>OY856409.1:1249204248-1249216748 GCA_963693085.1 Alisma plantago-aquatica
TATGTAGGATCACATGGGGCACTAGGTCTCAGGGGTCCTAGGAAGAAGGTATGTTCACCTCCTTAGTGGGTGGGGTTACCACAACACATATGTACCCACACGCGTGCGCCACGTCACGTCTGGTCGGGCACCGGCGTGCGAATTGCGTCTTTTTTGCAAAATTTTCCGCAATATGTCTTAACCGGAATAGGATTAGTGGGGCATGTAAGCCTATACATAGACCTCTGGTCATTAGGGTTAAATAGATCTCGAGCCGTCAGCCGTCGTGCGAGTGTTTAGCGATCTCTAATCCCGAAGTCTGTCACCGTCACTCCTATTGTCGCTTGGAGATCTTTCCCCTGGAAGCGACATGCGGTGGTTCATGCGGTCGCTGGGATGCAGCGGTGGCAGTGCATCTGTTCGTTTGCTACGTGACGCTTCTCTTCAGGTTCGTGACTAGTTGAACTGGAAGAACGACGCCTTTCCTGAAGGACTATGAGGCACTGATTTCTTTAAGTAAAATGTGTTCGTTTCTCAACGAACGATCTGGTCAGGTTCCTAACTTAGTTTATTTTCTCCTGCACTGTTTATTCTTCTGCTTCTTATCTGGATCTGGCCTATAATCATTAATTCATTACACCTGTCATTGTTGCATGTAACGACGTAAAATATTAAATTTTATTCAACAGTCTTAAAGAAATCAATTTCTGTCGTAAATTAACAATGGTCAGTCAGGGTGGTTCGGGAAATAAAATTGATACCAGCAGTATGCCTGAAAAATTTATTGGTACCAACTTTGCCCGTTGGCACAGTCGGATGCAAATTTGGTTGAATATTGCGGATTTTTATCAGTACTTAGAAGAGACTGAACCTAAATTTGATGATAATATTCCTGATAATGTAAATATAATTGCTAATTGGAAGAAGGGTGACAAAATGTGTCGCGGTATGATTCTGTTTGGTTTAAATAACAAAATATATGATTCTTACTCAAAGCCGCATGTCACTACATCCATAGTTTTGTGGGATTCGTTAATTAAGAATTTTAGTACTGAAAACCAAGGTGTTGAAAAATAATGCGTGTCTAAATTTCTTAAGTTTCAGATGGTAGAGGGTAAGTCTGTCTCTGATCAAATACATGATCTTCAACTCCTAGTTCATGAACTCTCATATGCCAAGATGGTATTTCCTGAGAAGTTTGTTGTTATGTCTATCATAAAAAAGTTCCCTAAGTCATGAGAATCGTTTGGTATGTCTCTTAAGCACCGCAAAGGGACACATACAATGGAGGAACTAATGATGGATATAAACATACAAGAAGAACACTTAAAGGAGAAAACGGTCAAGCTGCCTACTGATGCAAACCCAACTGTTAATTTTACTTCTACTAAAAACACCAAAGATAAGAAAACTAAGAATACACATAAACCTAAGGCCAAGATCCAGAAGAGATCGAAGAACAAACCTTGTTGGATTTGTGGACAGGTTGGCAACTGGAATAAGGATTGTCCTTCTAAGAAGACAAAGAAAGTTGTCGCATATGCAACTGAGGAGGTTGTGGTCAATATGATGACTACATCCTTGAACCTCAATGATGGGTATGTGTCTATTAAACCTGAAATCCTTTCTATTTTTGAACACTTTATTGGATGATTGACATTGAGGCTAATGTACATGTTTGTGTCGATCAGTCCATGTTTGTATCTTACCAGGCCTCTCGATGTCGGTCCATGACTTTGGACGATTCCAGCTCTACATAAGTCAAAGGCAAAGGATGGGTGGACTTGAAGTTCCCCTCGGGGAAGGTGTTGACTCTTCACAGGGTCAGACATGTTCCAACCATTCGACGCAATATCCTTAGTGGCATAATTTTAGTTACAGAAGGTTATAGAGTAGACTACAAATGTAATAAGGCTATTATGACATGCCTTCGTGATTCTTTATTTTTTTGCAAGTGGTACTTATGTGATGTGGAGAACTTATTTAAGATTCATGTTGAACATGTTTCAAATTTTATTTTAAACTTGAATGATTATAGTTTTGTTTGCATGAATCTTGTATCATCCGACGTTTGGCATTCACGTTTGGAACATGTTAATGTTGCCTCAATGAAGCATATGATGAATCTAAATTTAATCCCTAAATATGAAATTAGTAATAATAAATGTGAAATCTGTGTGCAAGCTAAATTGTCTAGGAAGCATTTTCATTCTATGAATAGGAATTCAGAAATTTTAGATTTAGTACATACAGATATCTGTGAATCTAATGAAATTACTACTAGGGATAAAAAACATCATTTTATAACTTTAATTGACGATGCGAGTAGATACTGTTATATCTTTTTACATAGAAGTAAAGATGAGGCATTGGATAAATTTCAAATTTATAATAAAGAAGCTGAAACTCAAATCGACAAAATACTTAAACGATTAAGGTCTGATAGGGGAGGAGAATACACCTCGAACTTGTTTTTGGAATTTTGCCAATCATATGGTATAGTTCATGAGATCACCGCTCCTTATTCACTACAGTCTAATGGGATAGCTGAACATAAAAATCGAACCCTAATATATATGGTTAATTATTTAATCCAGACCTCAGGTCTACCCAACTTCATGTGGGGGGAAGTCTTGAATACGTCTTGCCATATTCTGAATAGAGTTCCTCATAAACATGTAGAGACTAGTCCATTTGAGTTATGGAGAGGAAGAAAACTAAGTCTTAAATATCTTCGAGTGTGGGGGTGCCTTGCTAAGGTACTTGTTCCTGAACATAAAAGGAAGAAATTATGACCGAAAATGGTAGATGCATATTCTTGGGGTATGTAAAGACAAGTTATGCCTACAGATTCTTGATTGTAAAATCTGATATCTTTGGCATTGAGGTCAATAAGATTGTGGAATTATGTAATGCTACATTCTTTGAGGATGTTCTTCCAATGAAAACTGGTGTGCCCAATGAAGTATCTCAAGAAGATTCATTCACCACAGGTTCCATTCCTGAGCACGTGGAAAGGATGACAAATGTGGGGGGTGACTCAGAACAAGCTAATTTTGAATTCGATGATTCTGGAGAAATAGTTGAACCCAGGAGAAGTAAACGGCCTAGGACATCCAAGGACTTTAGAAGTGAGTTTATCACCTACAATGTTGAGGATGATCATGTATCTTTCAAATAAGCTATAGACTCTCCAGAAGCTAAGTTTTGGGAAGAAGTCTTTAATGATGAAATCCAATCAATTTTCTCGAATGGGACTTGGGAATTGGTGGATTTGCCTCCTGGTTGTTCTGCAGTTGGTTTCAAATGGATCTTTAAGAAGAATCTTGCTACATATGGGACAATTAATAAGTTTAAGGCTAGGTTAGTTGCTTAGGGTTACACACAAAGGGAAGGAATAGATTATTTTGATACCTATTCACATATTTCCCATATGACCACAATCTGAGTGCTTATAGCATTAGCTTCCATTTATAATCTCTATATCCATCAGATGGATGTGAAGACCGCATTCTTATATGGTGATCTTCAGGAAGAGATATATATGGAACAACCTGAGGGATTTGTCGGTCGTGGGAATGAGTCCAAACTGTGTAAACTTGTTAAGTCATTATATGGCTTGAAACAAGCCCCTAAGCAATGGCATGAGAAGTTTGATTCTGTGATATCATGATTCAACTTTGTTTCTAATGAATTTGATAAGTGTCTCTACTGCAAAATTGTCCATGATGGATTCATTTTGTTATGCTTATACGTCAATGATATCCTACTTTTTGGTTCCGATATGAAAGTAGTAAATGAGACAAAGTCATTCTTGTGTAGCAAGTTTGAGATGAAGGATATGGGTGTCACTGATGTGATTTTAGGTCTTAAAATCATTAGGTCTACTGATTTTATAACTCTCTCACAGTCTCACTATATTGAGAAGATATTGGAGAGGTTTGAGTACACATCACATAAACCTGTGAAGACTCCATATGATTCATCTGATCCCTTGTTTAAGAATGAGATTGGGGTTCCAGTGTCTCAATTATGATACTCTCATATTATCAGAAGTTTGATGTATCTTATGAACTGCACACATCCAGACATTGTGTTTGCCATGAGCAAGTTAAGTAGATACACCATTTGTCCCTACAAGACCTATTGGGAAGCTCTTAACATAGTTATGAGGTATATCAAGGGCAGTTGTTCCCTTGGGCTGCATTATGGTAAACATCCTTCTGTAGTCGAAGGATATAGTGATGCAAGCTGGATTGCCGTGAATTCTGGGAGTAATGGTGTCTCAGGATATGTATTCATGTTGGGAGGAGTTATTTCTTGGAGGTCTAAGAAACATACCATATTGTCTCGGTCCACTTTTGAAGCAGAGTTGTGTGCTTTATATGAAACTAGATTGGAAGTTGAATGGCTACATGGACTTATGTCCAGTTTACCTATGGTAATGATGTTGCTTCATGTAATTTCAGTTCACTGTGATAGTACTACAACTATTGCTAAGATAAAGAATTCTAAGTACAATCAAAAATAGCGTAGACACATCCAAGTCAGATTGGAATCTGGAAGGGAGTTAGTGTATAATGGGGTCATGGTTGTGGACTATGTCGGTACCAAAGATAATATAATTGATCCTTTCACTAAAGAACTTACCTTGGTTTTAGTGGAAAAATCCAGGTTGGGGATGGGACTGAAACCCCTATAGATTTGCAGGTAGTGGCAACCCAACCCAAAAGAGTGGAGATCCCACAAATTGGGTTCAATGTGGTAATAACAAGTTGTCGGGTGAATCAGAGGACACTATGTATTCTTGTTTCATGCTTCTAGCATCTGTGTGTCTATCCCCTGGGAAACTTGTTAGTGTAATGACTGCAAGTTAGTAAGAGAGTAGTCTATGAATGGTGTCAAGTCTTAGGACATGATGTTAGCAGTACATCCTTGGAGACTCCAACTAAGTGATTGATGTTGTTTAGGCCGCAACAGGAGAATTGGGTTGTTCTTTGTTATCAATCATGATATAGAATTTTTTATGTATGTCATTAATGCATTGTTTTCTTTTCTACATTATCTTTATTGTGTTTTTACCAACCTATACTCTTGTACCCAAGGTTCAGGTTCAAGACTTTTGTTCACCTAGTTTCTTTAGGGGTCATAGTTGGATAACTCAGGTAGATTCAAACCGATAGGTATCTGCTAAAAGCGTAGTATGGAGGACTGAATGGTAGAACACACTACACATTGGACTTTGTGGGGGATTGTTAAATATATGACAGTTGTAGTAGTCATGTATATAGCATGGGTTCAGCCCAATGTAGTGCAGCGAGTTCGTGTGAGAAAAGTAGTTTTGTCTTTAGTGCAAATGGGAAAGATGTTTTATCCCATATTGCTCACTCCTAGAACTTTTGTGGTCCTTATATGTAGGATCACATGGGGCACTAGTGTCCAACGGGTCCTAGGAAGAAGGTATGCTCACCTCCTTGGTGGGTGGGGTTACCACAACACACACACGCACGTGCGCACGCCACGCCTGGCCTAGCCGGGCACGGGCTCAGGCTTGTGGCTTGTGGCAGATTGTGGATTGTGGATTGTGGATTGTGGAGAACGTCTTCCGTCTTCTTTTTACACTAGGATACAGCTACATAATTAATTACTCATTTAGTTAATTGTTTCTTTCCTATTCAGATTTATTAATCCTAACGGGAAAGTGTCTCTTTTGCGGAATTTTCCGCAATATGTACAAAAGCAACCGAGTGATCGTGTATTAATGGGAATAGAATTAGTGGGGCGTGTAAGGTTATAAATAGACATCCGGTCATTAGGGTTAAATAGATCTCGAGCCGTCAGTCGTTCGTGCGAGTGTTTACTGAGCCATAATCCCGAAGTCTGTCGTCGTCGCTCCTACTGTCGGTTGGAGATATTTCTCCTAGAAGCGACAAAGTCGTTCATCCTCTTCCTTTGTGACGCACCCTGTCAGGCGGTGGTTCATGTTGTTGTTGGGTTGTAGTGGTGGTAGTGTATCTGTTCGTATGCTATGTGACGCTTCTCTTCAGGTTCGTGACTAGTTGAACTGGAAGAACGGCGTCTGTCCTGGAGGACTGCGAGGCGCTGATTTCTTAAAGTAAAATGTGTTCATTTCTCAACGAACGGTCTGGTCAAGTTTCTAGCTCAGTTTATTTTCTCATGCAGTGTTTATTCTTCTGCTTCTTATCTGGATCTGGCTTGTAATCGTTAATTCATTACACATGTCGTTGTTGAATGTAACGACCTAAAATATTAAATTTTATTCAACATAACATTGTTCCATTACTCAGCTTTGAAATCCAGGCTAGGCAAATTCGCATAAGTGGATCAGTCTGGGATGATCCATCAAATAAGGTACTACACGACAATGATTTCAATTTCAAGTTATGATATGATCCACCCAGCCCTTGTTTTATTAGACAACTTTGGTATTTATTTAATTTGCAAGATGGAACCCATCAAAAGCCGAAGTGCTTCTTCCCCGTGCCGTCGAGAATATTGTATGTGCGCCCATATTGCCTGGTTACGGGGGATATGTAGGGACGTTGGTTATGTCTTGGCGAGTTATGCCACCCGTTATTCTGATTCTTGGGTAGAAGCTAATTTCGCCATTAAAATCATCACCATAATGGCTTTCATTTTTATCATGAGCAAAAGGAATTGAGGAGTAACAAAGTATCGTAAGGTTGTTGACTTCGAATATACGTGATTGCATAATCAGAAAGAATTGGTTTTACCTTTGCTATTATTGATAATTAATATAGGAGGACTTGCACGCAATGCCATTGTTCAATCTCGGTAAGGCATCTGAATGTCAAATCTTTTGCGGCAATAGGGAGTGAGATGAAAGTGAGATAGAGATCTATAAGTGCTTCAACATGTGGTGGTGAACCAACATCTAGAAAATTTCATGAATTGGCGTAGAACATGTCTTATTCCTTAGGATGTTGTATTTGTCCATCTTGCTATTAGGGTTTGAACTCCCAGTCCCACAACTCTAATACCGTGCGCAACTAATTGGATTTTATCTCATTGGAAGAAGTAACTTCGGCAGGCAACCCCGATGACAAAATGAGGGGCAGACCTACCCATGAGTGTGGATAGAGATTCTCAGCCTCGCGTATGGCTTACTAGCTACAACAGCGGTAGGCATGGGTGGGTAACAATTCCATATCATAAAACTCAAGACGGGTATACAATGCGCATAGCATAGGGTTATGCATGTGTATCAAGATAGTCTCCTATGTATATGGTCATATCACACACTTGTAGGATGTATTTTGTTTTCTCCAACCCTCATTTCCTTATCTGGTTTGACGTGATGGTCATTGCTTCATCTTGAAGGTTGAGAATCTTGCCCTACTTGTGCTACCACGCCTACCATCGTAGCCGCTGATTTTTTTTATCAACAGGTGCATCGTCTAAGACCTACCCACTGATGGCATAGAGGGAGAACCATCTCCACAGAAGAGAGAAAGATCACCTTTTCTGGAGGTTGTATTCTCAGGGGTCAAGCAAAAGACCCTGAAGTATATGACAAGTATCTTGCCCTACTTGTGCTACCATGCCTACCATCATAGAACATTAACCTGAAGATTTATTCTGACAATCAAGTATGTGAAATGGTTATAGCAATAAAATTTAAGATACTCTTCCCAGGAGAGATTACAAGGCTATACAATTACCCGTCATCATCTGCATGCACTACAAAAGGAGGAGTACATGTTTGACAAGTTTAAAAACTGATGATAACGCCAATATTATAAAAGAAAGGGTAATTGTAGGATAGGATCTGTTATACTTTGGCATCCACTTCGTTGAGACATCTATTACTATGTCAAAAATGTATAGATCAAGAAGGGAAGATACATAATTATGAAGAAATGTATATGATTTCTTTTATCTCATAGAAAACAATTGTGTATTGTTGTCCATATTACAAATAATTCAAGATTTATTAAATATGCATCATCATACTTCTAAACAACTGTAATGATCATAAAAGTCATTTATTGGTTTGATTCAGTCCTTTCGAAGTTCACCATTGTATGCATAACTTATTGGAAATTTCTTGAACAAAACTTTTAAATCAAGTTATTTGGATCGAGTGAAACATAAGTTATCATCATTATTGAATATCAAGAATAAAATAATACAATGATAATTTTATATTATAGTTTTGGAGATAGGATTTTTTAATTCGATCTGATTTTTATTTTACCCTAAAGTAAACAATGAAAATATACTATATGCAAAAATATAGTTTTCCAGACCTTGCAAATTTATAACTTGGAAAGCCAGTTGTAATGCTATAGCCATATACACATTGTTTGTTTTTCTCAATCACACCTAAAGTGAAGATTGATTAAAATTATTTTTCATTGTAATTATTGTACATTTCCGAGTATAGAATTAATGTTAGTTTGATAAATATTTTTAATTATAATTCTATTTTATATTAAAGTTAGCTATAAAAGATATATGAGAATAAAAGAGAAATTCCTCCCCTCACACAACTGACGGTGGAGGTCTGACACCTAGGACAGTGGTAAGTTACAAAATACTTATTTGTTGTGTTTGGGATCTCTTCATTGGGGACAAATACAATTCACTAATTGCATCGTTGACATGAATCTGATATGGTCATAATGATGTATGATATTATATGGTAGTACTTTATATGTGGTGATATTGATAACATGGACTGCAATAATTCTAAAGAATGCAAAGGAAATCGGCCAATAAGGTAATTCATGTTAGAATACATTTAATCTCATGACAATATATTTTGAACAAATCCATCTAAATAAATAAAAAAAATTATATATATATATATATATATATATATATATATATATATATATATATATATATATACAGAGAGAGAGTAAGTCTTCAATGCCCACGTGGGTTATAAGACTATAATACCCGTGCAAAGAGTATTGGTGGCATGCTATGTAAATAAATCTAAATCATATACAATTACTGGAGTAGCGGTGGCATCTACAGTAATTATACAGAAAGTGAATCACGTATGCATGAATTAGCAGTGGCGTCTTTTGTAATTACGCAAAAGTCAATTATGTATGTTATAGAACAATGTTTCTGTCATTTTTTATTCAAAATACAATACGAGGAGTGTGATGCCATTATGTTTATCTAGACGATAAATAACTATGAGTGCATTGCACTAGTGGAAAAAGTAGCTTTAGAAATTAAGGCATCTATGTTATGTAAATAAAAAAATGAATGTGAATGAGAGTAACCCAGAATGTATTTGAATACTTTGTAATATGTTTGAAAATACTACAATTTAAATGAGTAAATTGTATTAGACGGTAGATATGTTGTAATATACAAATAGAAACTATAATAAGTAAAAGACTTTATGAAGTTTCTTTGTACTTAGGAAGAAACTGTAAAGTGATTGGACATATTGTAATATAAAGAAGAAAATTATAAAAATAATGGATGATGCTCTATATACATATATGAACAACTATTGATGTATCTAGGTTCATTCTCTTGGATAGTGGAATTTGATACATCCAGATCGTATTACAAAATGTTATCCTTGTTTACATTTGTTTCCTTTCTATTACAAATTATCAGTTCTGATTACACACATTTCTTTCTTATTACAGAATCCCATTTTACTTTACTTGTCTCTATAATTCACTATACGTCGTCGGAATACACATTATATTTTAGTTTTTGGAATAACAAAATATTTATTTTAGTTACAATGTGTTCTTTTGTATTATATTTTTTCTACGTGTATTACATTTACTCTTTGCTATTTACTTTGCTTCATATTATCTATTTTAATTACAAAATATCATCCTTGTTTACGTTTATCTCCTTTCTATTATAAATTATCTGTTCAGATTACAAATCTTTCTTTCATATAGCAGAATGTCATCTTACTTTACTTATCGCTATAACTTAGTATCTGTCATCAGTATACGCATTACATTTTAGTTTTTTGTATTACAAAATGAGAACAGAGAATTTATAATGGGAATAGAGAATTTGTAATGAGAATAGAGAATGTGTAATGGGAAGATGAAATTTGTAACTAAAGAAGATGTTGTGTAATAAAATTTGGAAGTGTCATTCTATTTCTCATGTATTTATTTGTCTCCACAAAAGGACACCACTATAATAGTTTTAAACTCATTACGTTGGGCATGAGTATGCTTCAAGTTGGTACATGATCAATTAGAAAATAATATTTGTTCATCTCGCTTTTTCTATGGGGATTGGATTTAACGTGATATGTGATTCAGTGAGAAATATTATAAAATACTCTAATCCCATTCTACCATCCCCCATCATGATCTCATTTTGTTGCTTTTCCACCATGTGCGGTCAAAATGAATTACAGATCTGGTCCATAAACCAACAAATCAATATGTATTGCATATTTACACGTCATGCCACCAGACCAATACTTCCCTATAATTACAAAGTGATGTCACCGCTTCTTCAACACGGGTAACTTGTGTTATCTACCCACACGGGTAGCAAGTGAATAGCCATATATACATACATATATATATATATATATATATATATATATATATATATATAGAGAGAGAGAGAGAGAGAGAGAGTATTCACTCGCTGCCCACGCGAGTAGATAAGAAAAATTACCCGGCTCCCTGGTTATTTCACGATGCGATGTGTTGATATGGGAGTGGTGGCACTAATTGTAAATATGTGTATAAGTATTTTACGTGCATGGATTAGGCGGTGGCCATATTAGTAAATACGTTGTAAATCAATACACGTGCATGGAGTGGTGGTGGTGGTATAGTAATTATATTATAAATAATTATACATATATGGAATAGCGGTGCAAAGCCTGATCCAATTATAAAGATAGAAGCTGATATCCTAATAAGTCTTAGACACGTATGGTCATGAATGCACATCGAGTAAAATTGATCTTTTAATATCTTGAAAAGAACAAAAAAACTTGATGATATTTTTATTATATTTCTCACCAAATCACGTATCATATTTAATCAGATCATCAAAGCAAAAGATAAAATCAAACTAATTTTCTAGCTGATCATATATCAATCTTGGAGTATACACATGCTAACATAATGTGTCTAAAACCATTATAGTGGTGTCCTTTTATGGAGATAAATAAATATATAGGAAATAAAATAATACTTCCAGATTGTATTATGTAACATCATCCTTAGTTACAAATATTTGTTTTCTATTACATATACTCTGTTCTCATTACAATTAATCAGTTATCCTTACAGAGTGTTTAAATTATATAACATATTATTGCAGACAAAAGAAAATCATATCATAGTTGTATTTTGAATCATATTTTCATAAATGTAGATGCCCACAGAAAGAATATGCCTACAAAAATAAACAATTTATAATAAAAAGAAATATTTTATAATGAGAATAGATAATCAGAAATAATGTAAATAACAAAGAACAATTGTAACTAGTAAAGAGAAACCGTAACATGTAAAGAAAAAATGTAATACGAAAGAGCACATTGTAACTAAAATAGACATTTTGTAATACAAGAAACTAGAATGTAATATGCTAGAAAAAATTACAAATATAACCATGTGTAACATTTTGTAAGGAGAGTTGAGTAAAGAAAAATTAGAATAACAGAAGAAAAGTGTAACAAACATAGATGTTTGATGATATAAAAGATGATCCAAAAGGTTTTGAAAAAAAATATAAGAAATAGAAACAAGTCAACAAGTGATATTCTGGCAAAGTGTAGTGAGTTATAACAACAAGTAAAAAAGGATGAGATTCTATAACAACAAGTGATATTCTGTAATCAGAACAAATAATTTATAATTGTAAGGAAACAAATGTAACTAGGGATGATATTTTGTAATACAATCTGGATACATCGAATTCTACTGTCCAAGAGAATAAATCTCATTGCACATTGGACAAAAATGGGTGTCTTATAAGACAATTGTTATTTGTATTTAAAAATCGTGTCTACATATTTTGTATTCAAGAGACCGCTCTGTAATGAGAGATAACACATTGTAAATAGCAAAGACAAACTGTAACATGTACGGGAAAAACGTAATACAAAAGAGCGCATTGTAACTAGAACTGACATTTTATAATCTAAAAAAAATAAGAGACAGCAACAAGTAAACGAGTGATATTTCGGCGTCATACAAGACTTGTAATAATAAATAAAAAAAGATATCATTATGTAATAAGAAGGAACTGTTTGTAATCAGAACAGAGAATTCATAATGGGTAGGAAAAAATTGTAAACAAAATAGATCATTTATAATTGAAAGGAAACATATGTAATTAAGAATGACATTTTGTAATACAATGAAATGATACTTCCAGATTGTATTACGTAACATCATACATAGTTATAAATTCCTCATTTCCATTGCACATTCTATGTTCTCATTACAATATATTATTTATCCTTACAAAGATAATTTTTATTAGAAATAGAAGCAAGTAAGCAA
>OY856409.1:1249819248-1250179248 GCA_963693085.1 Alisma plantago-aquatica
GTTATGTCATTTGGACTAACTAATGCACTAGCTGCATTCATGGAACTCATGAATATAATCTTCAGGCCTTTTCTTGATCAGTTCATAGTAGTCTTCATAGATGACATCTTGATCTATAGTAGAGATGCTCAACAACATGAGTAGAACCTCTGTCAGGCTTTAACTTTGCTAAGAGAGCATAAGCTATATGCTAAATTTAGCAAATGTGAGTTCTGGCTACCAGAAGTTTCTTTTCTAGGACACGTAATATCTGCTTCAGGTATTCATGTTGATCCTAAGAAGGTAGAATCTATCCTGTAATGGGAACAACCAAAGACACCAACGAAGATATGCAGTTTCTTAGGGTTGGCAGGCTATTACAGGAGGTTCATCAAGAACTTCAGTTCTATAGGTTTACCTCTGTCCAAGTTGACTAGAAAGGAAGTTCCTTTTGTTTGGAATGACAAGTGCCAACAATCTTTCCAGTTGCTGAAGGAAAGGTTAACTAGTGCACCTGTGTTAGTGTTACTCGAGCAAGGGAAGGGGTACATAGTCTTCTGTGATGCATCCAAGAACGATCTAGGATGTGTGTTGATGTAGGATAAACAAGTGATTTCTTTTGCTTCTCGACATCTTAAGAAACACGAGGAGAATTATCCGAGACACGATCTAGAGCTAGTTGCTGCGATCCATGCTTTGAAGATCTGGAGACATTATCTCAATGGAGAAACATTCTAGATTTTCACAGACCATAAGAATCTAAAATATATCTTCTCATAGCATGAGATGAACATGAGACAACGCTGTTGGATGGAATTAATCAAGGACTATGATTGTATAATTGATTATCATCCAAGGAAGGCTAATGTAGTTGCTGATGCACTAAGTAGGAAATCAGCAACACCAACCTTAGATAAAGCACAGTTGAACTTCTTAGTGTGCTTTAAAAGAGATATGCTTATCTCATTAAGGCAAGACAATATAGAGCTTAAGGTGTCATTGTTAGCCAGGCTATTAGCTGAGATGCAAGTAAAACCTACTCTGAGATAACAGATTAAAGAAGCACAACAAGCTGATGCTATAGTACAACAGATCAGGTCAGAGTTTGGTAGTGAGAAACGAGATGGCTTTCATGAGTCATAGGATTAGGTAGTTTGTTACCATGATAGGATGGTAGTACCTGATGTCGATAACCTAAGGAAGTTAGTCTTGGAGGAGGCTCATTCTTCAATGTATGCCATGCATCCAGGGAGCACCAAGATGTATCATGACTTAAAAGATATGTATTGGTGGCCTAGATTGAAGAAAGATGTAGCTGAGTTTGTTATGCGGTGTCTGCTGTGTCAACAGGTTAAAGCTAAACATCAGAAGCCCGCATGAACAATGCAACCTTTGCCTATACCGCAGTGGAAATGGGATCATGTAACCATGGACTTTGTGGTTGGTTTTCCTAAAACAACCAAAAGTCATGATTCCATATGGGTGATAGTTGATAGGTTGACAAAGACAACACATTTCCTTCCTATCAAAACAACCTACACAGTTGAGAAGCTTGCACAGATATACATAGATGAGATAGTGCGTTTGCACTGGGTTCCAGCTACAATTCTTTTTGATAGAGGTCCCCAGTTTACGATTCATTTTTGGGAACGACTGCATAAAGCTTTGGGTACAAAATTATGGTTTAGTACAACCTTTCGCCCATAGACAGATGGACAATCTGAGAGGACCATACAAACCTTGGAGGACTTTCTTAGGGCATGTGTCCTCCAGTTTGTAGGAAGTTGGGATCTGCACCTGAGCTTGATAGAATTTGCTTACAATAATAGCTATCAACATAGTATTGATATGGCACCATATGAGGCATTATATGGTAGACGTTGTAGATCTCCTTTAAGTTGGTATGAAATAGGGGAATACCAACTTTTGGGTCCTAAGCTAGTACAACAAACAACTGAGAAGATTAAAGTAATACAACAATAGTTGAAAGCTGTCCAGGATAGACAGAAATCTTATGCTGACAAACATCGTAGATCCTTAGAATTCCAAGTTGGAGACAGAGTATACCTCAAGGTCTCACCATGGAAAGGTATCCTGATATTTGGAAAGAAGGGGAAGTTAGCTCCTAGATTTATAGGGCCTTATCTAATCATTGAGAGGATGGGAAAGGTAGCCTATAAGCTGGAGTTACCACCTGAGTTGCATAGATTGCACCCAGTGTTCCATATCTCCATGTTGAGGAAGTGTCATCCTGACACAGAGTTAGTTCTTCAACCTTTCGAGGTAGAGTTAAAAGAGGATATATCACATGTTGAAGGACCTGTGTTGATTCTTGATAGAAGAATCAAAAATCTGAAAAAGAAAGACAAATGTCTTGTAAAAGTTCTTTGGCATCACTGTGGCATTGAAGAAGCTACGTGGGAGCTAGAGGAAGAGATGAGGAGGAAGTACCCTTCTCTTTTCTCTTAACAATTTCAGGGACGAAATCCTTGTAAGGGGTGGATAATTTGTAACAACCCTGACCTGGGTTATGCTTTAACCCTGGATGTTTTATTTAAGGAAAATAATTATATGCTTGCTCTTGTCTTTTGAAAAGTAATTAAGGCTCAATAGGAACTTACATTTCAATTTTAGTCTATTTTGAATAATGTTGAAAATAATGTTTTGCTTATTTTGGACTAAAGTGAAATTTACCTAAGTTGAGGGGTTAATTTGCAAATGTTGCATGATAAAATGTTCCTCAAGTGTTGAAGCATCATGATAATGAAAATGATGCAGAGGTATGGCTAGTGAAAGCCTGAGTCCCAAGAAAGAGCTGATAAAGCAATGTTTGTGCATTAATACCTAGTTTTGGTGTAATGTGCAATTTACCCAAAACTTAGGGTTCAATATGCAAATTACCTCTTCCAGAGAGTCCCTAATATTTCTTGGCATCATTTAGAGAAAATAAAATGAGAGGGGTGTCTCATTTGTATCACTTTGAAGGAGAGAGAATCTTGATATTAAAATAATCAAGATTTAAGCATAATTGAAACCCTAATTTAATTTAATGCAAAATAAATATATTAAATGAAGTGCCCTTCAACCAAAATTGTGTTGGTTGAAAATCCATATATGTGGACGTCCTAGTGCCTTGAAAATGCAATGGAAATATCTAAGTGAGTGGAGAGCCCACTCACATTAATAAAAGGAAAAGAATTATCCACTAACTTTAGGATATTATTATTATAAGGATTAAGGTGCTTAATTTTTTTTCTTTAATTCATAGATAATTGAGAGGAATAAGAGGCAAGGAGTATAGCCTCGTATCCAAGGAAGAGGA
Organism: Alisma plantago-aquatica; assembly: GCA_963693085.1. Taxonomy (NCBI): domain Eukaryota; kingdom Viridiplantae; phylum Streptophyta; class Magnoliopsida; order Alismatales; family Alismataceae; genus Alisma; species Alisma plantago-aquatica. The sequence continues at coordinate 1,249,822,550 of OY856409.1, forward strand.
GGGGGAAAGTGGCAAGGAAATGGAAGAGTTATCCCCTACTTTCTCTCTCTTAAATGAATTTTTAATAAAATGCATATATGCTCATTTATCCATAGCGTGAATATGTAATTTTGAAACCACCTTCACTTCTTGCTTGCAAAACGATCAAGGGAGCTTAGGAGCAACAGGAGGATGACCCCCAACCTGTAGGTAAGCTCCATGGCCTTCTTTCACCTTGATTACATGGTGGAAATCACAAATCAATGCATGATTTCTTCTTTTCTTGACTCAATCTTCAACTCTAGCCAATCTTTTCACTCAAAAGCTTGAGAATGAGCCTTGCGATAGTTGAAGGTGTTGCTTTCACCATTAAAGACGTGGAGGTTTTAGCTTTGAAGCTTCTTTGAAGGTGGGTTATATAACTTGAACCCTTAATCATTGTTATTAAATTCAATTCCTCAATCAATTTTGTTCAATTGTTCTTCTTACAATTCCTTTGATTGATTGATGAAGCTATCATGAAATGGTAGTAGATTTTGAGGGGTTGAATCTTGAGGATGATGAAATCATCCTAAGCACACACCTCAAAAGAAAATTGGGTGCAAACAGTTTCAACAATATGGTCCAGTCGGTTTCACCAAACCGTTTGGTGACCAAATAGTTTGCAAACCGTTTGGTGACCAAACAGTTTGCAAACCGTTTGGAGTGGTTGAACGAATGGAGGGGGTTGACTATTTGAGGGGGGTTTCTGATGTGTTGAAAAATTATCTAATAGATTTAATTGATTGGTTTCTAAAGGTTCCATGATTGGATAATCTACCAATTGCAAACCCTAATCGGGTGAAGTGGTGAAAACCCTAATTGAATCCATTCAATTTCAAGACAATTTGGACCAAACGGTCTTGAGACCGTTTGAGTCCAAACGGTCTTGAAACCATTTGGGATCAAACGGTCTCAGGACCGTTTAGAGGTCAAAAGCTAAGGTGGATTGTTTGGAGATTCAAGAGTCAATGATTGATGTACTTAACTAGTTCAATTGTTGAAGATTTCAATGATGCAAATCATGATCGATTGGTTGATGGAAACCTTTAGGTGACCCTTTCAGTTTTGATGCTAACTTGGACCAAACAGTCTTGAGACCGTTTGAGTCCAAACGGTCTTGAAACCATTTGGGGTCAAATGGTCTCAGGACCATTTGGAATCAAACAGTTTCCAAAACTGTTTGGTGATGAAATGCTAAAACCGAATGGAGGTCAAAAGTGATCAAATCGTTTGGATATTTAAAGTGATGATTGATCCATTGATCCAATGGTTGATAATAATGATAATCAAAGATAGGTACATTGGCTAAATACCTAAAGTACCTAGATGATTAGTACCTTTAAAATGATTAACCCTAAAAGTTTATGAAAGCAATAATTCACTATGTCAACCATAGTTCTATGTACTTGATGGAAAGGTTGATGTAACCTAATCAAGTTGAGAGGATGAGAGAGAAGAGTTCATACATGAGTGTTAATCATGTAGAGTATGTGATTAGAGTATGATCCTCAGTGAAGCGATGATGAAACCCTAATCGAAAAGGTTAACAAACCCTAACCCTAATTTAGGGCAATTCTGAGTGAAACCCTAATCTAGGGTAATAGTGTAACCCTAATTAAGGGTGATGACATGAGAAACCCTAATTTAGGGAAACATGATGGAAAACCCTAAATTAAGGGGATGCTTCATGAAACCCTAATTTGGTTGAATAGTAAACCCTAATTATGGGTGATGGAATATGAAACCCTAATTGGGATGAATAGTAAACCCTAATTGTGGGTTATTGAATATAAACCCTAGTATAGGGTGATGTGATGTGATACCCTGATGTAATGGTGTGATGTGAAACTCTAAACCAAGGTGATGTAAGTAAGGCTATATGAAAACCCTAATATTGGGCAATATGGTGATAAACCATAACCCTGATCTGGGTAATGGGATGAATATCCCCAATTGACATGAAATGGGAAACCCTAACCCTAGTAAGGGAATAGTGGTGTTACCCTTGAATAGCATGGAGCTAAAATATGATTGATATATATGTTATCATGTGTGCTAACCATGCATGTATCATGAGATGATGAACATAGCCAGGTATGAGCTATGATGCTTTATTTATTGAAATTGTTTATTGAGCCTTGTGTGCCATAATATGCCTTGTTGCCTAGTAAGAGGTAACAAGAGAGTTAATGGGCCTCAAGTGCCATGAGAGATGCTTGTGTAACAAGTGTCATGTTTACCTTGGTCAGATGACCTGAAGGTGATAGTTACATGAAAAAGTGGTAATAGTGCTCAGTGATGAGCTAAGGGTTTGAATACTGAGATCCATATGATTATGGTAATGAGATTGTGAAAGGATGAGAATTCCCAATATTGAAATGAGGGACTGAAATCCCAATATCTCATAAAGACTGAGAAATAATTGATGGATATAGTACATGTTTCTTTGTGGCATTTGTCATAATAAGTTATGTTTGAAAACTTGGCTGATGCTAAAAGAATATGATAATGTACATAATTAATCAAGTGAAATTTATTCATGTAGTGCTCTGACCATAGATCCATCATCATCAGTAGTTGGTGATGGTGAAACAGGTTTTCCTACGGGATCTCCTGGAGGGCATACTGTTAAGTATGTGGGGGTAGTGGGCGAACATATCCTTACGTCCTAATGAAAGGCTGATGGAGGGTAAACATTAAACCTCACAATCCTTCATTATATGTACCGGGATGGATGTATCACAAATCTCCCGATGATGTTAATGCCAGATCGATGGAGATATACATAAAATCTCTTGATTGCGAAGAGAGTACAACCGCCAATGTAACTCTTTAGCGAAGTTGCCACTATACCATGGCAAATTATTATTAGCAGAGATACTAGATGTCCTGTAGTTGTCCTCACACTAACTGAGGAGGATGAGGTCATAGAAATTTGGTTCTTCCATTGACCTATGTATGGTTCCGATTTCGATTTCACAATGGTCGGTTAGAGTATGAGCGGTATACCTCATCTCCTCAGAGCTTAAGTATGTTTGTAAAATATAATCAACCGTGGAGCGTATTTGCTTAAGGTTGAAATACGAGAATCATTGGTTGATGTTACTATGCATAGCATGTTCTAAATGGACAAATGTTATTTATGATATTCAATTCCTTATTGGATAAGTGATTGGCTATTCTATTAAGATATAGCTGAAATGACTTGAATACATGATAATGCTCTAATTTGTTTAGTCAATGATTTATCGACTGTTGAATATTTATGATTCTTATGCTCAGTGTTATTCCATTAATTGCAATAATAATGTTTCTGGCAGAGATTTATATCTCTCGCTGGGGCAATTTTCAATTGTCTCACTCCCGTGGGATCAAACGTTTTAGGTAGACGCAGAAGGAGAAGCAGAAACCCTATAACAGGGGAAGAACAACAACAACAACAACAATAAGAAAAGTAGTGAATTCTCAGGTGGAGACACTGGCTGTCATGTCCTGTATATAGAGAGTCCTATGTGTCGTCACTGTACTCTCAGGTCCTAGGAGTCAGTAGTTAGTTTAATATTGATATGAGATTTTAGCTTGATGCCTCGAGATTTTTATCCTACCTATGTACAGTTCAACAAGGCAGTTGATGTTTGTAACTCTCGAGAAGAAATGGTACAAGAGATGTACTAGTAAACCAAAATGGAATTGAATTACTTTCGATCTTGTTATAATAGTTTTCTTGTGTTTGGATCTCTTCGTAAAATGTTTTAATTTTTAGTGATTTTTAGTAATTCCACTGTTGATGGATCACTTTTGCTTAAGTAAATCATGTTTTTATAAGTTGGATGTCACAGAACCAATCAGCTCAGGTCCCCAATCGACTGGTTCATGCTTGAAACGACCAATTCAGCTGGCGCAGTTGGTTGTTTTGTGGAAAATCTCGAACCCTTCTACTCCTGCTTTAGTCCCACATTGCTCGAGGTAGAGAACCCTATCCCTTGACCCTCCTATATATATACGGGTATTGGGGGCTTCTCAAAGTACAACTCAGAATACCAATTGCTCTAGAAAGTTGTCGTTCTCTCTGGTTGTGGTAACCGAGAGAGCCTAAGCAAGTGCTACTCGATAAGGGAGGCACAACAAGGGAAAGACAACTATAGAAAAGTGACTGGTGGCAGGAGAGTGTGTCAGTGACTAGTACGCCAATAGGAGAGTACAACTTCTTCCAATGCCTTATGGGACACGGTGATCGGAGTTCTAGGTAGTCAGTGTGGACGACTGTAGAGGCGGGAGGCTTCTGCCGCTCGGAGGACATCTGTCAATCCTGACAGTCCCGGTGAGACCAGGAGATGCACAAAAACCATCCAAGACCAGAGGTGAAGATCGTGCAAGCTGCGAGGTAATGTCACCGAGAAAGCCTTAGGATAAGGTATGTCTCTACAAACCATCCTTCCTATTGTATAGAAGTTGACGCGATTCCTTTATACTGGGTTTGAGGAGAATTTTTTTGTTTCTGATACCATCTCTGTCTCCTCTAAAACCCAACCGTGTAATGAGAACCACGTCAACTGCTCTATACTTTAGGATTATCGATGTGATCGATTTTGGTTTTTCTCCTTTATTTATTGCATACGATGCAAATAAAAATTAGCTTTATGAATGTCCAATCCTAAATCAACAAATCCTAATATGCATATATGATATCTAATATGAATGCACTCGATACGCGTCACCCTTAAATAAGTTTTGTGGTGGATTTATAGTGTGGTTATGGCCAATAAACCCTATGTATGTGTGCTTGGTTGTGGTTGCTTGCATCTTGGTCTGTGCACCGATTCCCCTCTCTTATTCCTGATATAACCCGAGATAACTCGAGATTTCTTTCCTACCTTTGCTCCCCCCGAATGTAACTCAGGGTTTCCTTTTTCAAATGTAAAATAGGATAGATCTTTTATTTTCCTGTTATGTCAAAGAACGGTGGACAACCTGACGACGACTGAGATGATCTGTTCAAGGCGTGAACTGATCAGTTGGCATTCCAGATGACCGGTTCGAGGAGTGAGACGAGCGGGTGGCAGCCATGAGGATATGCAAGACGACCAGGCGAACCGATCAATTGGAGGAGCCAACCGATCGGCTGGTGGCACCCAACCGACCGGCCTGATGGCGAGCCGATCAATCATGGAGATGAGTTGATCAAACCCAGTAAAGGCAAAACATAGAGTTCATCTTGTATAGGTTGCATGTGATGTGAACCTAGATGACCGTGATTCCTCTTGGCTTGAGGAAACACATTAGGATGGCCATAATCATCACTTTTATTGTTTTGCATGTTTTATATGGGATATAGCATGTATATGATACATACTATGTATTGCGGTGATTGGATATGTATATGTACCTATAAAACCAAATCCCTCATTAAATATTAAAGTTTTAGATGCCTTCCAAATGCGACACACGTGAAAAGCTTGATCGGCCAAGTGTGGGCACGCCCTAGCATGGTACACCATCTATCTCATAGAAGCGTGAAGGATGGATATGTGGGTCTGCCATAGAAGGGTGCATATTCATCATGTTGGCTTTGGGTTGGACTTAACAAGGTGACCTAGATAGGATCTAGCACCTTGAGGCATGGAGGTGATCATGACAAGGAGTTAAACATGACATCTTTCAAGAGTTGCATATGATGCAATTGACAAGAGTTGCCTACCTGGAAGATCTAAGTTGTGGGTGACAGCCCTAGCTGGTCCATGACTCAGAGGATTTCAGGATCTTGACCCACTAGAAGATTGTATGCTGCAATCTTCCGAATTGATGGAGAGGGCTGTCAATTTGAATCAAAATAGTGGGAGCAGTAATTAATTAAAGGCCTAATTAACTACTGTCAAATTTTATTCAAATCAAATCAAATCAAATCAAAAGGAGTTTTTACAAATGCATTTTTCTCTTGTAGAATGGCAAAAGAATCATCTTTTAAAATGGACAAATTAATTGAGAATAAATTCCATAACTGGTTGGGGATTGTGAGAAGTGTTCAGCACAATCCAGATATACCAATAGCCTTTGAATCCACTCTATGTACGCTTAAGAAGAAGGATAGTTCATTGATGGAGAGCAATGGAACAAAGTCTAAGGACAAAGGTGAGGGAGAGAAGGGTTCTCTCGCCGAACCAATGTCAGAATCTTCTATGCTCAAAACATGGAGAGGACGGAAGGAATGATGGAAGAAGAAGCGAGAGATAGATATCTCTACTTCTGGTGTATACATGATAAAGATTAACTTTACTACTTCTTTTTCATGGGTACTTGATACCGGATGTGGATGTCACATTTTTTCAAATGTGAAGGATCTTAAGAGAAGTAGGCCTTTGGAGAAATGCGAAGTTGAACTACGTGTTGCCAATGGGGCAAGAGTTGCCTCTAGTGCCATAGGAACCTATGAGTTAACTCTACCTAGTGGGCTAATAATAGAGTTGAAGAACTACTATTATGTACCTGCCATAAATAGGAATATCATTTTCGTATCTTGTTTGGACAAGGATGGTTTTGAATTTCTTATTAAGAATGGAAAGTGTTCTATTTCAAAAGATGGGATCTTTTATGGCAGTTCCCCAATGTCTTATGGTCTATACTTGATAGAACTAGAGACAATTGTATATAACGTAAACACCAATAGGCAAAAACTCAACAACTCAAACAAAATGTATCTTTGGCATTGTCGTCTAGGGCACATAAATGAGAAGCGCATCTCTAGACTCCATAAAGATGGTTATCTAGACTCTTTTGATTATGAATCAATAGAGACATGTGAATCTTGTTTGTTGGGCAAGATGACCAAGACTCCCTTTTCAGGTAAAGGTGAGAGAGCTAGTGATCTATTAGGAATCATACATACCGATGTATGTGGGACTTTTAGAACTAATGCCAGAAATGGGTATCAGTACTTCATTACCTTCAATGATGACTTCAGTAGGTATGGCTATGTGTACCTGATGAAACATAAGTCAGAAACCCTTGAAAGGTTTTGGATTTCATGAATGAAGTATAGAACCAACTTGGTAAAAGTATTAAAGAACTTCGATCCAATTGAGGTGGAGAATACTTAAGCTAGGAGTTTGAGGACCTTCTGCGAGCCCATGGTATCGTATCACAATGGACTCCACCTGGAACACCACAACATAATGGTGTGTATGAAAGAAGGAATCACACATTATTGGACATGGTGTGATCAATGATGAGTTTTGCTGATCTTCCGATTTCCTTCTGGGGTCATGCTCTTGAAACTGCTGCGTTTACACTTAACCGAGTACCATCTAAATCGGTTCAAAAGACACCATATGAGATATGGCACGAGAAGCATCCCAATTTGTCTTTTATTAAGATTTGGGGTTGTGAGGCTTACGTCAGGAAAATGTTTCCTGATAAGCTTGGACCCAAGTCCGATAAATGTTATTTTGTTGGATACCCCAAGGAAACAAGGAGATATTATTTATACCACCCTACTGACAACAAAGTGTTTGTTTCTAGGACAACTGTGTTCCTAGAAAAGGAATTTATTTCCAAAGGAAACAGTGGGAGGAAAATAGAGCTTGAAGAGGTTCAAGCCCAACAAGAAAACATTGAACCAGTAGATGTACAAGAGGAACATAGAGATTTACAAGGTGTTGTGGAATCTCAGTCTCCTCAAATAACTTAAGGATCTCATAGATCTAATAGGACACGCCTTGAACCTGAGAGGTTTGGATACCTTGTGACTCAGGAAGGTGGTGAGTTGATCATAGATGATGATCCAACAACCTATCTAGAGGCTATGGAGGGACCAAATTCTGAGAAATGGCTTGAGGCCATGAAATTTGAGATGGAATCCATGTACTCCAACAAAGTATGGACTTTGGTGGAACTACCTGAAGGGGTAAAACCCATAGGATGCAAGTGGGTCTTCAAGAAGAAGACCGACATGGATGGCAATGTGCAAACTTGTAAAGGCAGATTGTTTGCAAAGGGTTTCAGACAAGTTCAAGGTGCTGACTATGACGAAACTTTTTCTCCAGTTGCCATGATTAAGTCCATCAGGATCATGCTTGCTATTGCAGCTTACAACGAATATGAGATTTGGCAAATGGATGTTAAAACTGCATTCCTTAATGGGAATATAAATGAGGATGTGTACATGACACAACCTGAAGGTTTTGTAGATCCAAAGAATGCCAATAAAGTCTGTAAGCTACAAAGGTCAATCTATGGATTGAAGCAAGCATCTTAGAGTTGGAATCTTCGTTTGATGAGGAAGTCAAAGTGTTTGGCTTTATTCAAAATGAAGATGAACCTTGTGTGTACAAGAAGGTTAGTGGGAGCATGACCACATTCCTCATATTATATGTGGATGACATACTATTGATGGGGAATGATGTCTCAGCCTTAGAGAAGGTAAAGACTTGGCTTGGGAATACTTTCTCAATGAAGGACTTAGGAGAGGCATCCTAAATTCTCAGTATTAAGATCTATAGAGATATATCTAAAAGGCTTCTCGGACTAATTTAAAGCACGTACATTGACAAAGTGCTGAAGCGGTTGAACATGGAGAACTCAAATAGAGGCAACATCCCCATGCTACATGGAGTCACCATCTCTAGAGCTCAATGTCCCCAATCCTGTGAAGAGAGGGAGCGTATGAATGGGATCCCATATGCATCAGCCATTAGATCCATCATGTACGCTATGTTGTACACACACCCAGATGTCTCGTATTCCCTCAGCATGATGAGCAGGTACCGGTCAGATCCCGGGGATGCTCACTGGAAAACCATAAAGAACATCCTCAAGTACTTGCGAAGGACTAAGGATCAGTTCCTTATATATGACGGTGAGGAAGAACTGGTTGTAAGAGGTTACACTGATGCAAGCTTTCAAACCGAAAAAGATGATTACATATCACAATCAAGATTTGTATTTTTCCTAAACAATGGAGCTGTGAGCTGGAAGAGTTCCAAGCAAGAAACAGTTGCCTATTGTACTATAGAGGTCGAGTATATTGCTTCTTCACATGCATCAAAGGAGGATGTGTGGATCAGGAAGTTCATCTATGAACTTGGTGTAGTTCCCAGTAGCTGTGATGCAATTGAGCTTTATTGTGACGATAATGAAGCTATTTCTCATGCTAAGGAGCCCAGATCACATCAGCGGTCCAAGCACATACTGCGACACTTCCATATCATATGAAAGATCATACAACGAGGAGATGTGAAGATTTGCAAAGTACCAACTGAAGACAACATAGCTGATCTACTGACTAAGGCCCTTTCTCAGCAGAAGCATGATGGTAATGCTAGGTCACAATGATTGAGGTTCCTAGGTGACTAGATCTAAGTGCAAGTGGGAGTCTGTTGGTATGTATGCCCATAGAATAAGTCATTTGATACTTTGTAAATGATTTGAATAATAATAAAGGAAATTTCCGATCTATATGTTTTAATTGTTTCTGAGATGATAGTGTAACATGATAGATGTCTAAAGAATTGTTTTACTCAATGACGTATGCTTTTAGGTTAATGACCTAAATGTTGAGATCATACAGATGTTAAGAGTATACATTTTTGTTTAGTCCCTAGTCGGTTGTTATTATGGAAATAACCATAGACATCAATAACACTAAAGACTAGATTGTGTGTTGGTTGATGACAAAATCTCATTAGTCATGATATAGTGATATCAAACCAAACACATAGGTACTTGTTAGAGAACAAGTGTACCGGACAGACCCACCGTGAGAGTGACACATGGGACCATGATTTGGTAGTCATAGTCAGTTCTCACAGTGATGGTGGTGAATGTGATTCTTTGACCTGAAATCACTACACTCAACACATGTCGTTGGGTACACTTTGACATCATCAAACACAGTCTTGAAACATGGGTTGTTATAAAGGTGACGATTGGGTGGCTTTGACACATGGGGCTTTTGAGGGGTGAGTGATAGATATGGGATTTGTCCCTCCTAAGGGAGTTTGATGTCCATGGCCTCTTGATGAGTATGATTGGGAAAGACATGTGCATGTATGTGTGAATCAATATGTGATATTGATGTCACACACATCTCACCCAGTCTGCTCTGAGATCAAGGAAATGGATGAACGTTGAAAGGATGACTGTACCATGCCTTGAGTTCATTCAGGACATTAGTGACAAAGGAATTATACATTCACTATAACACCATTCACAGATTGTAGGATTGAAAGTTGTTCTCCAACTTTCTATTTCACTTGGGTAGAACTGATGTGTGACTAGGCACCACTCTTTGCTTGTGAAGTCATAAGTGTTATGTACTTTCACTGCCAACGTGAAATGGACCTATAGGGTCACACACAAAGGATTTAACCTGGAAGAGGATTTTATCCACAAACGATGTTTACATTGATTACTAAAGGAGTTTATTAGTTCAATTAAACACTCAATCAATTGATAGCTCAATATCATAGTGTTCAAGGTGTTGGACCAATTGATTAGAGTATTGGATTGATTGAAACTGCAATTGACTGATTTTTGCACAGTCTACATTCCCAACCGATCGGCTCATGTGATGAACCGATCGGCTCAGGACATGCTGAACCGACCGATTCAAGGGTTGAACCGATCGGCTCAACTGGTCCAACTGAGCGAGTTAGGAAAGTCAGGTTGGCAAAAAATTTCTCTTCGTTTCACTTGTCTAATTTGATTGGAACAAGGATTGGTATTTGGTTCAATTTGAAACAAAAGAGGAAAAGTCAATCGGGAACTGATCAGGACCACGAACCGATCGGCTCATGGTTGAACCGATCGGCTCAGGTGTCCCAACCGATCGGTTCAGGTCCCCAACCGACCGTTTCATGCTTGAAACGGTCGGTTTAGCTGGCGTAGTTGGTTGCTTTGTGGAAAATCTTGAACCATTCTACTCCTGCTTTAATCCCACATTGCTCGGGGTAGAGAACCCGGTCCCATGACCCTCCTATATATATAGGGGTATTGGGGGCTTCTCAAAGTACAACTTAGAACACCAGTTGCTCTGCAAAGTTGTCGTTCTCTCTAGTTGTGGTAACCGAGAGAGCCCAAACAAGTGCTACCCGATAAGGGAGGCACATCAAGGGAAAGACAACTATAGAAAAGTGACTAGTGGTAGGAGAGTGTGTCGGTGACTAGTATGCTGACAGGAGGGTACGACTCCTTCCGGTGCCTTGTGGGACAAGGCGATCGGAGTTCCAGGCAGTCTGTGTGGACGACTACAGAGGCGGGAGACTTCTGCCACTCGGAGGACATCTGTCAATCCCGACAGTCCCGGTGAGACCAGGAGATGCACAAACACCATCCAAGACCGGAGGTGAAGACCACGCAAGCCACAATGTAACGTCGCCGAGCAAGTCTTGGGACAAGGTATGTCTCTACAAATCATCCTTCCTACTGTATAGACGTTGACACGATTCCTTTATACTGAGTTTGAGGAGAAAATTTTTGTTTCCGTTGCCATCTCTGTCTCCGCTAAAACCCAACAATATCATCTATGATTATTGCAACATGGATGATTTGTGGTTCTTCTAGTACAAATAGATGTAGGAATATTAAATTTTTTGTCAAAAGAAACAAAATCAACCTAATCACAATACAAGAACCTAAGACACAACTCACCTCCTTTCAAGTAAACACTATGGGGGTTAAATACATTGAATAGGATCCAAATGCCTTCCAAGGGCCTTAGCAGTGGAGTAATTATTAGTTGGGACTCACACTCTATCACTATATTAGTCACATATTGACAATTATAATATCACCATCTACTTTAAAAAAACATACACAATGACAAAGTATGGCACTACACAGGTCTACATGGTGAGCCAAGACATAAAAAAGAACGTTTTATCTCTAAACTTTACCAACTTGTTTCACCACACTACAAACAGTCTTGGTTGATTGGGGGTGATTTCAACCTCACAATCAAAATCACCTTCTCATAGCCCTTTCTCCTACAAATTCTAAATTCACCTGGAATCGAGGTCATATTTGGGAAAGACTTGATGGATTCCTTTGTTCACAAACATGGGATTCCATGTACCACCTTTCACAGATTATTGCACATCAGAGACCTATATCCGATCACATCCCTATATCGCTCAACATTGAGTTTTCCACATGGGACCCTAAACCTTTTCATTTCAAGCCGTTCTAGACCAAACATTTGTCACACACTTACTTCAGCAAAAATTTATGAATTACTTACCTAGACTATGATATGGCTAATCTACACCATAACCTCAAGACCATCAGACGTCATCTGCATAAATGGAACAAAGCTAACTTTGGTAATATATCTAAAAAGATTAATGAGGTTCAAGACCAACTTTTCATAGTTGATATAGATCCATCAAATGATCCTATCTTTATACAAGCCCTTAGGTCTCTATGAGAAGATTTAGATGGAAACAACGGGAGCCAAGATCAAAAGGATACAAGACTAAGAGAAAAACACTAAGTTCTTCCATTCCATCCGCAACCAGCATAAGAGCCATTCTGTCATCAACAACCTTTCGATAGATGGGGTTCACGCTACCTATCTATTTATTGAAATATCTATAAAAAAAAGTGTTAACTATGGGTTATCAATGCGAGATCTTTCAGGCATGTCCCACAACATAGGTTACTGATGGTGCATGAATGTATATACCCTTACACTTCCACTCAGATGTGTCTACTATAAAGTATATGATATCTATGTGGATTGGATACACGGATTTGCTGCAATTGTGGTAAGGTCGACAAGATCATAATTCACCAATGGTAAACTAACAATAATCACGTAAGTGATCCACTAAACAAGGTTGAAAACCTAAAGAGATGTTACAAGCTATACAATAAATCCCGTAACAGCAAACGGATAATGCTTCTTATCCCACAATCCAAATTAGTTCTTTCGGCCTAACTCGAGATCAACATGTGGAAAATCACACTTGTTCCAAGCTGCAAACAAGGTTGTACCAAGTGGTTGCTCGACTCCGAGAGTTGTTGTGGTAGCCGCCGTGATAGTGACTGAATGAATCACAGCAACCACAAAGCAGGACTCGTAATGCCACAAAGTTTGAAGTCACCGGTCAGAGTAGCGGTCACAGTAGTGTAGACGAATTACGTCATGGGGTCCTTACTTGGTGTCACATCTTGCTATCCATCATTATACTTTCCATTGATAGAAAAGGAAAGTAGACTTTTTCTTGCTGTCATAAAATCTATGAATATGCCGCAACTAAAACTCGACTATACTTCTTTTCGGATTTGTCTTTGTTTTCACTTGGCAATAAATAACCACACGCGCGCATCCTAAAAATCTGCCAAAAATTACAACTGAAATCAAATTTTAAATATAGAAAATAGAATTTTAGGCCACCTAAATTAGCCATCGATTTCATTAAAGTAGTCCAGACCAGTGTTTTTAAAATTGAAATGGACCGGCCAGTCAGACCGGTAAACTGGTGGTCGACCGGTCCGGAAGCCTAAAAAACCGATTATGTGTTCTTTTCCGGTCCAACCGGTTAGAAACACGGTCCGATTGGTCCAACCAATAGACCGAATCGAACCCGATCGAACCAGCGATTCAAAAAGAAGAAAAAAAATAAAAGGTATATATATATATATATATATATATATATATATATATATATATAAATATATATATAAATATATATATGTATGCATATATGTCTATATATAAATGTATGTGTATATATATCTACATACATATACATATAAATATATACATATACTATACGCGCGCGCGCGCACACACACACACACACACACACACACACACACACACATATATATATATATATATATATATATATAAATCTATATATGTAAGTATATGTATATATATGTATTTAATATATGTGTCTAAATATGTCCACCAATATATATACATGTATGCATATGGTGTGCATGGTTCAACCGACCTGATCGCTAATTGTCTTATATTGTGGTGACCGGTTCGGTTTTTCCGATTCAAATTTTTTGGACGTTATGCTGATGTCATTTCCGGTCCAACCGGTTCAACCACTCCGGTTGAACCCGACTCAACCCAATTCGAGTCAACACCGGTCTGACTAGCAGTCTGGTTTTTAAAACATTGGTCCAGACCTAGAAGCCATTCAAAATAGTCCGTACGATGCAATTTGAAATTCCGAAAATAACCCATACTTATGATCCATATATATAGTTTTCTATTCTTTCTTTTCACATGTGTCCATATAAGTTGGTCTGAATCATTTAGGCTACATTTGGTACGTAGTGGAAAAATAGTTCTTGATGGGAAGGAGACGTTGATAGAGATGGAAAAACTGTTAAAATCTGTTGTTTGCCATGATAATGATGGTGAAAGGGAAAGGAATGGGAACATTTTTAAAAAATATTACTCATTACATAGTTATAGAGAGGGAAGGAGAAATTCTTTATACAAAATACCCTTCATAAATAAGAATTATATTTATTAGAAACTTTTTGTGTATATGTTTGAATAATTAGTTGTCTTCGAAAGATTTTTTTTTTGCATGATTCACCATACTTTCATGTGGATAAAACTGATTAAATTTCTCATAGATTCACCATAGAATATATCTCATCCCCTATAGCCATGACAAATCAACAATATTTTTGCTTGACCAACATTCCTCTTTCCATGATTTAACGGTTAGCAGCCTTATAATTCTGAAAGTAGAAAATTATGTAGTAACTATAACGTAAATAATGTGAAGCACGACTCGTAAAGAAGAAAGTGCATTTTTCACTTATGAACTCAATAACATTTCATACTGTTTTACCGTTTCTAGACATAAAAACTCCAAGAACAAATAGTTCTTTATATATAAATACAAATTTTGATTATAATAAAATTACTAAAATTGTGTCATGTGTATGTTTTATTCCAAAGAAATATCATTTTATTGATTTTCTTTTTAAACTATTGCTCATTGTTTTTCCCCTACCAAGCCCAAAAAAAAATCTATTACATGACTATTCTTTATAGTCGATTAAATGAAATGTGCTAGTACTACTACCATCATATCCACTTTTGAAAAGGAAAATATACCAAATGCTATACGCAGGAGTTACAAAAGTTAAATCCTCCACACGGTTTTTAAGGTGGTGTTTTGCAAGACCAACGACATGTTTGCTACCCTCTCTGTTCAGGGAATTTATTTATTTTCTAAATAGTAGTTTTGAGTCCTCCCGACACCTTTTTGATAAGCCCATGCCATTAACATAATATGCAAATATATAACCACATCAAAATTACAAGAATTTGCCCCAATGCAGGCTGGAAAAAAGAATCCATGCATTGAGGTCCAGAATGCCCTTAAGGTTTGGAATTCTCCATCTTTACAACCCACCACCAAGTAAATTGGAACAACAATATGTTTAATCACAATGAGGGTGGAATTTCTATTAAACAACCCATAAACAAGTTATGAACTTGGAGGGTCAAAGCAAAAGAATGTAGTCATCAATGAGAAAGGCCATGGTATATATATTTAGTTTTTGGACTGAGGAAGCATCACCTACATAAATATTTTGACCATGAAGATATTGTAGTATACATATTTGATATAATCTTAAGATATCTATGAGAAATTTTGTGAAAAAATCCCAGATTCCTTTACAATCATATGTGCCTAAGTCAAGTAGCAAGAGAACTCCAATGACACCTGAAATTGTGGTCAATGCAAGCTTAATTATAAAATAAAGTATATATAGTAATATTAAACATATTTTCATTGAAATGGTTGATGTTATAGAAATGAGTGCAAATACATCTCAAGTATAGATATCAGTAGAAAGTATGTTCTGTATAATCATATAGAGTTGACAAAATAGATAGACAAAGGTTTTAATCAGTCTCTTTTATTCCATCTCTCTCCTAAGAGGAGTTCATTATGACTAATCAAGCATAAGAAAATTTGAACATGAGTTGGAAATTATACTTATTGACAAGGTAGATTTTCTCATCCCTCTTGTAGAAAAAGTTTTTTATTATTATAAACATACGAATAGAAAAGTGGATATTAGAAGTCTAGCCACAAAGTCAAATGTTAGATAAGTGCATATTAGTTGGTCCATGTCTCTCTAGGTTCTTGAATACATGTAAAGAGCATTGCAAACGATTAAATATTTTGACATTATCTCTTTATGATATTTTGTATTCAATAATCAAAGTCAGTTATGTGAAATAATTGAAGATAATATGATTATAAAAATATTCAAGAAAAACCAGCTTTCAAATCATGTATAAATGGGATAAATGATGTTTCTGATTTTCTAAACACTTTTTTATAATAAAGAAAGCATATAGGGTTCAACTTTTGTTATATCTTGATCTTAGTTTATGGTCTTATTTCACAATCTACTAGTAATAGAAAAATCAAATAGTGATAAACATACAACACCAGTACTCAATAATGTACTTTTGACTGCTAACCAAACAGATCATAATTATACTAACTTCTCATATGTAATTTTAGTTGAATTCAAACTTCCTTGTCGCAGTCTCAAACCCAGTACCAATCAAGATTCCAAAATATACAATGGCTTTGAATTACACAATGTGATTGGCGTATCCCCATCTTAGTATTTGATATTAACTCTTTGTTTCCAAAGGTGAATTATCATTCTTAACTGGAGAAAAAAAAGATGTACATAAGGATAGCATCACTCTTATTCATGTTGGTTGGTCATGTGAAATAAAACATTATAGGACATGTTCTACTTAAGTTGAAATGTGCTTGTGGTATTTGCACCGACAGTGAAAAATGTACAACAATCAAAATAAACAGGAAGTAATTTTGATTCCAAGTCTAAAGTATAAAATGAAAGCTTTAAGATACGAGCTGTATAGAAAATTTACTTCATGGGGTCATGTGTTGGGCCTATTTTGGTCCAAACCAAGACCATAGCCCATTTGGGCATTAGTTGTTTTGTTACACATAGATATATATAGAGCCATAGCTGTTGAATTGAGGAGCATCCAACAAATAAAGTCGTGAATTTGGAAAGGAAGGAGCCAAGGCAATTAGCAAAAGGGCAACCATCAAAGAAGAAAAAGGCATTGCCTTGGAGACTGGGAAGAAAGGAAAATAAGGAAGAAGGAAAAAAGAAAAGGGAGAAGAAAGGAGGCAGACAAAACTACTAAGACATCCTGGTGTTCTTCTTCTGGCCATCTAGTACATTATATTTTGTGAAAAAATACGTCTGTCTAGAAAATTTTAGGGTAGTATAAGAATAGGGATCTCTCCCTATAGTGTGGTATCTTCTTATTTTTCCTTCCTTATATATTATCTCAGATCTGGTCCAAAACTAGTGAGGAAAAGTTGTGTCTTTACTTCTTATAGTGGATTTGCCTGTGGTTGACCTTATGATTTTTCCCTCATGCATCATGACAGTTTTCCATATAAAAATCTTGTCTTTTTCTCTTCTATATTCTTACAGTTCTATTCTTAGGTTTACATGCTCGTTGGTAACATTTCTTTTTCATTGCATCTTGGTTGCATAACATGTGTGCACATATTCCCCATCAACAAACCTATCAAGTGGTATCAAAGCCTAGGTTGGGAAGATTTAAATCATGATGGGGAAGGATGATGGTGCAAAGATGGTAAAGTTAACGAGCAAAAAATGGTAGATTTTGAAACCCAAGATGGAGGATATTCTTTATTGCAAGGATTTTTATGATTCTATAAAGGAATAAAAGTCAAGGAATATTTCTGATGCATATTGAAAGAAACTAAATAGGAAGATAGTTGGAACAGTGCAAAAGTGGCTTGATAGTTCTATGTTCCATCACGTCTCAAAGGAGACTGATTCCAAAGATCTGTGGGAAAAGCTCAAGAAATTATATAAGCAAAAGACTATCACAAATAAAGCTTTCTTGATCAAGAAGTTGGTGAACTTGAAGTACTGGGATGGTACAAGCGTTGTTGAGTACATGACTGAATTTCAAAGCTTTGTAAATCAACTAGTGTCCATGAAGATGGTTCTTCATGATGAACTCCATACTATACTTCTTCTGGGATCATAACCTGGCAATTGGAAGACGCTCATTGTGACGGTCAGCAATTCTGTACAGGAAGGCAAGTTGATATTCAATCTAGTGAAGAGCAGCCTACTGAATGAAGAGACCTGATGAAGAGACTCGATAGGTAGAGGATAAGAGGTGCACTTCACATAGAAAGGGAGCTAACAGATCAAGAGAATATGATAGATCTCAGAATAGCAGTGAGTCCCAGGAGCAAAGGAAGTCCCATCACAAATCCAAGTCAAAGAGTAGAGTGTGCTTTCATTGCGGGAAGCCAGGTCATTTCTAAAAGGATTGTAAGGTTTGGAAAAGAAAACATGGGTCTAAAGACAAAGACAAGAAGGATGATGACAAAAATACTATAGTGGCAATTTATATGAAAGGGGCGATGATGATGATGTGGTCTTGACAGTCCAGGAGCAGTGTTTGTAAGTTGAGGATGATGATTCTGACTGGGTGGTGGATATTGCAGCTTCTAATCATGCTTCACCTAGTAAGTAGTCCTTCACTTAATATATGAAGGGAGACTTTGGGAAGGTGAATATAGGAAACTCCAGCTTCTCTTAAATTGTCAGGATTGGAGACTGTCACGGAACCATTCTTACCCCAATCCCAATCCCACTGCCTAGACAGTGGTAAAAGGATTGAAGCGCCCATCCCTAAGTGCCCCAATAGGATCTCACACACTGGTATATACAATAAGAAATAATAACTCATAAATAGGGGATTTAAAGAACAAACTAACACAAGATAGGAGATATTGTAGATTTATCCTTGTCATCAGAGTATATCGAGTGTGGAAGCAATCTAGTCAATGTTCCATTTGTTTTGCCTAAAATCAAGAAAATTAAGACGCAATCATGCAATTGTATGGTACGCTGTCAAAATCAAGTAAAAGAGTTTATAGCAAAATAGTACACATGGCAGGACTTATATTCAAAAGTATAACAAGCAATTTTCCAAAACCAATATCTATTAGACCAGATGTTTATAATGCAATTTTTTATTATGAGTTCCCATTATGTTGATCAATATCTAGGAGCATATGTATTAACCCTAATTTTATGATCAATATCCAAGTCATTATCATTATCATAATGAATTAGCATCATTGGTGTTAAAAACTAGATCAATTTTCAATTGATATACAAGTAAGGTCAGGGATCAAATATTAGGTCAAATGATCAAGGGTTCCACAAGATTTAGATCCATCATCATAATATTTAAGGTTAATCCTTATTTCAAGGTATATGATTTATATTCTAGGGTATATGAGTCACAAGATCATATTTAAATTCTTATTTAGTCAATTTTGGTATCAAGATGATCATTAGAGTCAGATATTTGGGTTTTCAAGGATTAAACATCATTATTGGATCATTTGACAAATTATATAAGAAAGATATCAATTCTAGGGATACTAGTGAAATAAATAAGGAATTAGACTCCAAAAGTATTTTAAAATGATCCATTGGATTTTTTTGATCAATATTGACTATTTATTCATAATATTTGGAGTTAGGAATAAAGACATACGATTGTTGCAAGTTTTGGTCATTTATTGGATTTTTCAAGTAGAGATGATGTAAAATACCTTAAAAGGGATAAATCCATGATCGTTCGATGTCAATTGAAAGGAATAGATCTAACCGCATGGGTGAGGCAGCCCACTTACTCTTGGATGGTTTAATCCTCAGTTTGTGGGTTCAATCCTTTGATTTGTCAGTTCGATCGGTGATTCGACAGGGTCTTTGGACCATGGGTTTCCTTTCTGGGCTGGCAGTTATTGGTCTCCCTCCCCCTTGTGTAGACCCCCACGTGAGCCACAAAATGCATTGGAAGAGCTCACTGATGGAAAGGGGGCTTGGGGCCAGGAGGAGCAGGTGGATGTTGCTAAGTAGTTGTTCATGTTGGTCGTTTCCTCGTGATGGTGATGACGGTGGAGGATGGAGGAGAGGAGGCGTGGAGGGTGAATGCCCAAAGTGGGCTGTGTGGCGGTGCTATTCCAGTTCCAGGGGAAATGGGGGAGGAAATCTAGGCACCCAAGGCTGAGAGGGGGGAAATGGTGAGTATGAGAGAACATTGTGGCTATAACAGTCCTTGGATGGCCCTTTTATAGCACTGAGGGTTAGGTTTAGGGATAAAATGAGTTCTTACTCTTAGTCATGGCTACCAAGGTGAGAAAGGAGAGGCAAGGGGAAAGTTTTATTGGAAGATTAGTGCCTTAATGGTGGTCAAAGTGGGGTTGGGCAAGTTTGAAATTGCAAGAGGAATGGTTCTACTCACTCAGAATCTTGAATCAGGGTCATAGGAGGGAGATCAGCTATTTTGGTGGCCTTGTATCCTCCCAGCAATCGGTGGGAGGCATGAGACGACCTCCTAGCTTCTTGATCATGCCTTCAATCCATGGGATCCTGATATGAGGGCCCAGGTTTGCCCCTAAAGAGGCCCACATATTGCTGACTTGGTAAAGGCCCAAATAAAAGGCAAATGAATGGATTTTCAATACATTATCTTTAGGAAATCATAGTAAATAGTAGGAACTTCCAAATGAGATGAAATTTGGATCATAACTTCACAAAAATGTCTAGAATATTTACAAAAGTTTGACAACCAGATGGTGAAGTTTGATCGAACAATGTGCTTATTTGGACCAAGTAACAAATTAATCAAGTATGTGGTGTTACAAAGTGTATACAATTCACATTGATCACCATATTTTGAATTTGAGTGTCAATAGTGATCAAGTAGATAAGAAAAATAATCTAGGGTTAAGAGTGAGCATAATGATGGTAAAAGAGTATTTAATTCATACTTATGCAAAAATGCACTTTGTCACACCCTTCCCACCTTCAAAAGGAATTTTGTCCCCAAAATTCAACACCATCCTCAAAATTGGTACTGTCCAATCCAAGTTGTATCCTAAAATATTGGTACATCATCAACTATATAATCAAAATCATGTCCTCAAAATTCAAGTAGTACAATAATCATAATTTGGATTCCATGTTCCATACCATGGCCAACTTGGTATGAACATCATTTCATCATCGTGTAATTGAGTATCAAGGTCAATGCGTATATTGTTCAAAGTCATCATATGAGTCAAAAATATGGAAAACATCCTATTGATCACAAATTTGGAGATTTCATATTTTATGTCAAATAATTAGAGTTCTTGAATCAAGTGGACAAGGTGACTTTCAATCCCAATATCTCAGGGTCCTAGCTTCTACATTGGCCTAGGTGGGGTTTTACATCCATGATTTTAGATTTCATATTTCAAAATTTTTGAGACAACATCATACTTTCAATATCATGATTTCGAGATCCAAAATCAAAGGGAGGTCCCACCCTAGTCCGAATGAGAGCTAAACCCTAAGTCGAAATCAAGGGATTCAACATAGTCACAAAATTTTTAAAAATTTGGGATTTTGAAGTCAATAGTCATATATCTAGGGTGATCTCGAGATCCAAATAGTGTGATCATAAGATTTGTATCATTATTAAGATTTGATAATCGTGAGTCACAATGTTATATATCAGTATCAAGAGTCAAGATTTTTAGACATCAAAAGTCATAGGTCTGGAATTTTGAAGCTAGGGTTAAGATTCCCGCTTTATACCTTAACGGTGGTCATTCATCTATATACAACAATCGAGCAGTACTTGAGCAATATTTTCAAGATTTCATTATCATGGTATTCAAGGCTGATGCATGATCTAGACCTTGGTCTATATAAGAAGTCAACCACAAGCTATAGTCCATATTATCATATTTCAAGATAATCATTAAATCAAGATTTAAGATTGAGCACAATATCAACCTGGATTTAGCCTACCAATCTGAGGTCAACCAATCCAAATCGGGTGAAAGGGGATACCTTTCCAAACTCTAAATAATCAACAAGGTGAAAATTTAGAGGTAGTCATAATAGGGATGTGACCTAGGTTAGGGGAGTCATGAGTCAACTACCACCCTAATCTAGTACATTACCTACATTAGTCATTATCCATTGAGCTTATTCAAATAGGGAAAGTATCAATGATCAAATCATATTCTACAAGGTCATAAGATCAAAATTCAAGATTATAATAGGGTAGTTAGTTTAAGATTTTTCAAGATCGGGTCATAATTGTATTCTCTTTCTTTCATTATCAAGGTAGTGATATAATTTGAAAATTGGTGCATGATTAGGTCCATGCTCATCATATCAAAATCAAGTTTAAAAAAGGCATAAATAGTCAATAGAGAAACTTCTTTTTGCATCATAGTTTTACATCATGATTTTGTGAGTTCTAGGCTTAGTCACTTGACAGCATAGTCATTATGTGTATGAAATAGGATTAGAGTTTTCTTAGCTATGTTTTGAGGTTTAGTCAACAATAGGGCAACTTGGAGTTAATCAAGTAGGGACCTCATTAACAATGAGGTATAAGGTATAAATCATTCTTATTTCATCAAATCAAGATTTACCTCCAACATAGAAATCATGTAGTATGATTTGGTTAAATTGAGTTTCCATGATATGAAGGGGCCATGCATGAGTATTTGATTTCAAAGTTCTCATCGATCAAAATTGAGTTTTCAAACTAAGGTCAGATCATGGCATCAATTTTCAAAAATTTCAAGTAGATTTTATTTTTCCCATACATAAGTTACCCATAATTGAGACATCATGTGGCAAATGGTCACAAGAGAAGGCCACATGAGGAGATGAGAAGACTACCTAATCATCATCTACTTGGGTGACTTAGGGTAGTCCTTAAAGAAGAGATGAGATACTAGAAGACTCTCTAGGGTTTCAATGGAGAACCGTTAGATCTAGTTCTGGATCAATTAAGGCCAGGTAGAGTGGCAAATCTCAGCCATCGTAAAGATAGATAGGAGAAATTAAGCCAGAACCCCGAGCTAGACACCTCAATTTTCACCATTATGGACTTTAGGGTTTCTGGGGATCAAGAGACTCAAGAAATTATTCACTTAAAGTATATGGGAGTGTGTATGCTCTGATACCAACTGTCACGGAACTGTTCTTACCCCAATCCCAATCCCACTTCCAAGACAATGGTAAAAGGATTGAAGCGCCCGTCCTTGAGTGGCCCAATAGGATCTCACACACTGACATATACAATAAGAAATAATAACTCAAAAACATGGGATTTAAAGAACAAACTAACCCAAAATAGGACATATTGCATATTTATCCTTGTCATTAGAGTATATCGAGTATGGAAGCGATCTAGTCAATGTTCCATTTGTTTTGCCTAAAATCAAGAAAATCAAGACATAATCATGCAATTGCACGTTACGCTATCAAAATCAAGTTACACAATTTATAGCAAAATAGTACACTTGGAAGGACTTATATTCAAAATTATAACAAGCAACTTTCCAAAACCAATATTTATTAGACAAGATGTTTATAATGCAATTTTTATTAGGAATTCCCATTATGCTGATTTGAGAAGTATGCTTATATATTTTTTGTGGCTCCATTGCCCCAACGTGATGGGGGAAGTCACCAGGCTCCTTCTCTCCATATGAGGTAGGAGGTCAATGTAAAAGTTCCACCCTCTAAATGAGGAGGTCGCTTGCACTCATTATCAACATTATCATCATCAATATACGGGTAGTCATAATGGGCAATATCATTTATGTTTTCAAGTTTTTCTCAAAATATAATATAGGAAAAATGGAAGCCTAATAAATAGGGAATAGTAGCTCAACCAAGTATATATCCAACTATACAACCAAGATATGCATAAAAAGTATCTTCAATACAACCAAGGAGGAGATATAATAGTGTATCTTTCACTGAAGATTTACAGTACAAATCTGAACAAGTAATAGGTCAACCCTTCGAGTCAGATCCTAAATCAATAATATTGGATTGACGATCAAGATCATTATGTTTAAAGGATCATGTTTCAATATTAGAGATTAGGTTTACACTTTTCCTATGTCAACCTTAGGGTTAGGTCATCCACTTATAATCAATAATATTTTAAGATGTCCAACATTATTCAAGTGTCAAGATTATTTTGAATGTGAATGACCTACCTAGGTTTTCTAGGAGCATATTTATTAACCCTAATTTTATGATCAACATCCAAGTCATTATCATCATCATGATGAATTAACATCATTGGTGTTCAAAACTAGATCAATTTTCAATTGATATACAAGTAAGGTCAGAGATCAAATATTAGGTCAAATCATCAAGGGTTCCATAAGATTTAGATCCATCATCATAATATTTAAGGTTAATCCTTATTTCAAGGTACATGATTCATATTGTAAGGTAGATGAGTCACAATATTAGATTTATATTCTTTTTTAGTCAAGTTTGGTTTCATGTTGATCATTAGAGTCAGATATTTGGGATTCCAAGGATTAAACACCATTATTGGATTATTTGACAAATTATATAAGTAAGAGATTAAATATAGGAATACTAGTGAAATATGTAAGGAATTAGGACCCATAAGTGTTTTTTAAATGATCCATTGGATTTTTCTAATCAATATTGACTATTTATTCATAATATTTGGAGTTAGGGATAAAGAGATAAGATTTTTGCAAGTTTTGGTCATTTATTGGATTTTTTTAGTAGAGATGAGGTAAAATACCTTGAAAGGGATAAATCCATGATCGTCCGATGACAATTGAAAGGACTAGATATAGCCACATGGGTGAGGTGGCCCACTTACTCCTGGACTGATTTAATCCTCAGTTTACGAGTTCAATCCTTTGATTTGTTGGTTCGATCAATGGTTCAACTGGGTCTTTGGACTAGGGGTTTCCTTTCTGGGTCAGTGGTTCTTGGTCGCCCTCCCCCTTGTGTAGACCCTGGTGTGAGCCACAAAATGTGGCAGAAGGGCTCTTTGACACAAAGGGGGCTTGGGGGTAGGAGGAGCAGGTGTATGTCGCTAAGTAGTCATTCACGTTGGTCATTTCCTCACAATGGTGATTGCAGTGGAGGACTGAGGAGAGGCGGCGTGGAGGGTGAACACCCAAAGTGGGCTATGCGGTGGTGCCATTCTAGTAGTATGAAAAATAGGGAGGAAATTTAGGTGCCCAAGGATGAGAGGGGGAGCAATGGTGAGTCTAAGAGAAAGGTGTGGCTATGATGTTCCTTGGAGGGCCCTTTTATAGCACTGAGGGTTAGGTTTAGGGCTAAAATGAGTTCTTGTTCTTAGCCATGGCCACCAGGGTGAGAAAGGGGAGGCGAGGGACAAGTTTTGCTAGCAGATTAGTGCCTTAATGGTGGTCAAAGTGGGGACGGGCGAGTTTGAAATTGCGAGAGGAGTGTTTCTACTCGCTCAAAATCTTAAAAAGGGGTCATAGGCGGGAGAGCAGCTATTATGGTGGCCTTGTCTCCTCTCCGCAATCAATGAGAGGTAGGAGATGACCACCTGGCTACTTGATCAGGCCTCCAATCCATGGGAGCCTGATTTGAGGGCCAAGGCTTTCCCCTAAAGCGGCCCACAGATTGCTGACTCAGAAAAGGCCCAAATAAAAGGCAAATAGCAGAGACAAGGTGATCTGATCGCCGGAGGCGGCCGTCACCTGCGAACCTTCGATTGGGTACTCCGCCCATCGGGGTCCACCTATATCATCATCTTGGAGTGGTCTCGATGTTGCCCTCGCCTCTTTTACGTAGGGTAACCAGGCAGAGTTTGCGAGGTAGCCAAGCACAACAAGTTGTTGCGGAGAGGAGAAACCATCTGCTGGCAACAGATGTTTCAACAGAGGAGGTATTACCGAATATTAGGGTTGTGATGGCCAACGAGGATGCGGGACATAATATTCCTTTGCCGCCTAGGGTTGATGCGGCTACTGATCAGAGTGAAGAGAGGACCGAAATTCCTGGGCCAGAACGGACGGAAGACCCCACACCTGATAACACACCGGGGATGATGTCGTTGGAAGATATATAGCCGACCCAACTGCAGGGAACCTTGCCGTCGAGACAGGTTGATCGGATCGGCAGTCTGGAAAGCAGCGATCATGTGAATCCCCATCCAACTCCATAGGTCAGGGAGGCCCAGTCGCCCATGCAGCATCCGTCGATCACAACGCAACCGGCAAGGAAAACGCCACTGTATGGGATTCCTCACGATACATGCTTCAGGTGTATGGGGAGAGGGCATTGGCAATTCCAATGTAGGAGGAGAAAAGTCTGCTACAAGTGTCGACGACCGGGACATCTGGCTGCTAGGTGTTCATAGGTTAACCCTAGACAGTGCCCACCAGACATCCAATCCAGATTGGTCTTCCCGCCCCTGCCTAGGGGTGTCCCAGCTAGGGGTGCACCTTAACACGTCCCCAAGCAGATTGCAGTGGACGTCGGCCCAGATGATGAGATGCGGAAGAGTAAGATGACGGTGCTAGAACGGGCGGTGGAGATCTTCTGGCCTTGTGACTTCCAATGGATGGAGCTTCGTCAATTCTTCCAATGGTGTTGGCCGGGTGCAGCAGACTTATACAAATGCGCGGAAAGAAAGGCAGTGACCTTCTTCTCCTGTGAATAGGAGGCTAAGGATGTGGTGGAGAAAGGGATTCGAGATTTTCGTGGTCAGAAGATTCAACTCATGCACATGCGAGGGGGTGAAAGACATCAAAGAAAGTAAGCTTTCTGGTTTTGGGTTGTAGATATTCCAATCACCTGTAGAGATGATGATACCCTAGAGAAGATTATCCAGCCTTTCGGTAAATTGATTTATGTCTCAGATTGGCAAAGGGAGAAGGATGACCTATCTGGCCTTCTCGTGCTGGTGGAAGCATTCAGTGAAGATATTCCTCAGTTTATCTCTCTCACGTATGGGCAGAGGCGGACGTCGGTGCAATTTTTTATGGTGGTGAGGGGGCCTGTGGGTTCGAGCAACACACAGTTGACTGAAGTCGGGAAGGATACATGGATTCCGAGAGAGACTCTAGTGGCGCAAAAGAAGATTACAGAATCGAATGCTTTGGTGATGGAAACAGTTATACCTACATAATATAGGGAAAGACCACAAGAGAGGAGTATATCCCCAGCAAGGCAGTATAGGCGGCCACCAAGGCGTATGGTGGTGGATAGAGAAGGCCCAAAAAGAGCTCTAGAGAACAGAAGGCTAGAAGATTTCATGTTTCTTGAGGAGGAAGAGTGGGTCGATCACAGGAGAAGGAATGGGAGGAGCCAGATTAGAGATAGAAGGGGTGGAGCTGACAATAGATTATATAGAAGATATCAATCAAGAAGATGACATTTGGATTGCGAGGGAAGTTATTTTGATGGATGCTGGTCGGATATAGATGTGGGTTATAGCCCCTGATCAAACTTGCAGATGCTGGTGGATGCGGTTGTATCTGTTTAATGGATTGTACCTCCATTTTCTGGAATATTAGAGGCGCCTCTAATAACCCTATGAGGAGAGTTTTGAGCAGGATTTGTGGACGATTTAAACCTGGGATCATTTGCTTGTTCGAGCCCTTTCTTCATGCAGAGCAGGCAGTTGAGCTTTTGGGCATCGTGAGGTTGGATTGGGCAGCTGATAACCAGGAGATGAATGGAAAGATATGGTTTTATGCTGATAAGGATATGAAACCTAATATTTTTAGAAGGCACATGCAACATATAACAGTGGGGTTTGAGTCCAGCGTCGACGCAAGCTTCTTTGTTACAGCTGTATATGCAAGTTGCGATAACGTTGAAAGGAGGGAGTTGTGGAAAGAAATACTGATAATGACGGATCTCATTGGGGAAGAGAAGTGGATTATTGCGGGGGATTTCAACGTAGTACATCATCCGAGGGAGAGAAGAGGCGGCAACCCTCCAGCATTCCAGGATTCTCTTGACTTTAATTCCTATATAGCGGATGCATCTTTGGATGGGATTCCATTTGATGGTAGCCAATACACTTGGGTGAACAAACAAATTTCAACTCCTACGATGTGACAAAGAATTGATAGAGTATTAGCGAATGGAGCTTGGTTATCGAAGCGTCCTGCAACCAGTTCAGTTCATTTGACCAGAGATAGGGTTTCTGATCATTGTCCTATTATTACAATTCCAGGTACACAGTCGATTGCCAGAAAGAAGGGACACTTTGCTTTTATGAAGGCATGGCTTGATCATGAAGAGTGTCTAAAGGTGATAGAACAGGCCTGGGATGGTCCGGTGATAGGGCACCCCTCCTTCGTTTTCTGCCAGAAGCTTAAGAGGGTTAGGGTGGCACTATGTAGGTGGAGCAAGGAAACCTTTGGTGATAGTAAACATCGAATAAAGGACTTGGAAGATGTGATATTTACCACACAGGCTGCCTTTGATGGGAAGCCGACTGATACTAATGAAAATAATCTGAGATCGGTAGAGAGGGAATTGCAGGGTCTACTGGATGAGGAGGAGGCGAGGTGGAAGGAGAAGGCAAGGATTAGTTGGCTTCAAGATGGGGAGCGGAATACCAGGTTTTACCACACCACCGTCAAAGCTAGAAGGAAATATAGAAGGCTGAATAAGGTGGTCTTGTAGGATGGCACATGTATCTTGGATACAAAGAATATGGCGGAGGTTGCAGCTGACCATTTTCAACATTTCTTTAATGAAGTGGTAGATACAGATGATGGTGAATTGGAGGAATTCTTGCATGGTATTCCGGATACGATGTCCATGGATGAAAGCTGCTTACTTACTGCTGGTCCCCAGGAAGAGGAGGTTATGAACACCATGATGGAGATGGATGTGTCGACGGCGCTGGGTCCGGATGGGTTCACCTTATCTTTTTTCCAGGCTGCATGGTTGATAATAGGAGGCGATTTTATGAAGGTGGTGGATGTGTTATACAAAGGACAACCTTGTTTTAGGGGGTTGTTCTGCTGCCGGATTCTTCTTATCCCAAAGATTGATAATCCAAAAAGGTTTCCAGAAGACTTCAGACCTATCTCAATTGAGAACGTCACCCTTCATATATTGGCGAGGATTCTTAGTGATCACATGGCGCCTATGATGCCGAGGATGATATTGAAGATACAAGGGGCCTTTGTTAAAGGAGGAGACATCACTCATCACGTCCATCTTGGCAAGGAGCTAATGCATGATATAAATATAGGCAAGGATGCACCTAATGTCATACTGAAGTATGACATGTCGTGAGCATATGATAGAACGGATTGGAATGTGCTACGGAAAGTGTTGGGCAGATTTGGCTTCACAACAGAAGTGGTGAATCTATGCTTGAGCTTCTATCAAAATACTTGGGCCACGGTTACAGTGGGGGAGGAAACTGTGGGTTTCTTTCTGGTTAGTAGAGGGCTTAAGTAGGGATGTGTGTTATCTCCATTCTTATTCATTCTGTTTGAAGAGATTCAGTGCAGAAAATTCCTTAAATTAGAGACGGATGGGCTCATATCGAGGTTTCAGATCTGGGGGATGCAACTCCTCCGACCATACTTTTATATGCGGATGATATTGCCATTTTCTTTAATGTAGACCAGCGATCAAGGGATATAGTTAAGTCTACCTTTGAGGCATATGAGATGGCTACTGGACAATGGGTCAATAAGGCTAAGTCCACATGTGTGGTAGGAGGGGAAAATACAGAAGTGATTGATAGAGTGGCTGAAGACCTCAATGCAAGAGCTGCTATGGAATCGTTTACCTATTTGGGAATAGCGATCATTAAAGGAAGGATGAGACTAAATGATTATGACTTTCTGATGAAGAAAATAAATATGAAGGTCACGGCTTGGAGATCAAAAATTCTATCTTTTGCAGGGAGAAGGCTGTTGATTGCTCATGTTATTAATTCCATTCTGGTGTACACGACGGTAGCGGTAGGTATTCCCTCGGGGATCGCATATCAGATTGAAAGGAAATTCTCTAACTTCTTGTGGAAAGACAGGAATGATCATCAAAGAAGGGTGTGGATTAGCTGGCAAAGAATTGCAACTCCTTTTCACCAAGGTGGTCTGGGGATTCCATCGCTTCATCTAATTAATGAAGCTGTCATAGCTAAGGCATGTTGGGAGGTGTTGACTACAAATTCTATTTGGGCTACTTTCTGCAGAGATAAATACGCCAACTTGAATGGTGGGCGAGATAATGTTTACCCTGGGTGCTTGAAGTTGGGATCGTCACCGTCACCATTTTGGAGGAGGATATGGAATTTATTCCCGTGTGTCTTCCCGTTATGCAGATGGATTGTTGGGAGGGGTGAGATATCATTTTGAGATGCGAGGTGGTGTGATCATCGGCTGGCTGAACATTCTATTTACTCCAGCGATAGAAGACATCCATTCCAGGTGAAATATTTCTGGATAGACGGTCTGGGTTGGGATTGGGCCTCACTGAGGGTGATAATTGATGATGATGGGATACAGATGATTCGTAATAAGAATATATGGCTTGCAGAAGAGGATGATAAGCTGATTTGGAGTCCGGGGAGTAAAGGGTGCTTTTCCATGAGATTGGCAAAGATGATTCTGGCTCGTGACAGGGTGGAAGGTCCACAGGGGCTAGACGT
The DNA here is from genome assembly GCA_963693085.1 of Alisma plantago-aquatica. Taxonomy (NCBI): domain Eukaryota; kingdom Viridiplantae; phylum Streptophyta; class Magnoliopsida; order Alismatales; family Alismataceae; genus Alisma; species Alisma plantago-aquatica. Next base: position 1,249,853,145 of record OY856409.1, read on the forward strand.
GGTTTGGAAGTCTGCTTTCCCTAAGACTGCGGCCTTTATCTGGAAGTCGGTGAGAGGAGCTGTTCCTACTGATGAAAATGTTAGAGTTAGATGTTGTATCTCAATTGTGTCTCAGTGTAACTGCTGCATAGAACCGAAGGAGGAAAACCTTGATCATCTCTTGTTCCAAGGTCAGATCGCTTGCTTCTTTTAGGGTAAATTCGTGGAGTCAACATGTTTGCCACCTAGAAACATTAGATCATTGATTGATTATTACATGATGGGGAAAAGAAAGAGATCAGTAGACTAGTTGGCAGGGAACCTTGCGATTGTTATTCCTTACAGTATATGGCGCCTGAGATGTGAAGCAAGGTATGAGGGTAAACATAGACCTTTTTCCGATGAGTGGGACTATGTTATTTGGAATATGAATTTTAACATGATGAAGAGATCCTTTCCGATAGATAGAGACAGTGAAGTGTATACACGTTTGAGGGAGACAGGGTTGGAGGAGCCTAGAGTAAAACTGAGACAAATAAAGCTTATGTGGTGGCAGACGCTGGACTTGCACAACTTGAAGACCAACATTACAATTGGGATGAGTAGAGATTGCCATGGCAGGCTGAGAAGATGGGCGGCGGGGATTGTCCGGAATCATCGAGCCAACGTGCGCCTTGTATTTAGATCTTGGCTCAGGAGTATGGATTACACTCTCACTTATTTGCAAGCATGCACCATAGGAATGAAGATTGCACGTGATCACGGGCTGATCGTTTCTTGTATAGAGGTCGATGATTCATACATCCATGACATTATTTGGCGCGATAAGAAAGAACCATGGAAGGTGACCCACTTTGTCAGGGAGCTGCGGGAGGAGATGGTCTCGGCTATGATATCTGGATCCTTGGTTCACAAGGTCATCAACTCGATACCTCGTGAGTTGGGGAGATGGGGCAGTAGTATGTATGGTTTGTTTGCTTCATCCGATTCTATGAATATTCTGACCAGGATAAGGGGTATGACTGTGTTGGAGAAGAGAAGGGTTCCATATGTCGTGTTAAAGAAATCAGATGCATAGGGGGATGGTTACTGCGGTTTGATGTTGTTTCGAAGTCTGGGGGGATGATAAGTGTAATATCTGATGATTATGTACACGGGTTTATGGTTCACACCTGCGGTTTAATATAAGCAGGTGATGTAATTTTTATGATGATTTAGCCCACAAGAGGGGTGTGGGATGAATAAAAATGACCCCTAGATTAATTAAAAAAAAGGCAAATAAATGGATTTTAATTACATTATCTTCAAGAAATCTTAGTAAATAGTAGGAACGTCCAAATGAGATGAAATTTGGACCATAGATTCAAAAAAATGCATAGAATATTCAAAAGAAGTTTGACAACCAGATGGTGAAGTTTGATGGACCAATTTACTTCTTTGTATCAAGTAACAAATTAATCAAGTATGTTGTGTTGCAAAGTGTATACAATTCACATTGATCACCATATTTTGAATTTGAGTGTCAATAGTGATCAAGTAGCTAAGAAAAATAATTTGGGGTCAAGAGTGAACATAATGATGGTAAAGGAGTAATTAATTCATACTTATACAAAAATTTACTTTCAGAGACATTTGTATTCAGACAAGTGTCGGTTGCATGCTCACACTCAAGGATGTTCGTCATGTTCTAGATTTATGGTTCAATATAATATTTGGTTCTTTCTTGTATAGAGAAGTTTGTCATCTAGATTTTGATGATGGTAATTGTAAAATCACAAAGGGGGCTTTGGTTATTGTATGGGGAAAATTGTGTTCCACATTGTACAAGACCAGTTAAGGTGCTCAAAGGTGGCAATATCAATGCAACCGAGGATCACCAGGAAGATCTATGGAATAGAAGGATAGGATACATGAATGAGAAGGTTTGCATCTGCTATCATAGTAGGGGTTGATTTATTTTGTTAAGGACACCAGTCTCAGGTCATGTGATTAATATCATGTGGGCTAGCATCGACAAGTTTCTTTCAAGACAAGATCAAAGGTGAAGCCGATTATCCTATAGTTAGTTCATTCGGATTTCTATGGTCTGTTTGAGGTGGCTTCATTGGGTGGAAATAGGTATTTGGTCACATTCATTTATGATGCATATATAAAGGTGTGGGTCTACTTATTAAAGACCAAGGATCGGGTCTTTCAGTATTTCCACAAATTTCATGCCATGGTGGAGTAGGAGATAGAGAAAAAGTTGAAGTATTTTTGCATGGACAATGGATGAGAGCACACCTGTAGGGCGTTCAAGGATTATTGCACATAGCATGGGATATGACATGAAAGGACAGATCCTAGAACACTACAACACATAGGTACAACTAAGAGGATAAACTGTACCATAGTGGAGAAAGTTAGATGCATATTGAAAACTACAAAGTTGCCAAAGACAATATAGGGTGAAGCAGTGAGTATTGCCCACTATTTGATTAATCAATCTACATCAGTTCCTTTGGGGTTTGATATACATGCAAAAGGTATGGACATGCAAGGATGCTTCTTATGCTCATGTGCAAGTATTTGGATGTGAGTCTTATGCACATGTTCCAAAGGAAAAGAGGCAAAGTTGGACAATAAAGCGGTGCCATGTATTGTTCTTGGTTATGGAGATCATCAGTTTGGATATAGGTTATAGGAACATATCAAAAAGACCATGAGAAGAGATAGAGATGTGACTATCTAAGAGAGTCAAACAGTGATAGAGCCTAAGAGTGATAATGCATAGACTGTAAGATTAGGTGATAGTTCTTCTAATGATGAGTACAAGGATTCTTCAGCTTCTTCACAGGTGTAGTCTTCAGATGATGAAGAATAGAAGTACGATCACCTTGAGAAGTAGAGTGATAGCACATTGACTGTATCGATTCCAGATGCAAAAATGAATGAATCAACTCATAGTCAGAGACTTCTGGGCAGGACGAGAAAGATCATTACCAAGAAGAGTCATCACAACAACAATTGAGGAGGTATGGCAGAGATTGTCATCCTTCATCTAGATATATGGAATCTTAGTATATTGTCCTTACTAATCAGGGGGAGACATAGACTTTTCAAGAGGCACAAACTCATAGGGATAGAGCCAGTGGCATCAGGCGATGCATGAGGAGATGTCTTTTTTGCAGAATACTGATACCTATGAGTTTGTGGAACTTCCCAAGGTCTAGAGAGCATTGTAGAGCAAGTGGTTTTAAAGGATGAAGAGGGATGACAACACCAAAGATATCAGATACAAATCCAAACTAGTTGTCAAGGGCTTTGGTCAAAGAGTAGGTTTGGGTTTTGATGAGTTATTTTCTGTTGTTGTGAAAATAACTTCTATTAGATTGGTTCTAGTCTTGGTTGCTAGCCTAGATCTAGAGCTTGAGAAAATGGATGTGAAGATAGCATTTTTTTCATGATGACCTAGCTGAGAAGATCTATGTGGAACAGTGAGAAGATTTTCAGGTCAAGGGGAAGGAGTACTTAGTATGTAGGTTAAAAAGAGTTTGTATGGTCTAAAATAAGCTCCAAGATAATGGTATAAGAAATTTGATTATTTCTTGCAGAGTCATGAGTACTAGAAGACAAGTGCAGATCCATGTGTTTACATCAAGAAATTTCCCAGTGATAAGTTCATTATTCTACTACTCTCTATGGATGACATGTTGATATTGGGACAAAATATCAATTTGATTAAATTCAAGATAGATCTTTATAAAGCCTTTGAGATGAAGGGTTGGGGACCATCATGACAGATTTTGGAAATAAAAAATATATATTAAATTAAAATATATAATATAAATTTTAACTTTCTTTCTTTATTTTATTTTCTGTATTTTATGATAAAAAATGCATTCATCTCAGATGCAAATCACACGGGACAAGGAGCATCAGAGATTGTGGTTGTTACAAGAGATCTATGTTGAACAGATTCTAGAGTGGTTCAACATGATAAAGTCTAAATATGTGAGTACTTCACTATGAGTTCATTTCAAGATAAGTAAGAAGTCATGCCCATCTATTGATGAGGAGAAGGAAGAGATGGTTAGGATTCCATATTCTTCTATTATGGGGAATTTGATGTACATAATGGCGAGTACTCATGCTTATATTGATCACGTAGTTGGAGTTGTGAGAAGGTTTCTCACAAACCCTGGGAAAGATCACTTGGAGACAGTCAAGTGGATCTTCAAATACTTACGAGGCACTAGTAGCATGTGTTTGATGTTTGGAGGTTCTGAATCAGTTCTGAAAGGCTTCATTGATGTTGACATGGAAGGTGAAATTGATCATAGGAAGTCTACCTGTGGGTATGTTTCACTTTGGCATAGGGATCCATATCTTGGCAATCTAGGTTAAAAAATTGTGTTGCACTTTCTACAATAGAGGTAGTGTACATTGAAATCACAAAAGTACAAAAAGAAATACTATGAGTTCAGAGATTTTTGGGAGAGCTAGGTGTGAATCAAGTTGACCTGGCTATTTTTTTGTGATTGCCAGAGTGCTATTGACATGAGAAATAGCACAATGCATCATGCACAGACAAAGCACATTAATCTGAGATATCATTGGTTTTGTGATGTGATTGATAAGAGGTTGTTGACTCTGAAGAAGATCAATACTGAGAAGAATGCTTCTGATAGATGACCAAGGTGGTGACATGAGACAAGATAGAGCTCTATAAAGAGCACAGTGACTTACATTCCCAGTGATGATTTAGTGATGACACTCTCTTCTATGAGTTGGGTGGATTTTTGGGCCAGGTTTGGTCCAGTCCAAGACCATAACCCATTAGGGCATTGGTGCTTCCGCTACACATGGATGGATAGAGCTACAACCACTGAATTGAAGAGCAACAAACAAACACAACTGCTAATTGGCAAAGGCCACAACCAAGGCAATCAACAAAAGGGTGGTTGTCAAAGTAGAAAACGGTAGTGCCTTGTAGACAGGGAAGAAAGTCAAAGAAGGAAGAAGTAAGAAAAAGAAGAGGAAGAAGAAAGGAAGCAGACATGACTGTCAAGGCATATGAGTGTTCTTCTTCGGGCCATCTACTGCAGTACACTTTGTGAAATAGTACATCTTTTTGGAAAATTTTGGGGTAGTAGAACTGTACAAATCTCTCCCTACGATGTGGTAAAATCTTATTTCTCCTTCTTGATATATTATCTCAGATTTGGATCAAAATCCAAGAAGAAAAATTACATATTTATTTCTTATAGTAGATTTTCTCATGGTTGGTCTTGTGGTTTTTTCCTCACACATCGTGTGTGAGTTTTTCACGTAAAAATATGGTCTTTTTCTCTTCTATCTTCTTGTAGTTCTATTCTTGAGTTTACACACCCATCAGTAACGCTTTCACGTATATTTCTTTTTCATTGCATCTTGGTTGCATAACATATGTGCATATATTCCCCATCAACAAACCTATCATCATGAACTACTATCACATCTTGTTACACTACCGATGTAATTTCCCTTTTCAACAAAATGCAAGTAGATTTTATGTGACAATATAGTTGTAGTTGTTATAAACATGAATTTGAACTATACTTTTCTCTTTTAAATTTCTTTCCACTTGTCATGAAACTATCATGTGTAATTTGACAATTTTATGTAAAAAGGATTAGTTAATGATTATTACTTAGCTATAGAAAATAGTTGACACCTAATTGGTTACTATGGTTGACATTTAAAAGTTAGAAAAAACACTCAGCTAAACACATATGCGCCACATACATGTTTACATTTTTTCTATTTACACTAGGGGTATCAAGAAAAAGTTGGTCACAATGAGAACTTGAGTCAAGAATTTCTCCATTTTTATTAAAAAGTAGGTATGTGTAGATTCTGCATATGAATTTTCTTTGAATAAAATCTCAATGTGCCTACTCTAAGTTAGTAGATCTATATCATGTAGTCCTCTAAATAAATGTAAGTGGTCAATAAGAGATAGTTCCTATGGAGACATAAATTACTAAAATCACGATCTGTGTCCATAAATATTAGTTATTTGAAATGAATTTTGTCCACTTCTTATATTGTTCTCATACTATTAATATATGGGATTTTTATTGACAAATATAAATATAATATTTTTTTCACAAAAGATGTCTATAGAATATTCTTTTATACAAATCATGTTTACATATGCTTTCTTATGTTTATTATAATTATATAGAATATACTCTTTGCATGTATACAGTCTTATAAACCTAAAAAATCAGAGCAAGAGAAGGACTAAATATTAAGATTGCTTCGAAACATCTAGAGCTTGAGAAAATGGATGTGAAGATAGCATTTTTTTCACGATCACTGAGTTGAGGAGATCTGCATGGAACACTGAGAAGATTTTCATGTCAATGGGAAGGAGTACTTAGTATGTAGATTAAAAAGAGTTTGTATGGTTTGAAACAAGCTCCAAGACAATGGTATAAGAAATTTGATTATTTCATGTAGAGTCAAGAGTACCAGAAGACAAGTGCATATCCATGTGTTTACATCAGAGGATTTCCTAGTGATAAGTTCATTATTCTGCTACTCTCTATGGATGACATGTTGATAGTGGGACACAATATCAGTTTGATCAAACTCAAGATAGATCTTTCCAAAGCCTTTGAGATGAAGGATTAGGGACTAACATGATAGATTTTGGAGATGCAAATCACATGTGACAAGGAGCATCAAAGATTGTGGTTATCACAAGAGATTCATGTTGAACGGATTATGGAGTGGTTCAACATGAGCAAGTATAAACCCGTGAGTACTCCACTATGAGGTCATTTCAAGCTAAGTAAGAAGTCATGCCCATCTATTAATGAGGAGAAGGAAGAGATGGCCATGATTCCCTATTCTTCTATTGTGGGGAATTTGATGTACACAATGGTGTGTACTCATGCTTATATTGCTCACATAGTTGGAGTTGTGAGAAGGTTTCTTGCAAACCTTGGGAAAGATCACTTGGAGGCGGTCAAGTGGATCTTCAGATACTTACGAGGCACTAGGAACATGTGTTTGATGTTTGTAGGTTCTGAACCAGTTTTAGAAGTCTTCATTGATGTTGACATGGAAGGTACCATTGATCATAGGAAGTCTACCTGTGGGTATATTTCACTTTAGCATAGGGATCCATATCTTGGCAATCTAGGTTAAAAAATTGTGTTTCACTTTCTATGACAGAGGTAGAGTACATTTCAATAGAAAAAGTAGGAAAAGAAATACTATGGGTATCGAGATTTTTGGGAGAGCTAGGTGTGAATCAGGTTTACCCGACTATTTTCTGTGATAGTCAGAGTGATATTGTCTTGAGAAAGAGCACAATATATCATGCACAGACAAAGCACATTAATGTGAGATATCATTGGCTTCGTGATGTGATTAATAAGAGGTTGTTGACTCTAAAGAAGATCCATACTAAGAAGAATGCTTCTGATAGATGACTAAGGTGGTGACATGATACAAGATAGAGTTCTATAAAGAGCTCAGCAACTTACATTCTCAGTGATGATTTAGCGATGACACTCTCTTCCACGAGTTTGGGGGGATTTTTAGGCTTGGTTTGGTCCAGTCCAAGACCATAGCCCATTAGGGCATTGGTGCTTCCATTGCACATGGATGTATGTAGAGCTGTAGCCACTGAATTGATGAGAAACCCACAAGCACAACTTTTAATTTGCAAAGGCCACAACCAAGGCAATCAGTAAAAGGGCGGCTGGCAAAGTAGAAAAAGGCAGTGCCTTGTAGACGGGGAAGAAAGACATAGAAGGAAGAAGTAAGAAAAAGAAAAGGAAGAAGAAAGGAAGTAGACAGGACTGACAAGGCATTCGAGTGTTCTTCTTCGAGCCATCTACTACAGTACACTTTGTGAAATTATACATCTTTTTGGGAAATTTTGGGGTAGTAGGACTGTACGGATCTCTCCCTATGATGTGGTATCTTCTTATTTCTCCTTCTTGATATATTATCTTGGATTTGGATCAAAATCCATGAAGAAAAATTATATCTTTATTTCTTATAGTGGATTTGCTCGTAGTTGGTCTTGTGGTTTTTTTCTCACACGTCGTGTTTCAGTTTTTCACATAAAAATATGGTCTTTTTCTCTTCTATCTTCTTGCAGTTCTATTTTTGAGTTTACACACCCGTCAGTAACGATTTCACAAATATTTCTTTTTCATTGCATCTTGGTTGCATAACATATGTGCATATATTCCCCATCAACAAACCTATCATCATTAACTACATTCACATCTTGCTACACTACCAACGTAATTTCCCTTTTCAAGAAACTACAAGTAGTTTTTATGTAAAAATATAATCATAGTATAAACACAAATTTGAACTATACTTTTCTCTTTTGAATTTCTTTCCACTTGTCATGAAACTATCACGTGTAATTTGACAATTTTATGCAAAAAGGATTATTTAAAGATTATAACTTAGATATAGAAATAGTTGACACCTAATTGAGTACTGTGGTTGAGATTTGAAAGTTAGCAAAAACACTCAGCTAAACACATATGTGCCACATACATGTTTATATTTTCTCTATTTCCACTAGGGGTGTCAAGAAAAAGTTGGTCATAATGAGAACTTGAGTCAAGAATTTCTCCATTTTCATTAAAAAGGAGGCATGTGTAGATTCCACATATGAATCTTCTTTGAATAAAATCTCAATGTACCTACTTTAAGCTAGTAGATCTATATCATGTAGTCATCTAAATAAATGTAAGTGGTCAATAAGAGATAGTTCTTATGTAGACATAAATTACTAAAATCATAATCTACATCCATAAATATTATTTATTGGAAATAAATTTTGTCCTCTTCTTACATTGTTCTCATACTACTAATATACAAGAGTTTTATTGACAAATACAAATATAATTTTTTTTATAGAAGATGTCTATAGAATATTCTTTTATACAAATCATGTCTACATATGCTTTCTTATGTTTATTATAATTATATAGAATATACTCTTTGCATGCATACACTCTTATAAACCTCAAAAACCAGAGCAAGAGATGGACTAAATCTTAAAATTGCTTGGAAACATTAATAAAGATGAAGTAAACCTTTCATAAAAATATCACCATATTGAAATTTATTAGGAACAAGTAGCACGTGAATGAGAACTATATGCACTTCCTCACACAAAAATATCAAGATCAAGATGGCTTGTACACTAAAGTTGTATCAGGATATTGGATATATAAAATATGTTGATATTGTTAAAATAAACCATAATGGCATGACACAAAGGGATGTGAATCTTAAATAGAAGATTGTAGAGTAGTAATCACAACTCGACTACAACATTAGCAACAAGATTATACTTAGCTACAATGCTAGAGAGGAAGGCAGTATCTAGGCATTTAGAGGATCAAGAGACTAAATTATCGCCTAGAAAAACACAATAGTCAGAATTAGGTAGTGAGAATCAGGACAACTATATCAATTGATATCTGATTAAGCAACACAACTAGTGTTGGAGTAGTAGAGGGGTGCAAACTATGACTAAAGATTCCCTGAAGGCAGTACAAGATATGATTACGAGCATTACAGTGGAGTTGACATGGATCAGGCATAAAAAAGTACACTTGATGGACAACATAAGAAATGTTAGAGCTGGAAAAAGTAAGAGACTCATATAGAACCTGCCAGACTATAATATAAAACAAGGTTAGATAGTGACGATCCATGAGTGGCTCTATGCTTGTATTGGGTATCAACATGAGTAGAATTTCATTATAAGAGAAAAAGAAGAATGTGCAAAATATGTTGTGCAAGACTCTACCTAGATAGAAAATGGCCATGAGAATTGTGACTAACATAATTTCTTAGAAATGATGTAGGGCATCTAGATCAGCCATAGCAAACTCCTGCACAAGAAGAGGAATAGTATGACACGGGAGAACATTTGAACCGAAATTAGAAGAATTTCATCCACACATAATAATAAATAAGTTGTATTGTCACGATTCTATTAAATAAAAAGGGATGAATCACTACTACAAAAAAATATAATCGAATAATATAGGTAAAAATTGTTGATGTTAATCGTGAGGTGCTTACTCCTGTCCATATAGTGATTTGCATTATAAGAAGATAACGTAAGGTTCAGATGGATACGTAAACTCGGCTGGTATGGAGAAGGCCCTAGAATAAACATATCTAGTATATTGTTAGAATATCGATGAGAAAATTTGTTAAAGAACGTTGAATTCTTTTTCCGGTCATATGTGACAAATAACGGAAAAGGCAAGAAAACTTCACTAACACCTACGGTTATCATCAATGCAATCCTCGTTATAAAATAATATATATATGGTACGAACATGCATATTGTTATACAAATGGTTAACGCCACTGAAACGAGACCAAATACATTCTTGAGTATAGAGATTAGTAAAAGTTGTGTTCAATATTATCATTTTTCTATTGACAAAATAAATAGTTATAGGGTTTAAACCAACTTCTTTTAGCTAATTCTCTCCTAAGAGGAGTTTATTGCGACCAAATAGGCATAAGAGAATTTTGAACTTAGGTAGTACAATATACACATTGTCTTGGATAGTTTCTCACCCCTCTAATTTACTTTTAGATTATTCAGAGCAAAGTACAAAATGCAGAATAGAAGTCTTTCTGCAAAGATAAATGTTAGATAAGTTCATATTATTTGTCCATGTCTCTCTAGGTTCTTATATACCTGTAAAGAGTGTTGTAAATGATTGAATATTTTGGTATTATATATTGCGCTATTTTATATTTATTATCAAATTTAATAATAACAAGTAACTAAAAAATAATATGAATGGTTTAGTTTTCTTTTATATGATACATATTAGTTTAAGAAAATTTGGCTTTCATATCATGCGTAAATATGTTATGTGATGACTTCGATTTATAAAATAGTTTTCTGATAGATAAAATTTTCATAGTGCAATGCTTGTTTTGTCTTGATCTCAGTCTATGCTCTTATTTCATGACCTAGTAGTAATTGTAAAATCAAGTAGTAATAAGTATACTACACCCATACTCAACTATGTACTTTCAAATGCTAACCAAAGATATCAAAATTACACCAAGTTCTCATTTACAGTTTTAACAAAATTCAAGATTCTCAATCCCAAAATCAAACCCGACACCGATCAGGATTCCAAAGTCTCAATACCATCCAAATGGCAGCTCTGACTTCCTACAAAGTGAGTGGATGTTACAACCCCAATTTTTGGGTTCATTTGGTGAGAAATGTAATTTATCATATTAAAAGATATTGGGACAAATAATAATATAATTTGTTTTGAATCCATGAATAGCCTCGATGATTGCTTTATGAGCCTTATTGTCTATTGGGCCCAATAACAAAGAATTTCGATTAATTAATGAATGATTGAGAATTCGAGAAAAGAAGGATGTGGAAACCTCTAGAAGGCAAAATAATGTAATCCAAGGATGGATTTCGTGCCTTTAGGTTCCTTGGGTGCCAAGGGATCCAAGATTGTGAAGAGAAAGCAACTATAAAAGAAAAGTATTTCTTTATTAAGAAAGAAATTGAAAACAATGTTAAAATATGGGAAACAAGTAAAAAGAGGTATAATTGAGTAATCCTTAGTGGAATTTCTTATCCCAAGGATTCCTAATGTTAAAAGGAATACCAATGAGGAAAATAAAAGAGAAATAAAGAGAAATCCTCAAAAAGAGATATTCTAATAAGGAAATAAGTAAGATAATAAGAAAATAAGTAAAAGGCTAAGGAATATTCCTAAGATGGTATTCTGAACCACTAAGGTTCCTTGAGGTTCAAGGAATTCAAAATAAATATTTAATGGAAAAGAAAGAGAAAATCCTAAATTAAATTGTCTTAATTTAAAAGATAGCTTGCTTATAAAGAAAACACCCTTTTTCTTTGGAATTTGGGTCTCCAATTTGGAGCACATGTAGATGATATCGACCCAAAGCTTCCTCTAAAATTTGGTAGAAAAAGAATGAAGGAATAATGAGTTGTGATTTTTAGAAGTTTCCTAAAGTAAATGGGTAATCCTTGTATCGTATTAAATGTCACAATGAAGTTGGATTATTTGATATTTTCGGATTAAACGGGGACCGTGGATCTAAGATCCAATGGAACAGACGCAATCCCAGTTCTACGATAACTCTGGCAAGCATATGACCTGGAAGGGTGATCTTCCTTTTGGATTTTCTTGAAGTAAAAGCAATGTGCAACGATGGAAATGATTCCATTGGTTTCAGGAGTTAATTTCGCATCAGATCGACCTGGGATTGTAGACCTTTCCCGAAATGTGTAGGATTTCCCCAAACCGTAGGGAGGTCCTCATCGGGTTGGATGTCTAGGGGTATAAAAGAGGGTCCGAGGTCTTGCTGCAAGGGCACAGACTCAACCGCAAGGTTCTGAAGTGTCTATAGAAGTTTTCCCTTGTGTTAGTACTTTGTGCAGAGCAAGGATTTCTCAGGTTCCGCTCCTTCTCTGCCAACGATGGCTGCTCTATGGCTGTCCCTATTTCACGCCATCGGGTGGAGGATGGAGGCCACCAGTGAGTTTGGTCGGGCCTGACAACAAAGATGGAACCTTCACCTTGGCCGTCGACACTCTAGAACCCAAGGTCAACTATCGAGTTGACCGGTTGCTCAACCTGGCTCGCGAGCGAGAGCCGAGCGCAGGGAGGAAGACGACCAGTCCAAAAAGACTGTTTTACCCAGTTCACGCGGGGCTAGAAGTTGGGGGTCTTAAGGGCGTAAAGGTAATTTGCTTTTTTCCCTTTAGCCAGCCGCCGATAATCGAGTATATGATATACGCTAATGTGTCAAGCCACGATTGGTCGGTATTTACTTATCTTGCAAAAATCCTAAAAATTACTAGGAAGCTCCGATGGATAAACTTTATATATGAAAGTGGTGTAGAAAAATACAAGGAATCTGATAAAAATACTTTGAGAACCTGATTATAATCCGTTTTGCAAAAGTATCCTAATTTCTAGTAATATGTATCAAAAGTGGATGAGAAACCCTAATTGAATATTAAGGGTGTAATTTGGTGAATTAATAGGTCAAATTGATAAGCTTAACCCTCTTAATGATAAAGGTGGTGTAAATATCAGCTTGGAATGCAAACATACCTAAATTAGAATTGTAATCCATAAGGGAAGGCTAATCTATATGGGAACCCTAATTTGGATAAAAGGAGATAAAAATCATATTTATCTGGATTAAGGAAAATCAGATGCTTAATAAAGATCCTAAACATGTTGAGAGTGCTACAATGAGAAATTAGGGGTTTTATGTAGTTTTGATAAATGGATGTTTATAATAATGAAAGAGGAAGTAAAAACCCTAATTTCCAAGGGAACCCTAAAATTGGAATAGAAATCCTAAGGATGATGATGATATTGAAAAAATATTAATAAAAGGAAATTGGCATATTTATTTCAGGATTCTGTGCATGATTGGTTGCTTGATTGGGATTTCTATGTTCTGATTAATTCTGTATCTGAATCTGCAATACAAGTATGTGGTTACGCTTATGAATAACCGTTCTAGTTTCACGGCGATTCCCGAATGTTTTACCGATTGCTTTAAATAAACTGTTGGATGAATTTAGTTCATGCAAACTGTAATGTGGCTATGACTATCACAAAGGAGGTATGCCTACAAGCTCAGATCATGGTTCTCTCTGTGGCATTATAGTTGACCTAGTACATGGCTACCTATTGGGTAGGTCCATCAGGTCTATGGAAGACCTAGTACATGGCTACCTATTGGGTAGGTCCATTAGGTCTATGGATGACTTAGTACATGGCTACCATTGAGGTAGGACCATCAAGTCACATTGAGTTAGATATTGGGCTACCTCGAGTAGTGCCATGCGACTCTACCTTTATATACATATTATATAAGTCTTTACAGGGACAACACAGAGTTGTGGATAGGTATGGATTGAGTAGTATGGCTTAAAATGTAATCTTGGTTGTTAAATGATTAATTGAATGATTACATTGTTAACATACTTGCATGTTTATTGTTTCCCCCACATACCAGCTTCTTTCTGACCGACGTTTTGTTTGTCGGCATTTTAGGTACAATGAAAAGAAAAAACAGTAAAGTGGCATATGTGGTACTAAATGAGAATTAAAGTGCAAAGGAGGATTAGATAGATTAGTATCTGTGTGGATAGAAGTTTTGAAATCCCAGTTTTAAGAGGTATGCAAAAGTTTTTATTTTACTCCATATTTCAGTATAGTTGGTAGAATTTAATAATTGTTATTGATTATTTGTCGAACCTTTGATCTGGGTTATTGGTTAACGGCTCTGACCTTTTGGTCTCCCTTAATTGCGGGTTATCGGGAGGCAGGGTCGTAACAGTGGCCTACCTCCTCTATCTTCTACTGTTTGATATGAACTCTTCAGGCCCAATGGTAAATTCTCATACTTACTCAGAATAGACAAAGGTATATTCATAGATAGAATTTACTCTTATACCTATTGGTTGGTTGTGTGAAATAAAGAAGTATGGTATATGTGCTACCTATATTGAAGTGGCGGTGTGGTAGTTGCACTAATAATGACATATTACAACAACCAAACTAAATAAGAAGTCAAGTCAACAAAGAAAGTTATTAGGTCAGAGTAGTATAGAGAGTTTGTAACTATTTTTCTCGTCTTGCTATATATTGTCGATGCTTTTTCCCCTTTCAAGAAAATGGAAGTAGATTTTATGTGAACATGTGATGGTAGATCAGAATGTAATTTTCTCTTTTAAATTTCTTTTGACGCACATATTTTGACAATTGATGCAAAAAAAATTTAGCAAAAATTTATAAGTCAGTTTGAGAAACTAGATGACCCACACTTCATTACTATAGTCAAAATTTGGATGCTAGCAAAAATTTTCACCTCGACACATATGATCCACATGCATTTTTCCAAGTTTCCCTTTACACTAGGGGTGTCAAAAAGTTGGTGGGGTTGAGAATAAGTGTCAATAATTGTTTCATTTTCATAACAGTAGGTGTATGTACATTCTCCATTTGAATTTTCAATACATAAAAACTTAATTTACCTACTAATATCTTATTAGATGTATATCATCTAGCCATTGTGAAATAAAAGTAAGCGGTGAATATGAGATAGTTGTTGTACTAATTTATATTCTATTCCACATCCTTAAGTCTTAGTTATTCAAAAATGAACTTTGTCCTCTTTTTGTAATGTTCCCATATTATTAATATATATGATTTTATTAAAAAATATGTTTATATAATATTCTTTTCCATACATGATGTTTACAAAATATTCTTTTTGTGTATCATGTCTATATAATACTTCTTTATTACATTTACACCAATTACACAAAATATACTCTTTGAATTAACACACTCCTATACACTCTGATAGACAAAGTAGAAGAAGACTAACGCTTAAGCTTGATTGGAAATGCTTAAGCTTCATTGTAAACACTTAATAAAAACTGAGTTGAACCTTTCATAAAAATATCATCACATTGAATGTTAGAAATGTTAGCAATCTACATTTTTTCACCACACAAACTCTCAAGATAAAGATTATTTGTACACTAAAGTTGTCTTAGGATACTACATTAATAAATAGTGTTAACATTATTAAAATAAACCATAGAGGAATGACACAAAGGGATTTGAAGCTAGAGTAGAAGATTGTAAAGCCATCACAATTTAGTTAAAACATTAGAAACAATGGAATGTGTAACTCAACACAGAGGCAGGAGACAATATCCTAGCATTGGAGGCTCAAGAGACAAGATTATCACCTAGAAGAAACATAATAGACGAAAGTAGAGCAGTGAGAATTAGGACAAACACCCCATTCATCTTTAAAATAAACAATAAGACCAACGATTAGAGTAACAAATAGACACATACCTTGATTGAAGATTCCCTATTCAAGTAAGAGTACTGAAGTGGGGTTCACATGGATCATGCATTAAAAGGCACATTTTCTAAATATAATAAGGAATTTTGGGCATGTCAAATATAACATATTATCAAACACCTACCAGATTACAATATAAAGTAGGGTCAAATATTGATGATATAGGAGTGTTATTAAGATTGGATTGGGTGTCAACATAAGTAGCATTAAATTATACGAGTTAGAAGAACATGCTAGAATATGTTGTGCAAAACTCCACTAAGTTAGAAAATGATCATGACAATTATAAATAATGAATTTCCTCAAAATGATACCAAGTACTTATATCAACCACGGGAAATTGTTGCACAAGAAAAGTAATAATACAACATGAGAAAATTTGAATAGGAAATTAAAACAATGTAATACACATATAATTATAAATTAATTCTATTGTCACACTACCAATAAATGAAGATGAATGAATTACTAGATCTACTTCAAAACACTCGCCGAATAATATTAATAGCTAACTATTGATACAATGCATGAGGTTCTTTCTTTAATCTATATTGTGATTTGTGTAATAATAGGATTTTCTATGGTTTGTATGTTTATCTAAAAATGAATGTTGGGTACATATATACTATGTCATATAATTCACCAAGTATTCACGCATTTTATACATTAAGGTGATGAATAGGATAAAATTGATAAATAGTATTACTCAAGTTATTCTAGATGGTACAGCTTAACAACATGACTAAAAGTTTCAGCACAATCTACCCCCACCTGCTAAGATTTTTCACTAACAAGAAAACATACCTTATGATGTTGAAGAAAACAATTTTTATGACATATGTGATGAAAGATCCACATGCATCAAGTTAAACTTACATCATCATGATGTGGAACCAATCCATGTATTATTCTATAATATTGCACAATACTTGTCAAACATAGCCATAATCTAATTAATATAAAAAAAGGGGAATGGCAAGGGGTCCTGGGTGAAAGAGGGGAAGGTGGTCATGTAGACGGTGGAGAGGGTGGAACAAAGGTGGCAATGATGTTGGGTTGAGTGGGACTATGACTATGGTGACTGGTGATGTGTGAGATTGGTTGTAGAAGTAAATGGTGGATATTGGGCATATGAGTGTAACTAGACTCAAGAAAATTATGTGTATGGTTTCTATGTGATAGGATCAGTAAAGGAAAAAAAGTTCCAGTCCAATGTGACATGTTGAGAGATGACAACATTATTTGTGGACAATCCTAAGAAATAGTATCAATAACAGTTCAGTGAGTAACCAAGAAAGACATGCTAAATGGAGCACTATCCAATTTGTGAGGAGTCATTGCACTAATGGAAGCATGCAAATTACATCAAAGATGTAGTAGTGATCAAAGGTTGGGTGCTTGATAGAAAGTGTGAAGGTGGTTGTAAGGCCCCAAACCTTGCTTAGTGGTTGAACATGCTTTCTTAGAATAATTAAGTTCTTAAAACCTTAATTAAAACTTTTGATATTTTTTGATATCATGTGACAAGCTTAAGTTTCAAGTTTGGTCCAGTTTGAATACTGTTTGAGCAAGTTATGCAATTTTGTGCATGTTTTGGACTTTTCTACAATTTACCCATATCTAAGGTTTTTATTACAATTTGTCACATACTTTTTATTTCTTACATGTTTTGAATACATGATTAAGTTTTTTGTGGCTTGGTGCGCCTAGATGCAACTTGGTTTGATGGTGACATCTCTCTAGAGTGAGTTAGGGTTTTGGGCTCTCATGGATGAGCTACCTTGAGAGGCCATCAACCGATGGTTCCCCTAGATAGATGAAATCCGATGGTCATCCTTAGGTGGGGAAAACGTATGGTGATCTATGTTATATATCCTACTTATATTCAACTTTATTATATTTTATACACTTATTAATAAAAGGAAGAGGGCACATTGCTCCTCTCTATACACTGCATTGTAGCACCCTTATTTTTTGTTCACATGGTACTAGAGCAACAAGATCTAAGGGAAGCATAGATGGCCCTAACCATAACCAACAGGGCAAGCCACCACCGCTGCACTGGACAGCCACCGCTGATAGTTGCTGCAGCACCGCCGCCGCTAGCAACATGCCACCGGGCAGCAGATGCACCATCAGCAACCCACAACTGAAAGCTCGCCTCTACCAGAGGCCCATCACCACTGGCCAAGTAGCCGCCAGGTAGCTTTCTGTCGGGTTGGTTTTTTCCGGGTGAGGGGCCAAACATGGTTGATTCTTGACCAAAAGGTGCAAACTCCTTCAACCTCTCCAACGACCTTTTAAAAGTAAAAATTAAGCAGCCTGCGTCTATTTAGAGAATTCCTCATCACATCTCCTCCATGTGTTATTAGGAAAATACTCACTTGGAGGTTGTTGATGCGTCAGAAATATATCATCTCATCTATATTTGGGTGACGTGTATCTCTCCGTCACTCCCTTCCACAACATAATGTGTATCTTTTCGTCACTCAATTTCTCTCTTGACGTGTATCATCTCGTCATTCTAATTTCCATTTAGATCATGGAGTATACCA
Organism: Alisma plantago-aquatica; assembly: GCA_963693085.1. Lineage (NCBI taxonomy): Eukaryota > Viridiplantae > Streptophyta > Magnoliopsida > Alismatales > Alismataceae > Alisma > Alisma plantago-aquatica. Next base: position 1,249,871,630 of record OY856409.1, read on the forward strand.
AAGCATCTACCATCTACAACGAGATGTCACCTATCCCTTTCATGAAGCTGAACAAGAAGAATAATCTCTTATGGATGAATGTTGTCCATACAGTGTTGGAATTCCGAGACAAGGCATAGCATGTTGATTTTGATCCTCCTACTTCTACAGACAAAGGTTATGCTGAATGGAAGCATCATAATAGTCTAGTGAAGACATGGTTGTGGGGGAGCATGGAACCTGAAATTGTTGCTAGATTCGTGTTCAACACTACTTCCAAAGAGATACATGATGTTGTAAAGAAACATTACTCACAAGAAAATAATGTTCTTCATCAGTTTATGATATATCACCGTCTATTTGTATAACGATAGGGAGACAACTCTTTGGAAAAATATTTTGGAGTGATCCAAGCTATTGCTCAAGAACTAAGCTTCTATTATCCACTGACTATCACAGAACAAGTCAAAAAGAGAGATGACTCAACTATAGAAAAATTATTATCCGACCTAAGTTCTTCATGCAGTTCAGCATGTAGTGTTATCCTAGCTTCTGACAAACTTTCCAGCTTGGAAGAAGCTTACTCAAGGATTTTACAGTCAAATTTTGAACAGGTTGATCCTATAGTTGTCCTGTGTCATGGAGATTCTCATGCATCCATAGCCGCTGCAGTTAGAGGAGGACATATAGTACGGGTCGAGGACGTGGCACATGTCCAAAGTGCATTTTCTGTGACAAACTTAGACACGCAGTTGAGAAATGTTGGAAGAATCATGGTTGACCTGCTGCACCACCTGTGGGGGCAGCAAACTATGCTGGAACTGCTGAGTCTTTTAAACCTCCTATTTTGAGTTATGGATCTTTTGGAATCACACTCACCAAAGAGGAATATAATAGATTTATTATGTCTACCCAACATCTGAGTTTGTTATCATCTTCTTCTTTAGTAAACCTGGCATCTACTACTGGTAATCAGGCTACCTCTTTACTGGCTTCTGGTTCAACTTCTTCATGGGTGGTTGACTCAAGAGTGTCACATCTTATGACTAGTATGAGGAGACTACTTCATTCCATTGACTCACATATTCATCACCAATATGTGACAATAGAAGATGGTTTAGTGAGGAGAGTGATAGCTAGTGGATCTATTTCTCTGACTCCTAGAATTGGTCTTAAATCTGTACATTATGTGTCTGCATTTCCATTTAATCTTCTTTATGTTGCAAAATTAATTGTTACAATGAAATGTACGGTGATATTTGGACCTTCTTGTTTTGTATTGTAGGATCTCAAGAGTATGAGGATGATTGGTGGGGGGACTAGGAAAGGTGATCTCTACCTTTTCCATGGTGAAAGTCTGCCTCGCCAAGTATCTGTTGTTGCTCCAGCTATCCTTTTGTGTGGTTCTCCCTTACTATGGCACTACATATATGGACATCCTTCGATGGAGAGTTTGAGAAAGTTCAAACTTGAGTTATTCCAAGTGTCTTCATTAGAGTGTCAGTCCTATCAATTGGGGAAACATCATAGAATGTATTATCCCAGTCATGTCAATAAATGGGATTCTTGTCCCTTTGAGTTAGTCCATAGTGATGTTTGGGGTCCTGTAAAAGACAACAACTACATTGATTTTTGCAATTTTATTTCATTTGTGGATGATTTTTCTCGCATGACATGGATTTATTTGTTGAAGATTTGAGAGTTTGTGTTGTCCATTTTCAAGCATTTTCATCAAGAAATAAAAGTCTAATTTGATTGCAATATTAAATTTCTTCAATTTGATACTGCCTTGGAATATGTTCAAAGTACTATGACTGATTTTTGTAGCTTTGTTAGTATGATACATCATATGTCATGTCCTCACACCCCTCAACAAAATGGGGTAGTTGAGAGGAAAAATTGTCACCTTCTTGATATTTCAAAGACAATTAAGTTTCAATCCAATGTTCCTAAGAAATTCTGGATTGATGCTTTACTTACTTCATGTTTTCTTATTAATAGGAAGACCTATTCTGTGATTCAAGGGCATACTCCATTCTCTATCTTTTGTCCCAAGGATCATCCCTTTGTTGTTCCCCTTAGAGTGTTTGTTTATACTTCCTTTGTCCACAATTTTGATCCTAAGGTTGATAAATTATCCCCTAGGTTGATTAGGACTCTTTTTATTGGTTACTCCAACACTAGCAAAGGTTACAAGTGTTATTGTCCTAGTCTCCATTGTATGTTTGTGCCTAGGGATGTAACTTTTCATGAATCAACTCATTATTTCTCTAGTGTTCCCAGTAAGTGGGAGAAATTGTGTGAGAGTGAGAGAGTGTTGCCATCAGACATCAATGAGAGAGTGCCACCACCACATCAGAGTGAGAGAGTGCCACCTATCATTCCTGACTATACTGTAGTTTAGGAAGAGCAACCAGCATATGGTACCTTAATTCAGAAATATTCACATTATTACAGTAGATGAGGCATACATGATCTAGAGGAGGTAGCAAGTCCAGTCTATGAGCCTTCCCCATCTCCCTCTACTCAAGAGACTCCTAAAGAGCCATCTGACCTTGATGTTCCATTGCTGTCCGCAAAGGTACTTGTTCATGTACTGATCGACATCCTATTACAAGTGTGTGTTGTTTGTCAAATTATCTAAGTAGGCCCATTCATTCGCTCTTAGAATTGATTCTATGGTCATTCCAAGAAATCATCTTGATGCTATCAAGGATATCGTCTAGAAACATGCAATACATATGGAAATGTCTATTCTTCTACAAAACAACACCTGGGAACTTGTTGACTTACCTCCAGATAAAAATGTTGTCGGTTGAAGATGGGTGTTCATAGAGAAACATAATCCAGATGGTTTAGTTGAGAGGTTGAAGGCTAGAATGGTGGAAAAAGGTTACACTCAAACATATGAGGTTAATTTCTTTGAGACTTTTTCACCTTTTTCTCGTATGAATTCAGTGCGGATTCTTATTTCTCTGGATACTAATTTTAATTGGCCTTTATTTCAGCTTGATGTCAAGAATGCCTTTCTTCACGATGATCTACAAGAAGAGGTGTACATTGTGAGAACCCATTACACTAAATGAGATTACTCAAAACATAAAACACAATTGATCACTAATTAATCACATACCCAAAAATAGGGGTGAATTAAAACCGATTTCAACATCAACACATGCTAAAAAACATTTGCATAAGAGCCCAACATCTTTCTTGTATCCATACTATGCCAAGAATTTGATACAAATTGTTCTATCACCTTAGCCACAACATAGATGCACAAGAAAACAATATTCATATATGCCACACAAATAAGTATTAATATGCTAACAAAAGTCTGATTCGTTTGAAACACCATATAAAACTTTTCCTGCCTGGACCTGAGAGTACAGAGACGACTCTAGGACACACTAGACATCTAATCAACTTTCTCAAAGATTCATTATTATAGCTCCTCTTTGCTGCCACATGTTTATTTTTGTCACTTCTGATTACCTAAAAGAAAAATGTGGCGAACCAAAAGGGTGAGACCCATGTCCCAACAAGAGATATAATCTCCAACAACGCTTATTGATTACAACATTTTAAATAGTAGATAACTAAGTAGTTGGAGTATTTAATAATCAATTGAACAGATTGAACAGTTCAAGTATGCTAAACATATTAAGAAATTAATCTTAGCAACAAGTATGATCATTAATGCATATATAGATAACAAATAAATCCATTTCTTTGGATAGATGTCTACTCAAATATCATCAAATTAGATCTAATAACAATAATTATCATTATTCTATCTATCATCATATTCCTTTCTAACAACACAAGCAATCTAGTAGCATAAGCATCCCTGACATCATGAATATGTCTAGTAACATAACATAGCTATCAATATTGGCATCTCAAATAAAGGGAAAAAATCTATATCATAAGTAGAACTAACATCATAACACAATGATCTATGTAGGCATGAATAGCATTTTAAGAATTTCTAATTACATAGGCATGGCTAGCAATATTAAACATAGCTAGCAACATCATCTTAACCATCAATGTAAGTATATTTTACAACAAAATCATGTTTACAACATGAGCGTAACTACAACATAAGCATATCTATTATCTCTTATTGTACTATACATGATCTCAGTGAAAAGAAAGGAAACAAGGGTTATCATCCAATATGAAGCATTGTGTATAACCCTAAATAGATATGCTACATGGCTGTCTTACATCTTTTATTATGCCTTTAGGAATTTGAGGATACCACTCAAAATCCAACTGACCACTGCTAAGTCGAAATCAATACCATACAAGATCTAGGAAGAGACGAACTCCTAAGATCTTCTCTGCTCCCGGTCAGTACGAGTCCGCCACAACAAAACATAAGGTCAAGCTGCTAATAGCCTAGTCCATCCTTGGTACATGTCACAACACTAGTGAAAGGAGGTAGGTACGCATACACTACCATCTGAGGTACAACCACAGTTGTCCTCCAATATCGTAACATATGTAATCACCGAGACATGACCGTAGCCGTTCTCAAACTGAAGGCTAGGTATGACCGCAGTCATCCTCCCTAAACACTTGAATTCAGGATTACAAGCACCCCACATACTCATCAATATGCGCTCTGAGTTTCCCTTAGGAATACTCATTTCACCATCTGACAAGTTCCGACACTCGGATGGATCTATGGCACAGGGCACTACATGATTAGAGATTCACTTGATTAGTTATGCTAATTGGGTGAATTAAGGCTGCATCAAACAAGTGGACATACAAACCCTAATTCACTTCTAACAAACATATAAATATCACAATTTCAAAAGATACAAAACGTGTGAAACATAATTTATCATCTCATCATCACATGGTACTATTCACTTGCCATTCATGAGATGACATTAGTCATCATACTATCACAAGATATAAATCCTTTTCACAATATCACAGGGTATCAACCCTTATCAACACAACATGATTACACCTCATTCAGGGCTCAACATGCCCAAAGGTCATTAAGACCATTATATTATTCCCTACAAGATCATCATTATCTTTGCATGCCTTATAACAAGGCTCAACAACGTCATTTACATATAATACACTGGATCAATACAATATTGCATTAATGATCTAGGATATATTCATAAGCAATCATAGCAGGGCTATATTAACATTAAGAACATTCCTTTATTACATCAACATGCAAGGAATCTAGATATGATTAAACCTCATCATATTCATAATGCACATGTTTGGCATAAGAAAGTATCAACCATGTGGTTGTGATAACCACCAATTAACATATTAAGGTTATGATCATATTAAGGAGGTTATTTCACCATCATTCCATTATATAAGAATGTTAAATATGAATACTCATCTTTATCTATTTGCATTAGAGTTAGGTTCAATAAGATAAATTATATTAATGTTAATAATCAACACTTATACCCAAACCCTAACTCACAAAATCCCCATTGGATCATGGATGCAAAAGGTGAAGCATCACCATCTCATTCCATACTATTCTCAAGTATGAACCCACACATAAATTAAGGTGTAACCATTGGGTTATATCATACTAGGGTTTCAATAATAGTAACATAGTACTCAATGATTGTTTAGTCATTCAAGCACTATTCATACCCAATTACCATCATTTAGTTATATTAAAGCTAGGTATAATAAGCTATACCTCACTAGGGTTACCCATTAATTCATTATGGTGATTATAAATTATAATCATACGAGGGAAAGGGTAAGACTACAAATTTAACACATTGAACCATCAAATTCTCATCATTTGAATCATAACATTACACTACAACGCTTCACCCAAAACAATGGGAATATTAAGGCATCAACTTCTAACCATGAAATGTTGAAATGGTAAATCCATTGGGCATTTACATAAGCAAACAACTTGAATGAATCATATATGATGTTATTGAGTTGTGATCTATAAAAGTCACCATTTAATCCTAGACATCCTTTTATTAATGACAATGAGGGTTCTGTTGAGAGTAGGGTAAAACCCACAATCGATTCTTTGTTTAAAACAAACCATCAATTGTCAACAAGTAAGATCCTTAAGTTGATCATATAAAGGAAACCATCTAAATCACGTTATTAGGACCAACATATTACATGAGCTATAATTGCACTTTATTGGAGGAATAAACATTAGATCTTTACCATTGGGTCAAGTTCATATGTTAAAACCATCAATTACAGTATAGGTTCGACCATAGCATCAAGTGACCCAAGAAACCATTGGTCTAAGGCTTAATTGATGCTACAACTATATGATTAACTCACAATAGGTTGTGGAGACCTTGTCCATCTTAATTAGTGATCATTAAGTCACCATAGGTTGTTAAATCAGCACTATATTCATTAATCAACATCAAATATTAAGCTAATGTCATCATTGATTGATACCATCAATAGGGTACTTAATGGTTGATCATTAAACTTCTAATTGATCCAAAACCTAACCTAAGGGGGTGACCATAGGTTGTCACCATCATCTAATACCGTTGATCCCGACCATCAGTTGTCATGAAGACAACACCATAGGGTTGTTGCAATGGTACCATCATCGGGTCATGGATTTATAGAAGAAATCAGCTTTAAACCCTAAAATTGACCATTGGTTGATAGGTGCTTAGCACCATAGGTTGTCAAAACAACCTGATACAAGTCATATTGTACCTTAGGAATAATGTACACATGTTCATAGGTTCATCTAGAACTGAAATCAGAATAGGGAACATTATAAAAACCGAAATCCAAGTCAAGCATAGTTTTTTAGTGCATGGATCATCATTTTCAAGCAAGAACATGAGCCATCAAGCTTATGGTAAGAAATAAACATAGAGCAAGTTATAAAACTTGCCTATAATTAAAATATAAACTCCCAAACAGAAGCAAACATGAGCAGGTAGGGTAGAAAATCCAAGCATAAGCTGTGAACTCGTCCATCTAGCACCTTTCTTCATCAAATGAGCAAACCCTAAGCATAAGGAGCAATAGAGGTAGAGTTTTAGAGATTTAGAGCAATTTCTACCATGTAACAGCAATGTTAAAACCTCAATAAAGGTAGGAGGAAGGATAACAAAGAAATAAATAGAGTAAAGAAGGGGATTCTTACTCTTTTAGGTCAAGATCACTAGAAGGAAGCCTTTTAAACCCTAAAGGGAAGTCAATTGCAACCCTAGATTATTTTTCCAAGAAGATCCCCTCTTTCTTCTTCCTTGGACAGGAAATTTGCAGAAGAACAAGGGGAGAACGAAGTTCATAGAAGGGGGGAATTGGTGGAGAGCAAATGTCTCATTTTGGTGCTTAGGGATTAGTATATGAAACTTTAAGATAAAGAAAAAGAAAAAGTTGAAGTTCTAGTATCTTTCCAAGTGTCCATGACCTTAAACTATTAATAATATACAAGCACACACAAGAAGCTCCCCCACCATCTATAGAGATATTCTTGTCCCTCGTTTCTTGAATTTCCAAGCAAAAAAATTATTCATTAGTTGATAGCTACTAAAGGTAGCTCATCCATGAAGGGGTAAACCCTAAAATACCCTTGGATAAAACACCTTCAAACCAAGGATTAAATAGGTTCCCCATGTCTCAAAAAGCTCAAGAATGATGAGGGAATATCCAAGGAACATAATACAAGTGATAAATTTCAAAGAAAACCTCTCAATTGGGTAAATTGTAGAAAAGTCCAAAATGTGCATAAAATTGCATAACTTGCTCAAACAATGTCCAAATTGGAACAAATTTGAAACTTAATCTTATATTTTTTTTGGTCGCTCGAAAACTCGTGTTGCTTTTTTGTATTTTCTCTTAGTTTATCTACAATGCTATCCACCTTCAAAACTGAAGATGGTAAAAAAATAACGAAGGGTGTAACTTTACAGGAACTTAAGCTTATATTATGATTTCAAAGCATATGAAAAGGTTATATTAGGGTTATAATAATTCACATATGATAATTAAGCTTATTAAACTCATTAAGCAAATTTAGGGGTCTTACAACTATAAACCCCTAATAGGAATTTTGCCCCCGAAATCCAAAGTAAACAAAGATGGTTACTTCCTTTGCACCTCATCCTATTACCTTCACATGGTTACTTGCATATCATGGTGATGTCACATCATTCATACATATCTCATCTTGGGTTAGCACAAAACCCCCCACATAAGAAGACATTTGCAAATATTGAACATAGAAACTTGTTGTGCCACCTATACAAATCTAATAGTAAATTCCAACTTTACATTCTAGCTATCATCCTAAAATTATATCTATTGTATCAACAAACCATCTATCCTTGATAGTGGTCTTACCTAGCTATCACTAGACCATACACAACATTATAGAGTCACTTTTGTTTTTCCTTCCAAACAACATTTATAAGATCATCATCAACTCTCCCTCTCTCTCTACGAGAAAGGAATACTTGGAATGTTCATTTAATAAACATCTCCAAACTTCACATATTTCTCATACTATTAATACATCTTGGATACTAGGATTCATTACCTTGGTATCCACCTCAGGTGCTATAAGGAACTCACATCATTATCTCATCCACTTTTACCAACATAACAAATATCAAGAAATATAAGAGGAGTCTTCCTAATTATTGAAAGGCTCAAAAGCAAACTCATCACAAACTTTATGATCTTGGAACCATAGTCCAAGCAACCTTATGCTATAATAAGCTATCCACCCTCATGGTTGCAGTGAATCCACACGTACCAAGTGGAAATGATCCACTTGAAAGTTGTTCCCTAGAAAGGAAAGACAGGGGAAACACACTTCCCATACCATAGAAACATTGTTCAAGGGTCACTAGCAAAAAGGTAACCAATTCTATTTTCATTATGCGAGTTATAACTTCTTATGTATCATTTTATACCCTTTTCATTTTGGGTTCCTTGCCATTAGCATAGGAATCATCATGATTAACATATGTCATTACTCATTCCTTGATGACTATTTATCACACTTGGGTATGTTCTCTTATTTTATTATGTTTTTCAACCACTTGTCAATAGGTAAATTATCATATTCCACATTTTCTTCATTAAACATGGATCATCTGCCTTAATTTCTTTCACATGCTATGCTGATTTTACATTAACACTTTCTTACACACATAGGTTGGTCTGAGATTAACTCAGGTTCCACCTTATTCCTTTGTCATTTTTCCCATTTATCTTCTCATTTTGTACTTGTTATAGGAATTCTTTCCATCTTATGTGGATTTCATACCTTGATTCACTTTATAAGCGTAGACTTATCTGTCTTGAACTTTATTATGTTCTTGAATCACATCTTCAAGAACTCCTCTTTTTCTAATTTGTATTCGGATTTAGATTTCATGGTGTTGTATCTTTCTCTTATAGTTACCAAACATTCAAGTTTTGATAGATTATGATGCAATTCTCATCTTCTTTAGGGTAGGATTGGGATATTCACTCCATGATTTCTTACTTATTATGCTCTTTAGATTGTCTCAAAATGACTACTTGATCATAGTAATTAGAAAGATAAGAATCTAAGAGTTCCATACTTACCTTTTCTTCAATAATTGAATACCTGGCCATGGCACCCAAATACTAAGATTAGGCAGTATGCACCATATTTAAATGTCATATTCCTAATTTTGACATCATCCTAGTCCTAAGTCCTAGTGTCCCTATAGACTCAATGAACCTAAATCTGTAATATCAACTTGTGAGAACCCGTTACACTAAACATAATTACTCAAAACATAAACACAATCAATCATTAATTAATCACATACCCAAAAATATGGGTAAATTAAATCTGATTTCAACATCAACACCCGCTCAAAAACATCTTTCTTGTATCCATACCATGCCAAGAATTTGATACAAATTGTTCTATCGCCTTAGCCACAACATCGATACATAGGAAAACAATATTCATATATGCCACACAAACAAGCATTAATATGCTAACAAAAGTCCGATTTGTTTGAAACACCATATACAAACTTTTCCCGCCAGACCTGAGAGTATAGAGACGACTTTAGGATACACTAGACATCTAATCAACTTTATCAAAGATTCATTACTATAGCTCCTCTTTGCTGCCACATGTTTGTTTTCATCACTTTCGGCTACCTTAAAAAATTGGCAAACCACAAGGGTTAGACCCATGTCCCAACAAGAGATATAACCTCCAACAATGCTTATTGATGACAACATTTTAAATAGTAAATAAATAAGTAGTTGCAGTATTTAATAATCAATTGAATAGATTGAACAGTTCATGTATGCTAAACAAATTAAGCAATTAATCTTAGCAACAAGTATGATCATCAATGCATATATAGATAACAAATAAATCCATTTCTTTGGATAGATGTCTACTCAAATATCATCAAATTGCATCTAATAACAATCACAATAATTCATCTATTTATCATCATATTCCTTGCTAACATCACAAGCAATCTAGTAGCATAAGCATCCCTGACACCATGAATATGTCTAATAACATAACATACTTATCAATATTGGCATCTCAAATAAAGGGAACATATCTATATCATAATTAGAACTAACATCATAACACAATGAACTAGGTAGGAATGAATAGTAGTTTAAGCATTTCTAATTACATAGGCATGGCTAGCAATATTAAACATAGCTAGAAGCAACATCTCAACCATCAGTGTCAGTATATTTGACAACATAAGCATGTTTACAACATGCGCATAACTACATCATAAGCATATCTATTGTCTCTTATTGTACTATAAATAATCTCAGTGAAAAGAAAGAAAACAAGGGTTATGATGCAATATGAAGCATTGTGTATAACCCTAAACATATATGCTACATGGCTATCTTACATCTTTTATTAGGCCCTGAGGAATTTGAGGATACCACTCAAAATGCAACTGACCACTGCTAAGTCGAAATCAGTTCCATATAAGATTTAGGAAGAGCTGGACTCCTAAGATCTTCTCCACCCCCGGTCAGTACGGGTCCACCACAACAACACGTAAGGTCAAGCTGCTAATAGCCTAGTTCATCCTTAGTACATGTCACGACACTAGTTAAAGGAGGTGGGTGTTACAACCTCATTTTTCCGGTTCTTCTAGTGGGAAATGCAATTTCTCCTATTAAAGACATATGAACAAATAATTGTGTGATTTGATTTGAATGAATGGATTTTGTTTATAATAGCTTTTCGTGTCTGTTTTTTGGGCCTTGTTGGCTATTGGGCCCAATAACAAGAAAAAGGAAATAAAAAGAAAAAGAAATTTAGTTAGTAAAAGAATAACTAAAATAATGAGAAAAGAAACATGTGGAAGCATCTAGAAGGATAAGAATTTTCCTTCAAGGAGGGATTTTATATCGTTAGGATTTCTTTGGTTTCAAGGAGTCAAAGTTGCAAAGATAATAGGAGAAGAAAGAGACAAAATCAAATAAAGCATTATTAAGAAGGAAAGTTGAGATAATGATGAAAATATAAGAAATAGGTGGAAATATGGATGACGGGACCATTATAGAGTGGTTTCGACTCCACTTATCTTATAATGTTTACACAAATTGAAATAGAGAAAATAGGAAAGAAGGAGAGAGAAAATATGTGTTTTTATACATAATGCATGCTTTTTAAGTCTTTGACTTGCAAATGAAGGAAAGTAGTTATTTCTTTAGAGTTTCGACTTCAAATTGGGAATATAAGTAGATTAATCTTTATAGACTTTTCCTTAAAATTTGGGATCGATTGGATATACAGTTTATGCGTTATGAATTTTTGAAGAATCCCTAAAGTGAGAAGAGTCACTTTAAATGTCACGATTTTTCAATATTAAGCTATATTCTTTGTTCTTGGTGCATAACTGATAGCCTTGGATCAAGGATCTGATGGAGGCTGAACTCCAACAAAGAATGTAAAAGTATACAAGGAAATGGGGATTTCAGGGCCATATTCCTTGTTGATCAAGGATCAAGCACCCCTGGGAACTTTTCCATTGCGTTTAGAAACCCAATCTGAGTTGGACAATCCCCAGATGGACCTAGTTCGTGAAGGACCATGGGTTTGCCTAATTCTCAATACTTCCATTAGATTCTGTCGGGACCGATCAATATATAAGGTGGGTTGAGCACCCTCTGAGAATTCAAAAATGATCACACGATGCTTCCGAAGCACTCGACCCTCCTCCCTTCTTCCAATTCAGCGTGAAGACTGGTCGCTGAAGCAGATTTTGTGGAGGAGAGAGAGATCCTTACCATCTATTAGTTTTGGACCATCACCAGTCAAGCTAGTCTCCCCAGCAAGTTCAGTGGGTGGAGGCAGAGCCGCCGATGTCTTTGCCCGCTGCTCAGAGGCCTGGAAGCCAGGAGTCAACTCTCGCGTTGACTCGGTCGAGAAGTAGGCTCGTGAACCAGGGATCATGAGGATGAAGAAGCATAGGAGGAAAACATCCCGTGCCCCTGATAACACCAAATTTTGTGATATTTATGGCCCTTATTTCGTTGTCAAAACTGCTCTTTTAAATTGTTTTCCTCTCCTTTTTGTCATGTTTTTGAATAAACAGGCCACGCTACACTCTTATCCCATTTTTATCATCTTTTGCAGGGTTTTCCTCGTTTTTCCACTCTTTTATCAGCAAAACGCCCGTCCCGGCCCATGAACGCATTTTACCTGCATCGACCTTCCTACCAGTCGGCCGATACACTCACACCTCGCCACAGCAGCCCGATACCTATGCTACACGACACGGGTTTGCCGTGCAAGAAGGCTTTTACGGGCGACACGCCACTTTCCCGACAGGAAGCTGTACTCGCCATGACTACTGAAGCGTGTCACGCGATACAAGCCACCCACCGGCAGGCGCCCACCTGACACGATACTCGATATGCTTGCTGACTGACACTCATTGTGCAGTGCGACACGCACGCCGGGCATCCCTGAAGCCGCGCTGATAGAACCGATGGAAGACACGTGGCGCCCGAAGAACCACAACCTCTTCCAACTGCTGCCTATAAATAGAAGTTACATGATTCCGATGGGATGGGTCAGAATCTCACGAAAGCTAACTTGGGAAAGCACCTGGAGCTAGTGTGTTTCATCCCAGATGTGTACCGGGCGATACTAGGTGAGCACTTCCCCGACCTGAGAGGGAGGGAATGGTTCACTTAGAATCCGTCCTGGTCACTGCAGTAGCCCGATATCGACCAGAACGACCACTCGATATGAGGAACATGATACTCTGAGTGGTCTCCAGCCCGACACGATACCGTACCCGATACGAATCAACCATTACGGTGTGTCGCCCGACAGGGGATGGCGCCCGACACAGGTGTATTGGGCAAGGCTCCCACCCGGTATCGGGCTAGAGAGACCTTCGGGATCTGCTGATGCTTGTCGATCTCCTAAATCAAGGAGGTGATACCTATCTTTCCTTTTTCAGTCATTTACTTTCTTTACTTACACAATGTAACCAAACCCCTTTATATAATGATCATGCTAATGGAATTAGAGAAGTTTTAAATATATGTTGCTTTATGTTTGGTTCCTTTTTGTTGGATGATTGCTCTATTTAGCATCTGAACTCTAGCTTCTATGTTTGGATCATGTTTTGACTAGCTATTGAATCATGTTTCCCGTTGCAACTCCCTCGAGAGAGGTGTTGTGGCTCTAGTGTTTGGTCCGATCAGGGAGTACGAGAGTACCCAAGATCGAAGTTGCTTTAGTGATCTTTCCACTCTATCCCAAGCCCAGAAACCTTGAGAGAGGTGTTGGTGCTTAGTTAGAGGTACCCTCTTTGAGAGAAGGGGTACTGGATGCTCCTGCTGCCGGTTGTTTTACAGAAGTTTTCCTCCTTCATTCCTTATGAAAGTAATAGTGTTATCTCATCTGGTTCTGTTGCGCTAAAAACCTAAAAACCGATAAATGCCAAAAACCTTAATTTTCCTTATAACTCCAGTTGGAGATAGTTTTCTTTTATTTTATCGATCTTTGCCTGTTTTTCCCTTTGGGAACTTTATCCTCACCTTACCCTTACCGGAGTGTAGAGTGACGATTCAGTGTTCTTAACACTACCACCCTTGTCCCTGTGGTTCGACCCCGATTGCTACTTCGGACCCCATCATCGTTGCGGGGGCATAAGAGTTGGGTAATTTAAAAGTCCAACAACTTCAAATCCGCTCCCTTTTGGACGCGCGATTTTGGTCGGTCAACTTTTTGGCATCGTTGCCGGGGACAAGGCGAAATGGTACTATTAATGAACCCAAATCCACTAACTACACTCCCATGCCTCAAGCTTAGTAATGAGCTTGACATCACTTTTTCCTTTTTGATCTTCTAACCTAAAATGAGTATAGAGTTGTTCATTTTATTAATACAAGCTGTCTAACTTGACTATACATTCTATACTAGGTACTCAGGAAGGAAGGATTCTGCTCATTTGAGTACCGACACTGCTAGTCATGCCACCTCACGTCGAACCACCTCTTTCAGAGGGTGAAAAACACACTAGAGTTAGACCTCACTCACCTCCACATGGGGACAATGACCGTTGTGATGATGATCATCAACATGAAGAACTTGAAACAGAACAATTTGAGGATGACCATCGCCATGAGAGGCATCGTCATCATCAAATATGCAGAAGGAATCAACATAATCAGGAGCAGAACTAGGGGGATAGTGACAATGAAGACTCTAACAAAGAAGAAAAGACCCTCAGGGAGTTGGCTGCCACAAAGGCCAATAATTCAAGATGTCCTGTTATCATCCCAAGGTTCAATGCGACAAACTTTGAGATAAAACCATCTGTTATATCTATGATCCAGAATAAGAGCTTCAGAGGGAATTCCAAGAATGATAACCCTTACCATCATCTAGATGCTTTTAAGAATATCTATGATACCATTAAAATGCGGGGAGTTCCACAAGAAGTCATATATTACAAGGGCTTCATCTTTTCTTTAGAGGATAAGGCTATGTCCTGGTACCTCGAGCTACCGCATCAAGATCTGAACGGGTGGAATGCGCTGGCAGATGCTTTTGTGAACAAGTTTTATCCGACGGAGAAAACTGTCAGGAATAGACAAAGGATCATGTCGTTCATGCAAAAGCCGAATGAGAATCTTCACGAAGCCTGGGAAAGCTATCAAGAGTATCAGAGGGACTGCCCTCATCACAACTACAAGAAGGGTTTTCTGATAACTACCATCTACAATGGTCTGACCCCTGAAGAAAGGGTATCGCTGAATGCGGCTGCAGGCAGCGACTTTCTGGGGAAGAAGCCCAGTAGATCCAAAAAGATCATCAAAAACATGGCAAAGTTACAGGCCGACATCGACTATGACAGGTCTGATAGAGGACATGCTAAGAAGGCTGCTAGCGAAAGGCCCTCGGTCAAATACAAAGCTCTAGAAGCTATTACCATTCAAATTCAAAAAATAGCCACTGTTGTCAGACCGTTGAAAGAATCAGGTGGAAAAGGGAAGAAACAAGTTGAGAAAGTAATGAAATGTGTCACCTGTGGAGAAGGTGGACACAGGGTTGATAACTGCGTTTACACTCAGCCTGACGAGTCAACTGAAAGCGAATCCGAAGTAGAGGAAGCCGAGAACGTCTCTTTTGTCAACTGCAAGAGACCGGATCACCCTGGTTTTAACTATGGCAACAAGGATGCGGCCGAAAACTCGCATCAGCTGAATAACCCCACAAAGCAACCACAAGGTTTTGAGAAAAGGGGCAGGCAAGGTCAGTTCACCAGAACTACCAGTTTCCAATCGAACGAGGCAAACTTCCAAGGGCAAGGAAAGTACCAAAGTCGCCAAGCAACTAACCCTAGTCAAAGCCAGGGTCAAGCTAAGGAGCAAAGTCAGGACAAGAACTCGAACCAACCAGACTTGGTGGGTCAATTGTTCGATTTTGTAAAAAGATAGGATACTATCAACAACCAGCTGGCGCAAAGCGCGCTGTCAAATTCAGGAGTTCTAAACACGATGCAGGTTCAGATGGCAGACATGCAGACGCACCAATGCCAAATCGATCAGTAGCTGGCCCAGATGGCCGAGTTAATAAAGAATCCCTCAGGTAAGATACCCTCCAACACTGAATCCGCTAAAATGGCGGTACTGAGATCAGGGAAGACAGTAGAATGCTCTGGAGAAGCCAAACCCGAGGAACCTGAATCAGGGACTGTGACAGAAAATCCCGCAGAGGAAGGCAACCAACAGGCTCATGACAGGGAGCCAGAACCCAGATCTATGGAGGAACTATTTGGTAAAAGAAGTCCTTACTCTCCTAAGTTGCCTTTCCCTTACAAACTGATAAATGCACATCTTAAAAAGCGTTACGAGAGGTTTATGGAGTCAGTAAAGAAGCTTCACCTTGAAGTACCTTTTTGGGATGCTTTAGAGGAAATGCCGACCTATGCAAAGTTTTTCAAGGATTTGATCACCAAGAAGAAAAGAGGCAGAAGGATTGAGACTGTGCATCTAGCCAGTATGTCTTCTGCTTTTGTCAAAGCAGATTTACCCAATAAGAAGAAGGATCCAGGGGCTTTCACCATTCCTTTTTCCGTTGGAGATAACATCGAGCGGAAAGGTCTTGCTGATTTAGGGGCTAGCATCAGCCTTATGCCCCTAATCCTGGCACAACGTTTGGGTTTGACGGATATGGTCAAGACCAACATGAGGATTGAATTGGCAGACCATTCTTTCAAAAGACCCGTTGGAGTTGTTGAGGATGTACCGATCCATGTGGGAAGTTTTTAATTCCTTGCGACGTTGTGATCATCGACACTGTGGAGGACCCTACCTGTCCTATCATCTTTGGACGCCCCTTCTTGGCTACAGGAAGAGCATTGATTGATGTTGCCAAAGGAATAATAACTCTCAGGGTCAGAAACGATCACTTAGATTTCAAAGTAAAGGATGCTATGAAGGGACCATCCCTACTAGAATCCACTTACTTTGTAGAAAGCTACAACCCGTTTTGTGAAGAGATGGAGGAAGATATCATAATGGTAGATCTGCTCGTGAGAGCGTTAAGCAATCAAGATTCTGATGCTGAAGATTATGAAGATCGTCAAGTTACTCAACTATCTCAATCAGTTTGATGAAGATCTGAGCGACGGGGAAGAGGTAATAGAAACAGTTAAATTTGCCTCTCTAGAGGAGGCACCAGAAGAAAAGGCACCCAAGGCTAAACCAGAGTTGAAACAACTGCCTGAAGGTTTGAGGTACGAATTTCTAGATCAAGAAGAGAGAAATCATGTCATCGTTAATGCCCATCTTATGAAAGATCAATTGGAAAAGCTTCTCGAGGATTTGAGACTCCACAGGAAGGATATAGGATATTCAGTAGAGGATATCAAAGGCCTTAGCCCTGCGTTATGTATGCATCACATTAATTTGGAAGAATCTGCTAAACCTCTGGCTCAACCCCAGAGGAAATTGAACCAGATGCTAAAAGAAGTTGTTAAGAAAGAATTAATCAAACTGAGGGATGCATGGATCATTTACCCAATCAGTGACAGTAACTGGGTGAGTCCGATCCATGTGGTACCGAAGAAAGGAGGTATAACAATAGTAAAAGGAGATAAATGCGATGAAATAGCGGTTCGGACCGTCACTGGATGGAGGATGTGTATTGACTACTGAAAACTGAACCAAGCCACAAAAAAAGATCATTATCCGCTTCGTTTCATTTATCAAGTTCTGGAAAGATTGGAACATCATGAGTATTTCTTCTTTTTGGATGATTTTTTTGGGGTTTTATCAAGTCCCCATCTTACCATATGACCAGGAGAAAACTACTTTTACCTGTCTCTATGGGACCTATGCCTTCCGAAGAATGCCTTTCGGCTTGTGCAATGCTCCCGCAACATTTCAGGGTTGCATGATATAGATGTTTTCAAATTTTTTGGAAGACATCGTGGAAGTTTTCATGGATGACTTTTCTGTCTATGGGAAGGACTTCGATGCCTGCCTAAAAAACCTATCTCTGGTCTTTCAATGTTGCGAAGAAAAGAGTATAGTCCTGAACTGGGAGAAGTACCATTTTATGGTACGAGAAGGCATTGTGCTAGGGCATAAAGTCTCGAGGCATGGCATCGAGGTAGACGTTAGAAAGGTTGAAGCTATATCTAAACTTCCTCCACCGAAGTCTATAACAGGAGTGAGGAGTTTTCTCAGGCATGCCAGATATTACTGAAGATTCATAAAAGACTTCTCCAAGATCTCGAAACCGTTGTCAAACCTTCTGGTAAAGAATGTGGAGTTTGATTGCTCTAACGATTGTCTATATGCTTTTCAAGCCTTAAAGGATGCTCTTATCTCACCGCCTATCCTTCAAGCTCTAGATTGGGAGCTGCCTTTCGAACTTATGTGTGATGCTAGTGACTTCACTGTAGGAGCAGTCTTGGGACAGAAAAAGGACAAAAGGCACCACATCATTTGCTACGCCAGTCGCACTCTGGATGAGGGTCAGATAAATTATACAACTACAGAGAAGGAGATGCTCGTGATATTTTTTTCTTTCGACAAGTTCAGATCTTATCTTATCGATACAAAGGTAAAGGTCTGCATAGACCATGGGGCAATAAGATATCTTATGCAGAAAAAGGATACCAAGCCCAGGATGTTAAGGTGGGCTTTGTTACTCCAGGAGTTTGACCACGAGATCGTTGATAAGAAGGGTGCGTAAAATGTGGTCGCCGACCACTTATCAAGGATCATAGTGGAAGGGAAAAAGGAGCCACCTATTAACGACAACTACACGAAGCCTTGGTGATGGTTGAAACCAAAGATGAGAATTTGCCTTGGTTTTTAGATATTTGTAATTATCTTGCCTACGGGGAGTTGCCTCCTGATATAACGTACAATCAAAAGAAGAAGCTCTTTTCAGATGTATAGAACTACTAATGGGATGACCCTCTCCTCTTTAGGAGATGCACAGATAACCTGTACAGAAGGTGTATCCCTGAAGAAGAAGTTCCAAACATCCTGAAAAAATGCCATGGCTCTCCATATGGAGGACACCTGGGGAGCGAAAGAACTTCCGCCAAGGTGCTGCAATTGGGTTTTTACTGGCCCTCTTTGTTCAAGGATGTTGCAAATTATGTAAAAGTTTGTAAAGAATGCCAATCGACAAGAAACATTGGAAGAAGAAATGAGATGCCGATGGCCAATTGGGTCGAATTCGAGATCTTTGATGTATGGGGAATTGACTACATGGGTCCATTTCCCCCATTAAAAGGATATCAATACATCTTAGTCACGGTAGATTATGTGTCTAAATGTGTGGAAGTTGTTGCCACCCAGACTTGCGACTTCAAATCAGTGATCAAGTTGTTTGAGAAGACTATCTTCCCTCGCTTTGGAGTACCGCATACCGTGATAAGCGATGGTGGATCGCATTTCGGGGAAAAATAGTTTGAAGCACTCCTGCGGAAGTATGGGGTAAAACACAAGGTCGCTACGCCCTACCACCCACAAACTTCTGGGCAGGTGGAGGTTTCGAATAGACAGATTAAGCAGATTTTAGAGAAGACTGTCAACCACACGAGGAAAGATTGGTCAACGAAGCTCGATGACGCCCTTTGGGCCTACAGAACTGCATATAAAGCACCCATTGGAACCACCCCTTACAAATTGATTTATGGGAAATCCTGTCATCTACCCCTAGAGCTTGAACACAAGGCTCTTTGGGCGATTAAGTTCCTGAATATGGATCTGGAAAAGGTAGGGGAGAAAAGATATCTACAGTTATAGGAACTCGAAGAATTGAGAATGCATGCGTACGAGAATGCAAGGATCTATAAGCAGAGGACCAAGGTGTGGCATGATGCCCACCCGAGGAAGAAGGATGTAAGTGAAGGTGACAAGGTTTTATTATTTAAATCTTCCATTCATCTTTTTCCAGGTAAGCTGCAAACAAGGTGGTCTGGACCCTTCACCGTAGCAAAGATATATCCATAAAGAATGATGGAGCTGTATGATAAAGAAGATCCATCCAAAGTTTTTCCAGTGAACGGGCACATAGTAAAAAGATTCTATGAAGATGAAGTGTTCGTGAGAAGGACAAAGATAAGTTTGCTTGATGTGGAAGCAGCCGAAGGCGCAAAGTGAAGGATATGAAGTTGTCGAGCTGATGACGCTAACTACAGCTCCTTGAGAGGCATCCTGAGTTTTTACTTTTCTTAGAATAGGACGTTATTTCCTTTCCTGTAAGAAAAACA
Organism: Alisma plantago-aquatica; assembly: GCA_963693085.1. Classification (NCBI taxonomy): domain Eukaryota; kingdom Viridiplantae; phylum Streptophyta; class Magnoliopsida; order Alismatales; family Alismataceae; genus Alisma; species Alisma plantago-aquatica. The sequence goes on from OY856409.1 coordinate 1,249,891,879, forward strand.
TTATGAACATTATGATTGTAAAAAGGCCCGAGTCAGTGCATGTGCCACATGCTCAGACTCTTCTATTTTATGGGACACCGCTCATTTTTATGAGGATTGATGAGTAATGCTATCTGAGGCCGGGAACTTCACCTTAGTCCAATGATGTTTTACCCATCAATTGCTTTTTCCTTCGCTTTATTTTTAAGTCTTCCATCATGAATCATGTTTGAAGAGCTTGTATCGGGCAAGGATGCATTACTCCCTGGCTGATATCGGGCAAAGAACCCGAGCGCATCACAGAGCACACCCGTATCGGGCGACATCGTATCAGGCATCACACCTCAACAATAAGCCATGTCGGGCGATACGCCAAGCAGCGATCAGCCGAGTCGGGCGGCATGAGTAATGACCCTTGATTTGATGGATGGGACTAATTTTACTGCCTGTCTCAGGAATGATTTATCTCCTCGACCGACACATGCCCCTGTTTTACCCCCGACTTGGATTGCTATATATAGTAGCTGAGGTTAAACTATGTCGGACAACTGCATTTATTCCTCACCTACTCCCGTGTCCGGCAGTAATTTCTCTTTTTTGCTCTATTATCAGCCCCCTAGCTTCCGCTCCCATGTCGTGCAAGCTATCTTCAGATCACAAAGGTATAACCCGACAGCCATATCGTTTGGCTTGCCCGACATGACCCTCATGTCGTGCTTTTGCGTATCAGACTTAGGGCTTTAGTTGGCTTCCTTGTATCGCCCGACACACACTTGTGTCAGCAGCATACCTTCTGAAGTGTGTCATGCGACACTTCTATAACACGTGTTTTCCCGATACCTTATATCAGGCAATGCCCGTGTCACCCAGCCTTGTATCGCTTCACTTGTTTCTATTGTCGGGCGACACGTTTTCTGTCGGGACGACCATATTGTGCACTTCGCATCGCATGGATGTGTCTCCCGACACACTTTGAACTTGAAGTGTATCGGGCAATGGCTATGACATTCAATTATTCCCGTGTCACCCAGTCTTGTATTGCCTCGCATGACGGGCGACACTTTTCAGGAGATCGTATCGGGCATGATATCCGTTCGCGATGACGCCCGGTGTCTCACGATGAACCTCTGGCAATTTTGAGACGAACTTTGTATCACCCGACACAGGCATATCAGGAAAGCATCATATCGCTCAGTTTTGAAGCCCGATACACTGGTGTCGGGTAGCTTTTGTATCGGGCCGAACTTTTCTTATCATGCAATTAGTTTTCTTTTAGACACCGATATCAACTTTAAGTTTTACCTACCTGATGTCGGGTAAGGTGGAACATTTAAATGCTTAATAAACTCATCTTATGATAATAGAAATGGCCCATACCAAGCAAACCGTTGTTCAAGTTGACGAACACGGTCGGAGGATTGACACTGAGGCCACAGCAGGAGCTACGATGGTCGGGCAGAAATGCCCAAACCCCGAGGCAGCTGGGCCATCCACGACTGAGAAGAGACCAAGGACGGAAGAAGTAACGGCTCTAACAACAGCTTCAACCGCGGAGGCAGAACCTCTGGATCACATACCATGTAGGGTCATTCCCAGAGATAACGAGCACAGGCGTCGATACTCAGAACTGGCAACAAAAATCTACAGGCCGAGCAGATTCTGCCACCAGTCGTCCTTCCTTCAACTAGGCATTTTCGACAGGCTTGAAAATGTCCTAGTTGCAGAAGGGCTGAGGAAGATCTGCTTCATCCAGTCCGCCTCCTACACTGAAGTGACCAGGGAGTTCATGTCATCTCTCCTCCGGGTGCAGAATAAACCTAAGGAAATCAAAGAATATGGCGGAGCAGACAGACTGCAGGGGCGGCTATAAAATGTCGAGCATGCCATATCCGAGAAGCTACTCAACGAGATCTTCTCTTCCAATGAGGAAGAGAAGGAACTGCTAAACAACGGTGCTAGGATCACCAAAGGAGACGGGTTCAATCCCATGGAGCTTTGGAGAAAGTTGACTGGTGAGTCATCATTCAAGCCAGGAAGCAAGGTGGCGGCAATGCACTCCTGCTTCTGGAGAATAGTGTACAAGTTCGTGGAGTGCCTTCTCTTCAGCAAGAACGAGTCAAGCAACGTCTACACTGAAGAACTCCATCTCATGTGGCACATGATGGAGGGCAGGGTGATCAACCTAGGACATTTCTTGCTGAATAGGCTGCATCCCATAAAGGATACCACCAAGGAGTACTGCATGGGTGGCATCATAAATCTGATTGCGGTCGGGCTGGGGTACCCAAGCGAACCGCGCAGTCTTTCTAGGACTAGGGGTGATGAGAAGATCGACCTAAAGTTCCTCATGAGGGCCATCATCATCAAGGAGGGGCGAAGCTACTTCTACAAATTCGCAAGAACAAACACCCTCCTTCCGCTTCCTAGCTGCGCCAACTACGACGCAGAGAAGTTGGTCTTCACCAGCGCAGAGATTGAAGCGGTGGCAGTCAAAGCCGCTTACACTGCCACCACCAGTATAAAAAAGAGGGCATCTATAAGAGGAGAACCAATTCCTCTTGACACTCGGCAGGACAAATCTTCCACAACTCCTACTGAGCCTCCCACTATTCCAGAGATGCCGATGACAACAATTAATAGAGTTGTCATCGCTCCTACAATACCAGCCGCAACCATGACAACATTTGCCATGGATGAGGAAGTACCGGTGATCGTGGAGGTAATCGAGACAACCGGGGCTGCGACAACCGAACAAGCCCCGAGGGAAGCTGCCACGGAAGAGACAGCCACAACACCCAAAACTTTTGTGGTGCCCTTAGTGGCAGAAGGAGAAGCGCAGCCGGGCGCCAGTAATGGGGCGTTCGCCGAGATCCTCGAGATGAAGCTCGAAGCTACACACCCTATGCCGACACCACTGCCGGTGTCTCCTGCGGCAACTATAGAGGAGGTCGCCGACAACATAGAGGTGGAGCAACATCCACCCTCACCGCGGCCCTCTCCACCACCACAAGCAGGTGAGGCAGAGACAACCGCAGAAGTGCTGACGCCTCGCCCCGAAGCATCTACCTCGCGAGAAGTGCAGATCGAAACTACCCCGAGTGAGGTGGCACACTCGTCAGGTAGATCTTCACGTAGGAGGAGCATTGTGAGGGTGAGAGGGAGATCTGTAAGAGCTCCTCTATCGTACAGATAGATGATGGGACACGAATTCGATAACTTGCGGGAGGTAATAGAAAACCACTATGCTACTTTTTCTTCGCTTACCCACAAGTTTTCCATTTTCCAGCAGGACATGAGAGATCCCGAGGCATATATGATTTCGCTCGCTCTGCCTCCCTTGATGAAGCCGAAGATAATGATGAATCATTCAGCATCAGGGAGGATTCTTCTGACGAATCGGAGGGAGATGGGGGGACATTGAAGATGCCAACCAAATACACCCCCAGAGGAAAAAGCTCGATGGTAGATGAATTCTCTACGTCGTTAGAGATACATTCCTTTGAGATGGCGGACTTTGACAGAAGGGCCATGGGATACCTGACAATCAGGGACCAGAAACTACTGAATAAAGTCCTGAGGTCGCAGGATGACGAAGAAGAAGAAATCTGGAGTGACAACTACTTTTCAGTACAATGGGGAAAACTTAGAAACTTATTCCGCTCCCCAGCCGTCGTTGGGAAAAAGCTGTTCAGGGTCCTGGAGGGTGCAATCATCGAGAACATCAGCACCAAGATAAGTCGGCAGATGATATACAACGCCACCCCGACCTTGGCAAGAAGATTGATGATGGGAGTGTCAGACTCCAGCACGGTGGCCAACATGGTGCGACATATTGAAGAACACAACACGAACCTCGTGTTGGCCCCATACAAGCACTGTAACAACTGGTTCCTATGCGTGGCAGACCTCCGGAACCATGATGTCCAGCTGTTCAGCTGTTGCAATGAGGAGGTGCCACGTTTAGGAATTATATTTAGTCACCCAGAAGATAAACATCTCAGGCTTCTACCAATGCGTCTTCTTCGAGCAATCAAGTAAGGAGTCCAACGTCACAGCGGCGTTTGGAACTTCTTCTCTATCAGAGACTTCCCCGTCCAAGCAGAATCAGGAAGTGGGAAAAGCACACTTGTCGTCTTGAGCACCATGGAGCTGCTCAACATATTTGGAAATATAAGGAACCTCCAGGGCCAAGATTTCTTTCAACTCAGGAGCATCTACTCTCTGCTGCTGATCAAAGACAAGCGCTACTTCCAAGACGCAGGGGTACCAGACAAGCTGCTGGATAGCGACAATGCAGATGAATCATCACAACCCAGCAACACACCAGAAGTAGAAGCCAAGATAGAAGCAGACGCCTACGGGGCGGGCAAGTGGTTAGAAATCCTGCGAGAAGTATGCAGAATGGAAGACCCCGCTTCGCCCACACTTCAGAAGAATTGATCAACAACTTCGACTATTTCTCATGCTCTATGCTCACACATGAACATGTCAATGAAGTTCTTCTGAAGTTAGCCGACTATACCCCCACAGACGTCATCTGCGAGGTAGGCAGTGTCATAGTCCCAGTTGACGATTTGAGGGACATGGGAAAAGAAGGAGGATGTCTGGCGATATTAGTGGAGGCCACCTACATCTAGACAATTTAGAAGAAGTTTGAACACGCATACATAGCCCATCCAATGTTGTTCAACGACATCTGCCTAGCCGATGAGTCAGGAGCGAAGCAATCCTTTCTGGAAGAGTTGCATTGCAGTGTTCCGCACACCATCTTCCTTCCCATCCTGCACTACAACCACTGGACGCTCCTGACGATGTACACTCGACAATGAGAAGGAATCTTCTACAACAGCTCGGACAGCAACAAAGATCATCTGGTACAGTGTACATCGACAACGTTGACATCCCTCGAGCGCTTAGTACGAAAATACTACGAGGAGGTGGCGGCGCTAATACAACCATTCATGGAGACATCAGCTAGCAAATGGCACAAGCTTCAGTTCTGCCACCGCAGTCCACAACAAATTCCTTTATCCAACGACTGTGGCATCTTCATGCTGGAATGGATATCAAATAAAGAGACGCCTGACCTGCTCCACCACATCGACTACCATAGAAAATGCGGAGAATATGTGTGGGATCTTCTATCTGGCAAAGGCGCACTCACCAGATAACCCTCACTGAGTAAACATTACCCTACCTGATCTACTTCACAACTCTGGGACAGAGTGTGGAGTAAGTTTGGGGGGGATTCTATGTACCAGTGAGGGAGGTACAAAAAGTCTTTTGAACTTCACCCTTTCATTCTTTTTTTATTTTTATATAACATGTGTACATATATATACATGCCTCACACAAAACATGCCTCATACAAAAATTTTGCTTATTTTGTCTCTATACATATGTACAAAGACACTTTATAGTAAAAAAACTTGATGTGACTTCTTGCCAGTTTGTTTTCTCTATGTCCAAAGAGATGTAGGTTTTGTTATGTCTTTTCGAAAATGCAGCCTCAAACAAAAAAAACTACGACTTTCCACGCCAAAAATTTCAAAAAATAATTTCGTAACAGCTAAGAGACGTGTATGCAGAAGGAAAAAGCTGCCCAAACAACAAAATTTCTCTTTTTTTCCCTTACCCAACAAAATCCCCAAAAGAGAGAATAGCCTTATGAGAGTGAATAAAAGCATGAGAGTTGTGCCAAGAAAAAAAAGAATATACACTACTACAGAAACGGCCTTTGGCGTCGGTCTTTTAACCCCATTTGGCGTCGGTTTCCGACCGACGCCTATGTGGGCGCCGCTAAAGGTCGAACACTTCGGCGTCGGTTTTTTAACCGACGCCTATTTAACCTATAGGCGTCGGTCTTTTAGTAGATAACCGACGCCAAAAGGGTTCGCGCCACAGAAAACGGCGTCATCTAGGGCACTTTCTGCGTCGGTGATTTACTAAAAGACCGACGCCTATATTTCATGTAGCGTCGGTCTTTTAGTAGATAACCGACGCATAAAGTGTCCTAGATGACGCCGTTTTCTGTGGTGCGAACCCTTTTGGCGTCGGTTATATACCAAAAGACCGACGCCTGGTTGTTTAAATAGGCGTCGGTTCGATACGAATATCCAACGCCATTTCCAGGACTGCTTTGGCCACATCAGGCGTCGGTTATCTATAAATAACCGACGCTGTAGGTCTTTGCTGACGGTTTTCTATAAATAACCGACGCCTATTTATATATATATTTTTTTCATATCAGTTTGCAGGCCTGCTGTGGCTGGTCAGCAGGATGAGAACCTGCAGTTCAGTTTTCTGAACTGCAGGTTTACGACATCCATTGATATCAGCCTACAAACAGGCCGCAAACCTGCAAAAGTCACAAGGAAAATTTCACACAAGTACATACATTCATACATCAATTCAATTCTCACATTCACACATATAGAAACATTCAAATACATGTATTAACATTCAGAAATATTCATTTACAAAGTATCATTCATTATCGCTATCAACATCCCAATTATATCTTACAGTTGCCACTGTTTGTATGGCTTTTGCCCATTCTTCTCTTACTTCATTTAATGCTTCCATCGTATATGGAGCATGTATATTTTTTAAGCGTTTACCTATAGTGTGGTCAGTTTTAAACACCTGCAAAGAGAATGATGTATATATATAAGTAATAATATAAAAATAAGATTGATATATTTCATACTAACTAATGAGACTATATATAATACCTCATGTATGCTATCGATGTCCAATGCGGCATGTTTGATAATCATCTGCATAAATCGCATCACATAGTATGCGCATGCCCAGCCATTGTCTTGTGTAGCACACTATAAATTGAAACATACAAAATAATACAACTAAGCACAATTCACATCAATGATATATACATTGGAGTCGGGGAGTCGGGAACTTGTACGTTCTCCCAATTTATTGGCTGGTTCTTTTTCCTTGGGACCTTTCCTCCATCCTTTTCGAATGCATCTAAACCCCTACATGTTAATATAACACAGTAAATTGCATAAGTAAATAGTAATGTAATAAAAGATGTTAACGGATATAAAATGAAATATTTCTCACCAGAATAATGGCATTCTCATTACGTGTCCAATTTTAGGGTTCAATGTACTCCCCGCAGGATCTAGATAATAAACAGTGAATGTCCCGGGGACAATAACTAGTAACTCCCAATGTCTACCGCTAGAGGTAAGAAGTTAACAATTAATAACTCAAAATGCAAAATAAAAATGGAATTTTCTTAAGTCCAAATTATAAATAAAGTAAACTTACTTGACATTGAATGGAGATATTATTATCGTCTTCTTTTGCTGACCAAAAATTGTAAAAGCATCTATACAGTATTGTTGAACATTATCAGGGTCTTTAGCTACCAAACTAATCAATGATGGAATCAAAAATCCCAAATGATCAAATGCAAATTGTTTGCAATGATCTTCGACTAAGTAGCTACAAAACATATAGGCGTATGCATTAATATATAAGAAACCAGATCACCGGATCTTACACAAGGTATATGGATGTATAAACAAGATCTCACCTTATCCATGTCTCTATCATTGATGTATTCAGCCAATCATACATAAAAAGCTCAATAATATCTTGTATAAATAAAGAGCTATCGTATGATTGACCTGCATAATCTGCATCTAAAGAAATAATTATAGGGAAATGTATATTATGTGCCCGTAGCCAACATGCCATTCCCCTACAAGCAGGACCTAACAGGTATGTTAGGTCAGTTGGAACCCAATCGGGTAATGCGGGAAGTGGAGGTGGAGGCCTAGGTGCTCCTGGTGTCTTCTTTTTAACCTGTACATATAATTTCAGATCAGTTGACATCATATATACACATTAACAGTCTAAATCAATGTAAATTTATCTTACAATTTCAGTCGTGTAGACGACATCTGCTTTGGGCCACAATATGACCCCGCCTTCTGCCTCACCAAGTGTATCAATATCTGGGTGGGCATATGGCAACGCAACTTCCCTCCAATCGGGTAACACACGTATCGGGCTCACACGAACGTAGCCCTGTGGCATTGGAGTCCCATGAAACATTGCCCCAGGAAGGGACGGGTAAGCCTGCACCTCTGCAACAACTTAGTCTTGCATTCTTAAGCGGCATGGCTTCAATGCCTACAAATTTACATAAATAATATTATACATATATACATATCATCTTGAAAACATATCATCTTGAAAAGACTTGCTACAATGCCATAAACAATACTTACAGCAGACGTGCTAGGCGATGGGTCTCCAGGATTACTCATAGTCTGTGCATCAGGAGAAGAGTGGGTCGCCATAGGCGTATTGGAAGCCTGAGATGCCTGCCACCGCAGCAATTCTTCCTTGACCTTCTCAGCAACTACATCGTTGACCTTCTTAGCAACTAAATCCTCAACTCTCTTATTCTCCTATACATGGATAAAAGAAACATTAGCTTCTTATTAATGAATTTCCTTTTGCAGTAACATTCTAAAAAAAGAATAGGTTACCTCTTCTTGAGAAAGTCCCGCTCTGGGTTTGCGCTGGGATGGCCCAAAGAATGCTTTGATGCCAACACCAGCGCCGGCACCTCTAACACGTCCAGGATGCTCTGGGTTACCCAGAGCAACTGTCAATTCATCCCTTGTGCCCTGAGGGATGAACGTGCCTTGTTTCCTCTGCTCGTGCAGCTCCCGCTAATCACCATAAACAGAAATTGGTAAGTTAACACCACAAATAATCAATATTCAAACGATTTCTCTAAGAGTTGTATTTTACCATTTTTACAGCCGCCTCAGCAGTTACAAGCTTCTTTATTTCACCCTTCTTGTTTTGCCTGCCAGCTATCCAGATATCATGGCGAGGCATGGGTGTGGCAGACTCCTGAGTAGGAGCAGACTCCTGAGCAGACTACTGAGTAGCCGCAGACTCCGCCTGTAGTCTTTGGCGAACGCTTGCATAGCCTTTTGGACCCATAGTGTGGTCATGCACATTCAGTGCACGCCTTGCTTTTTGTGCATCACTGAGGGCCTAGTTAGTATGCACATTAATGATTTGGTTAGTAGCACTAAATGTTAATCTTGAATAGGTGAATACAATGTATATTAATTAAATTAGGAGTGACGCCTAATACCTTAAATTCTTCAGATTTTCTTGAAGCAACAAAATTGTCCCAATCTTCTTTGTCCAAGAAGTTCCATTGTTCAAGGGCTGACTTCTTCTTCTTATCACCCTCTTTTATGTATTCTCTGTTCAGATTTGTCCTATAATTCCTAAGCATCTTTCCAGCGCGTTGCATCACATTTTTACGATGCAACTTCTCATCCAATGCAAACAGATTCTGTAAAATAGAAATGTTATTAACTAGTATCCAAAATAGAATTGCAAATAATAGAATTTGTAATCTACAAAATAGAATTGCAAATAATAATAACTCACGCATAAATCCTTCCATATCAAGTCTTTTTTCCCTTGAGGAACTTTATGCCAATTATCATACTTAACACCACAATGGCTCCGAGTGGTACACCCAAGATAGTTTACAAAATTATTGCGGTTCACTCCAATTGGATTTCCTCCATTATCAAACTCCACCACCAATTTGGATCCACTACCACTTAGCGCTAATAACTTCTTCAACAGAGTGATGCCCCTTTTCTTGTTAAGTGTTTGGTGCTGCGCATCAAGTTGCTCCAGTGCTTCAGTGGGTACAGGTGCATCATCAACCTAAAATTTGACAAAAATAAACTCTGGGGTGCAACGATTACGAATGGACATCCATGATCTATCCATTCTATGATCAGAGAAAACAAGTATATATTAGGAAACAAGTATATATTAGGAAAAGATTAGGCAGCATTTCCCCGCTGTTCTCTAAGTACATATGTACTTAGAGAACAAACGGGGAAATGCCAACAAACACATTTGATGTCATTCTTATATATAATAAATGTGTGCCACCTATCCCATCCTTGAACACCTAATCTCACTAGTAAGTGTATAATGTGTATTTGGTTTTCAAGAAAATTTCGGCAGCATTTCCCTGCTGTTCTCTAAGTACATATGTACTTAGAGAACAAACGGGGAAATGCTGCCGAAATTTTCTCGAAAACCCAATACACATTATACACTTACATCCTAAGTGAGATTAGGTGTTCAAGAACAGTCCCAAACCGGGGACTATCCAAGATTTACTCCTAATGAGTAAATCTTGGACGGGTTTCTAGGCCAACAAACACAATAATAGATATCTACAATGAAGCCGGACTCCATACAAACAATATATAATTTAGTGATTGTTCTTTCTAATTTATACCAATGTACAAGTAATATAAAGAACAATGATTGTTCACATTCTAGGCCAACAAACACATGTGATGTCATTCTTATATATAATAAATGTGTACCACCTATCCCATCCTTGAACACCTAATCTCACTAGTAAGTGTATAATGTGTATTTGGTTTTCAAGAAAATTTCGGCAGCATTTCCCTGCTGTTCTCTAAGTACATATGTACTTAGAGAACAAACGGGGAAATGCTACCGAAATTTTTTCGAAAACCCAATACACATTATACACTTACATCCTAAGTGAGATTAGGTGTTCAAGAACAGTCCCAAACCGGGGACTATCCAAGATTTACTCCTAATGAGTAAATCTTGGACGGGTTTCTAGGCCAACATACACAATAATAGATATCTACAATGAAGCCGGACTCCATACAAACAGTATATAATTTAGTGATTGTTCATTCTAATTTATACCAATGTACAAGTAATATAAAGAACAATGATTGTTCACATTCTAGGCCAACAAACACATGTGATGTCATTCTTATATATAATAAATGTGTACCACCTATCCCATCCTTGAACACCTAATCTCACTAGTAAGTGTATAATGTGTATTGGGTTTTCAAGAAAATTTCGGCAGCATTTCCCCGCTGTTCTCTAAGTACATATGTACTTAGAGAACAAACGGGGAAATGCTACCAAAATTTTCTCGAAAACCCAATACACATTATATACTTACATCCTAAGTGAGATTAGCTGTTCAAGAACAGTCCCAAACCGGGGACTATCCAAGATTTACTCCTAATGAGTCAATCCTGGACGGGTTTCTAGGCCAACAACATGGTTAATCCTAATATGTTGGGATCACATAATTATACTGGTAGGATTTTAATAGACATGATAAGTACCTAATCTATAGAGCATTATTAAATAATGAATCAAGAATTTAATAGTTTCAAACATGAAATAATTCACAATGCAATGTTATAAACTATAGGCAACATGGATAGATGAGACTAGAGTTCATATTAGAATAAAAATTAGCAACTTAGGACAAAGTGTGTTACCTTTCAATCTGTGTAACCTAGGGTTCAGAATATCATGATTTACTTAATGTGATAATCATAAGGACTTTATAATTTGCATGAAATAAATAAACATCCAGCATCTATCACTTATTCAATCTTCAAGAAACCTTGACAAACATAGGAAGTAAATACATGTAATCATAAGTACAACCACGTACCTTGATGGTGATCCATGCAAATCATACATTAATTCACTGAGTATATTATCCAAGCAAATAAGAAAACCAAGCAATTAACTTTTGTTGCATGTATATACATCCTAAAGTGCCACAAATCATATAATAACATTAAACGCTACTCAAGTCCTAATCTAGAGTTTAGGTTTCCTTATTATCCTGTTATCATTAGGGTTATTCTCGAACCCCCAATTCCTAAGTTCATTGATTTAATGACATAAAAAGATCTAGTTCATATTATGTTTAGCCATGATTATAAAACTATCATGTTATGATATTAGGACCACTTAAAGCAGATTAGGCACATTAAGCAAGCAGAGTAGGGAGCCAATTTCACGCAAGCATATTAGGCAAGCAGATTAGGTCGGCACATAAAGAACTAATTTCGCGCCTGGGTAGGTCGGCAGGTACCTGGGCAAGCAGAGTAGGGCGAGGTCGAGCTGGTTGAGTACGTAGGCAGCGGTCGGCGAGCTCCAGAACCAGCGGCAGTGACTCCGACGAGTAGGGAGCGTCAGGCGGCGGCAGGCAGGCAGGCGGCCAGGCGGCGGCGGTGGCAGGCGGCGGTGGGCAGGCAGGCGGAGGAGAAGGAGCAACAACACAGGAGAAGGGGGTGCGGTGGAGAAGGGGGCGCCGGAGTAGTAGTGGCGGCACGGCGGTGCTGTCATGGAGAGGAAGGAGCAGAGAAAAAGGGAAATCGACGGCGACAGAAGAAAAAAGGGCTCGCAATGAAACAGAAGATAGGGGAAGAGTCGGGCATCACGGGTTATAAAGTTCCAAAATAGCGTCGGTTGTTTAAAACAACCGACGCCTAAACAGCTTTAGCGTCGGTTGTTTGCAACAACCGACGTCCAATTGGACGATATTTTCATGAAAATGTTTGGCGGGAACCACCTTCAGCGTCGGTTATCCGTGTATAACCGACGCTGAAAGTGACACTTTCCGCGCAAATTTTCATCGCACATAGGCGTCGGTTTTCTAGGTATATAACCGACGCTGACAATGACACTATTTTTTTTGATCGAAATATGGATTTCGCGGGTGACTTTAAGCGTCAGTTTTTTATAAACAACCGACGCTTAATACAAAGCGGTACCCGTGTCTGGCTGGACTTCGAATATAGACATCGGTTTGCTTAAACAACCGACGCCTTATATGTTAGGCGTCGGTTTTCCTTAATAACCGACGCCCAGAAAAGTGACACTGAATACTATTTCTGTAGTAGTGATATATATACACACTTGTTTTTGAAAAGTACCCATCTTTAGGCATGGAAGATTCGGGGCAGTGGTACGTAGGATGTGAAATCACTGCTCTAAATCCAACTGGCTTGGACTACAGGGACCACTCACCCGCTAATGGACCCGTACCTAGATGGACTGATGGGAAACAAGAAAAACCCAAAAAGCCTTAATCCTACCCAAACACACAACTTTCTGTTCCCAAAAGGTGTTTGGTGTGAAAGCTAACTTCAAAATCATGCACCCAAATCTCGTCGAAGTTGTGGAGAAGAATTTTGCTTAAATATGGCAGGAAAAGTAAAGTCTGTTGTTCGTGGTCGGGAAGTATTCTCTTTAAGACATCTCAATATTCGATCAAACCCTTTGTCTGAAAACTATACCAGTTAAGAAGAAGCATCACAAACAAAGTTTTAAAAGATTGATTGAGGACAATCAAAATGCTAAATTTAGGGGAGTTGATAACACCAAATTTTGTGATATTTATGGCCCTTATTTCATTGTCAAAACTTCCCTTTTAAACTTTTTTTCTCTCCTTGTTGTCATGTTTTTAAATAAATAGGCCACACTATGCTCTTATCCCATTTTTATCATCTTTTGCAGGGTTTTCCTCATTTTTCCACTCTTTTATCAGCAAAAAGCCCGTCCCGGCCCATGAACGTGTTTTACCTGCATCGACCTTCCTACCAGTCGGCTGATAACTCACACCTCTCCACAACAGCCCGATATGGATGCTGCACGACACAGGTTTGCCGCACAAGAAGGCTCTGACGGGAGACACGCCACTTACCCGATAGGGAGCTGTATTCGCCACGACTATTGAAGCGTGTCGTGTGATACAAGCCACCCACCGGAAGGCGCCCACCCGACACGATACCCGATACGCTTGATGACCGACACTCATTGTGAGGGGCGACACGCACATCGGGCGTCCCTGAAGCCATGCTGATAGAAACGATGGAAGACACGTGGCGCCCAGAGAACCACAACCTCTTCCAACCGCTGCCTATAAATAGCAGCTATAGGACTCCGATGGGACGGGTCAGAATCTCACAAAAGCTAACTTGGGAAAGCACCTGGAGCTAGTCTGTCGCGCCCCAGAGGTGTACCGGGCGATACTAGGTGAGCACTTCCCCGACCTAAGAGGGCAGGAACGGTTCACTTAGAATCTGTCTCGGTCACCGCAGCAGCCCGATATCGACCAGAACGGCCACCCGATACGAGGAACTCGATACTCTGAGTGGTCTCTAGCCCAACACGATACCATACCCGATACAAATCAAGTTACGGTGTGTCGCCCGAGAGGGTGGCATCCCGACACGGCTGTATCGGGCATGAGCGCCTTGAACAATACGTCAACCCATCATGGTGTGTCGCCTGACAGGGGATGGCACCCGACAGAGGCGTATCGGGTAAGGCTCCCGCCCGATATCGGGCTAGAGAGACCTTAGGGATCTACTGCTACTTGTCGATCTCCTAAATCAAGGAGGCGATACCTATCTTTCCTTTTTCAGTCATTTACTTTCTATACTTACGCAATGTAACCAAACCCCTTTATATAATGATTATGCTAATGGAATTAGAGAAGTTTTAAATATCTATTGCTTTATGTTTGGTTCCTTTTTGTTGGATGATTGCTCTGTTTAGCATCTGAACTCTAGCTTGTATGTTTGGATCATGTTTTGACTAGCTATCAAATCATGTTTCCCCTTGCAACTCCCTCAAGAGAGGTGTTGTGGCTCTAGTGTTTGGTCCGATCTGGGAGTACGAGAGTACCCAGGATCGGAGTTGCTTTAGTGATCTTTCCACTCTAACCCAAGCCCAGAAACCTTGAGAGAGGTGTTGGTGCTTAGTTAGAGGTACCCTCTTTGAGAGAAGGGGTATTGGATGTTCCTGTTGCCGCTTGTTTTACTGAAGTTTTCCTCCTTCATTCCTTACGAAAGTAATAGTGTTATCTCATATGGTTCTATTGTGCTAAAACCCTAAAAAACGATAAATGCCAAAAACCTAAATTTTCCTTGTAACTCCAGTTGGAGATATTTTTCTTTTATTTTATCGATCTTTGCCTGTTGTTCCCTTTGGTAACTTTATCCTCACCTTACCCTTACCAGAGTGTAGAGTGTAGATTTTGTGTTCTTAACACTACCACCCTTGTCCCTGTGGTTCGACCTCGATTGCTACTTCGGACCCCGTCATCGTTGCGGGGGCCTAAGAGTCGGGTAATTTAAAAGTCTGACAACTTCAAATCCGCTCCCTTTTGGATGCACGATTTAGGCCGGTCAGCCCCCAACTCCAATAAAGGAGCAAAAGGGCAGGAGTGTCTTTCCTACGTTATTTGGGACAACCCACGTGAAAAAGAAAAAGGACTCGTTTGGCTGACGTGTCAGCTACCGATTGGCCCAAAGGTAATTAACCTTGCAAAAATTGTAATTAACTATTTCTAGCTCTGATTGTGACAAATTATATATGAATCTTTCTCATAAAAATACAAGGAATTCAATAAAAATATTAATAGAGCCTAGTTTTGCTTCTAGTTAAAAAAGTATCTAAAGTTGGAATCTTTAAATTATCTAACTAGATCAAAACCCTAGTTTTTGAATATTAATGTTTTTGATAGAGTAGTTGATACTAGTAATCAAGGTCTGACTTAATTGCATAAATATGATGAAAGAGATCTAACTAGAGATATATGTTCATAACTTGTGTATTTAGGGTTTCATGATTCTAATAGTGCATTAAAAGGATTAGATACCCTAATTCAGGTAGTTATGAGATTTAATGAATCTAAATATGAGAATCAATCTAGAAGGCATGAAAATAGTGTTATTCGACTAATTGTGGGAAAATACCCTTAATTTGGTAATTAGGGTTTCCTAGTGTATAAAAGTGGAATTAATGAAAAATTAGGGTTTGCTAACCTAGAAGATGTGAAATATAGTAATTAGGGTTCCTTTGAGAATCAAACTATAATTCTTTTTTGAGTTGTATATTCAAAGGAACCTGAACATGATAATTGGCCTTAATGATCTGACATGACCTAAACGGATAAACATGGAGGTATTACTGTAAAAAAAAGATATATTTGACCAAATTGGAATTCAATTATGCTTATGATGTTGAAATTAGGGTTTGTGGAACAAAAGAGCATTAAAAGTGATAAATGCATTATGGAGGCTAAAACCCTAATAAAATCCTAAAGTTGGCTTAGAAATCCTAAAGTGGAATCCAAGTCAATCTTGAAAATGTTTTGGATAAAATAATGACGCATGGGTGTTATGCATTAATTTTAGGATATTGTTGATTGCTTGATTGATTGTTCTTGATTATTCTTGCTTGGACCTCAAGTTACTCTGGATCAGGTATGTGGTTATTTATGAATAATCGATCTAGTTTCATGAAGTTTTCTTGAACGTTTGATCGATTAGATGCAACCTAAGCTATTGAATGTTTATTTATGCAATCCTATAAAGTCACTATGATTATCACAATTAAGTATATATGTGTATTCTTGAACCTACATGCCACCCTGATGTACGATGCATGACCAAGCCCTGAAGGGAAGGTCTATTCGGTCAATCCCCATAGGGAAGACCATTGGGCACCGAGAGGTGACCCCAAGCACCAAGCTCAGGATGGAGAAGGTGGCCTTCTGTCCCTAGCAAGGATAAAACCCTAGAGAGGGTGATCCAGGTTTAGGGAAAAGTGGTTGAGAATGTCACATCGAAAATGTAACTTTGGATTGTTAGTAACTTAATTGTGATATTTAGGTTGTTAGCAATTAATTGTGAAATTTTGATCGTCCCCCACATACCGGTATAGAAATATACTGACTGATGTTTTGTTTGTCAGCGTTTTAGGTATTATCTGAAAAGGACAAACAGTAAAGCAAAATCTGTGAAGATGAATTTAAGTAATCCAATGGAGGATTAGATAGTTAGATTTCTACTATGGATAGAAGTCTTAGATCCTATTTTTAAAAGGTACGCAAAAGTTTTATTTTATACCAGCTTCCCAGTTTAGTTAGTAGAATTTGATAATTATTTTTGATTGAATTGTTAAACCATTGATCCTAAATTTTAGGATAATGCCTCTGACCTCTTGGTCTCCCTTGATTGGGGGTTACCGGGAAGTGGGGTCATTACAGTGGGTACACATACCCTACCATCTGAGGTACAACCACAATTGTCCTCCAATCTCATCACATATATGATCACCGAGACACGACCGCAACCGTTCTCAAACTGAGGGCTAGGTATGATCGCAATCATCCTCCCTAAACACTTGAATTCAGAATGAAAAGAAACCCACATACTCATCATTATGCGCTCCAAGTTTCCCTTAGGAATACTCATTTCACCATCTGGCAAGTTTTGCCACATAGATGGATTTATGGCACAGGGCACTACATGATTTGAGTTTCACTTGATTAGTTGTGCCAATTGGGTGAGTTAAGGCTGCATCAAACAAGTGGACATACAAACCCTAATTCACTTCTAACAAACATATAAATATCACAATTTTAAAAGATATAAAACATGTGAAATATAATTTCTCATCTCATCTTCACATGGTACTATTCACTTGCCATTCATGAGACCACACTAGTCATCATACTATTGTAAGATATAAATACTTTTCACAATATCACAAGGTATCAACCCTTATTAATACAAGAAGATTACACCTCATTCAGGGCACAACCATGCCCAAAGGTCATTAAGACCATTATACTATTCCCTGCAAGATCATCATTATCTTTGCATGCCTTATAACAAGACTCAACAACATCATTTACATATAATACACCAGATCCACACAATATTACATTAATGATCTAGGAGATATTCATAAGCAATCATAGCAGGGTTATATTAACATTAAGAACATTCCTTTAGTATATCAACATGCAAGGAATCTAGATATGATTAACCCTCATCACATTCATAATGCACATGTTTGGCATAAGAAAGTATCAACCATGTGGCTGTGATAACCACCAATTAACATATTAAGGTTATGATATTATTAAGGAGGTTATTTCACCATCATTCCATCATATAAGAATGTTAAATATGAATACTCATCTTTATCTATTTACATTAGAGTTAGGTTAAACAAGATAAATTATATTAATGTTAATAATAAACACTTATACCCAAACCCTAACTCACGACATCCCCATTGGATCATGGATGCATATGGTGAAGCATCACCATCACATTCCATACTATTATCAAGTATGAACCCACACATAAATCAAGGTGTAACCATCCAATTATAGCATACTAGTGTTTCAACAACAGTAACAGAGTACTCCATGATTGTATAAGTCATTCAAGGACTATTCATACCCAATTGCCATCATTTAGTTATATTAAAGCTAGGTATAACAAGCTATAACTCACTAGGGTTACCAATTAATTCATTATGGTGATTATAAATTATAATCATATGATGGAAAGGGTAAGACTACAAGTTTAATGCATTGAATCATCAAATTCTCCTTATTTAAATCATACCATTACACTACACGTTTCACCTAAAATAATGGGAATATTCAGATTTCAACTTTTAACCATCAAATGTTGAAAAGGTAAATCCATTGGTTGTTTACATGAATGAATCATCTATGATGTTATTGAGTTGTGATCTATAGAAGTCACCATTTAACCCTAGACATCCTTTGATTAACAACAATAAGGGTTCTATTAAGAGTAGGGTAAAGCCCACAATCAACTGTTCATTTAAAACAAGTCATCCATTGTCAACAAGTAAGCTCCTTAAGTTGATCACATAAAGGAAACCATCTAAATCACATGATTAGGACCAACATATTACATGATCCATCATTCAACTTTATTGGAAGAATAAACATTAGATCTTGACCATTGGGTCAAGTTCATATGTTAAAACCATCAATTACTGTATAGGTCCGACCATTTCATCAAGTGACCCAAGAAACCATTGGTATAAGGCTTAATTGATGCTACAACTATATGATTAAGTCACCATAGGTTGTGGATACCTGATACACCATCATTAGTGATCACTAAGTCACCATAGGTTGTTAGATCAACACTATATTCATTAACCATCATCAAATATTAAGCTAATGTCATCATTGATTGATAACATCAGTAGGGTACATAATGGTTGATCATTAAACTTCTAATTGAACCAAAACCTAACCTAAGGGGATGACCATAGGTTGTCACCATCATATGACACCTTTGATCCCAACCATCAGTTGTCAGGAAGAAAACACCATAGGTTTGTTGCAATGGTACCATCATCAGGTCATGAGTTTATAGAAGAAATCAACTTTAAACCCTAAAATTGACCATTGGTTGATAGGTGTTTAGCATCATAGGTTGTCAAACCAACATGATTCAAGTTATATTATACCTTAGTACTAATGTACACATGATCACAGGTTCATCTAGAACTGAAATCAGAATAGGGAACATTATAAAATTTGAAATCCAAGTCAAGCATTGTTTTTTAGTGCATGGATCATCAATTTCAAGCAAGAACATGAGCTAGCAAGCTTATGGTAAGCAATAAATGTGGAGAAAGTTATAAAACTTGCCTATAATTAGAATATAAACTCCCAAATAGAAGAAAACACGAGAAGGTAGGGTATAAAATCCAAGCATAACATGTGAACTCATCCATCTAGCACCTTTCTTCATCAAATGAGCAAACCCTAAGCATAAGGAGCAAGAGAGGTAGGGTTTTAGAGATTTAGAGCAATTTCTACCATGGAATAGAAAGATTCCGACTTGTATAAATGTAGGAGGAAGGATAACAAAGAAATAAATAGAGAAAATAAGGGAATTCTTACTCTTTTAGGTCAAGATCACTAGAAGGAAGCCTTTTAAACCCTAAAGGGAAGTCAATTGCAATCCTAGATTCTTTTTCCAAGAAGATCCCCTCTTTCTTCTTCCTTAGATAGGGAATTCGAATCAGCATAGAGGGATAACGAGGTTCATAGAAGGAGGGAAGTGGTGGAGAGAAAATGTCTCATTTTGGTGCTTAGGGATAAGTATATGAAACTTTAAGATAAAGAACAAGAAAAAGTCGAAGTTCTAGTATCTTTCCAAGTGTCCGTGGCCTTAAACTATTAAGAATATACAAGAAAACACACAAGAAGCTACCCCACCATACATAGAGAAATTCTTATACCTCATTTAATGAATTTAAAAGCAAAAAAAATTATTCATTAGTTGATAGCTACTAAAGGTAGCTCATCCATGAAGGGGTAAACCCTAAAATACCCTTGGAGAAAACATCTTCAAACCAAGGATTAAATAAGTGCCCCATGGATAGAAAAGCTAAAGAATGATGATAGAATATCCAAGGAACATAATGAAAGTTATAAATTGCAAAGAAAACCTCTCAATTGGGTAAATTGCAGAATAGTCCAAATTGTGCATAAAATTGTATAACTTGCTCAAACGGTGTCCAAATTGGACCAAATTTGAAACTTAAGCTTATATTATGATTTCAAAGCATATAAAAAGGTTATATTAGGTGATAAGAATTCAATTATGACAATTAAGATTATTCAACTCATTAAGCAAGTTTAGGGGCCGTACATACATGGAGGTTTTGTTGCTCAGGGGGAGTGTCAGAAGGTGTGTATATTGAAGAATGCCATCTATGGGTTGAAACAATATCATAGAGCTTGATTTGATAAGTTCAGTGATGTTGTACTGAAGATGGGCTTTTCTCGTTCTGTGACTGATCACTCCTTATTCTATTCTAGCTCTCTTGTTGGATCTATTATTATTATTGTATATGTCGATGATATAGTTATCACCGAAAATGATTCTATAGGCATACCATGTGAGAAAGAAGGATTGTAGGGACATTTTCATGCAAAGGATATGGGCAAACTGAGGTATGTTATGGGAATTGAAATACTTAGATCTCATACATGTACCAATTTGTCTTAGAGGAAATACGTGCTAGATTTACTACAGGATGCAATTATGAGTGAGTCCTAGGCAATGTCTACTTCTATGGACTATCATGTAAAGGAGACGACTGATGATACTAATTATATAGATCCTAGATATTACAAGAAAATTGCTGGTAAACTGATATATCTGACAATTACTGGCCCTAACATTTCCTTTGTTGTAGGAGTGGTGAGTTAGCATATGAGCTCACCATAATAGTCACCTTAGACATTAGTTTTCCATATTCTAAGATGTCTGAAAGGTGAACCTGGTAAGGGGATGACCTATTATAGACCCAAGACCCTTGTGTCTACTCTTGTTCTTATTGGTTATGTAGATGCTAGTTGGGTTGGTAATCTGAATGACAGGGTGTCTAATTCTAGATATTGCACATTTCTAGGAAGTCACCCTATCACTTTGGAAAGCAAAAAGTAGAATGTTGTGGCAATATCTAGCATAGAGGGTGAGTATTGAGCAATGCCTCATGCCTATTATGTGTTGCAGTGGGTTCAATCTGTGTTTTTGGAATTAAAGATTCCTGTGTTGTCTCCCATAGAGCTCAAATGTGACAATCAAGCTACAATCTATATTGCCAAGGACCCAGTCTTCCATGAATGCACTAAGAACATAGAAGTTGATTGCCACTTCATCAGAGATCAGATCAAGAATGGTATTGTTGTGACTCTGCACATCAAATCTGAAGATCAACTTGCATATGTTCTCACAAATCCATTGATTCCAGTAGCATTTTATAACTTTTGCAACAAGATGGGCATACATGATGTGTACGCTCTAGCTTGAGGGATAGTGTTAATATATCCTGTTTATATTCAACTTTATTATATTTTGTAAACTATATATACTATTGGACCTCTATGTGATTTCTCCAAGTTCTCTAATTGATAAAAGGGAGAGGGCACATTGCTCATCTCTACACACTGCATTGCAACACTCTATCTTTTTTGTTCACAATATCTATAGGTGATAGTTCGATGGTATTCTCTCTTGGGGTCCCTTGGACCGATTGTTTGCTTGGAAGGAGTGCTCAAATGATGGTTTTCCACCTAGTGACCTGGAGTTACAAGAATCGATGGTCACCAAGTGATGAAACTCGATGTCCACCCTGGGAGGGTCAATATCTGATGGCCCTTCAGACTCCACAACTAATGGAGTTGTTTCTTGCATGGACGTAATGTCCCATGGACATGGATGCTTGGAAAACATGTCAGGACACCAAAACCTTCCCTTATCTCTAACACATAGTTTTATAAACCTCCTACCTTCCATGCAAACGAACCCTTTGGACTCCTTTCTCTTCCTTGTTGTCTAGAGTTTCTTCCTCCTTGCTTAGCTGGATAAGAAGGTGCCCAAGGTAGGAGAAGGTGGTCGATCTCCTTGCATGTGTTGTTAGGTTCAGATCTACCCTCTACTGGAGCTTGTGGAGCTTCCTTTTCTTGTTCTTGACCTAAGAAAGTAAGTTATCCCTCTTTCCCTTTGTTTTCTTTTCCACCTTATCTCCTTCTTACTTCTTCTTGGTTGTTGACATAGTTTTCCACGGTGGAGCTTGCTCTAGGTCCTAAAGAACACCTCTTTCATGCTTCCTTGACCTAGGGTTTGCACTCTTTATCGGAGAAGGAGCTTTATTGGCCACGTGGAGTGCTTAATCTAGGGTGTTTTCCTCTTTTGCTCAAGCTACCTTGCTATTTGCATCTTCTTCTTATTCCTAAAGGTGAGTTATAAAAGTTTATCCATGTTTATTTCTTACTTATAGCTTGCATGTACTAGATCTTGCTCTAAAACTAAGTTCTAAGTAGAAATTGCCTAGGGTTTGAGCTTAGGTGCTAGTTCTTTTGGTGGTTTATCTTCTTGGATGTGCTCTAATCCTTGTGCATAGCCTTCCTTTGGTAGAGGAATATGTAGGGCTTGCTTGCATGAAAAACGATGGCTCTTGGTATCCCTAAAACGATGTGTTTACTTATGGTTTTTTAGCTCTTTTCCACCTTGTGCATAACACAATGGTTTTCCTTCTTGCTAGAACTGGTTGTTATTCTTGTGTTTCTCATGCCAACCTATGGTCCTACTCTAAGTTCTATTTTGACTCTTTCAGTGCTCAAGAATCGATGGTCTTAGTGCTATACTGATGGTTTCTTTTGCTTCACCAAATGATGGCTTTCCCTTGTGTTTTGCCATGGTTCACCACCTATTGATGACAAACGATGGGAGTATATACTCTGACAACAAGTGGCTCTTCTGGTCCATCAAATAATGTATGTTTTGACTTCAAGACTTGATGGCCCAATGACCTATGATCACCAATCGATGGCTCTACTAGTTCAACACTCAATGGTGTCAACCAATGGAGGTTCTGACTCCATGATCCAATGGTGGTCCTGCACACCACAACCGATGGTGGCACTAGACACCACAACTGATGGTGACCCATTGTGCTACAATCAATGGTGTGTTTCATGCCCACAATCGATGGCATTCCTTGAGTCAACAACCAATGGTGCTTTCTATGTTATCAAATGATGGTTTTTCTAGGTTTAGATGGTGACACTTTCTAGGTCACAACTTGATGATTCTCTAGATGGTTTGATGAAGGTGTTTACTTGTGTTACAACCAATGGTTTTACCTTCTCATATTCGATGTTTTTGTGATGATTTTCATGGCCTGATGTTCTGGTTTTAATGATGTAGAACTGATGGTGATTTTCCTTTAATCATGTAGTCTTACCTTTGCCCTAGTATGGATGTAAACTTATGATCACCATAATGAGATGATGTGTAATGCTAATCTATCTTATCTTGTTACACCAAATCCTAATACAACTAAGTGATGATGTTTAATCATACTTGATCTACCTTGTTGTACCTACCTTAATGAAATCCAATGATGGTGATTGATTATACTTAGCTCCCTTAAATGACTTCTGTGGTGATGGAATGTTCCCTCAACATGGTTGTAACCCTAATGTGTTGTGATGTGAACATCTTATTGCAATGATATGCTAAAAATGTGTATCATAAGCATGGTGATGGTTTCTTGAGCCTTTGGTAAGGCATGCAAAGATAATGATGTTGTTGTAGGTGATTATGATGAGATAGTCTTAATGATCCTTGCACATGGTTGGGCCCTAATGGGGGTGTGATCCTCTTGCTTATATGATAGAAAATAGTATCATGTCATGATGAGACAAGTGTTATACCTCATACATTTTATATCTTTTGGAGTTTCTATATATCAATGCTTTCTAGAAAGAGTTAGGGTTTATATGTCCACTTGTTTGATGCAACCTTAATTCACCCAATTGGTAATAAATAATCAAGTGAAACCATAATCATGTAGTTCCCTGTACCATTGATTTATTCAGTGTCAAGACTTGCTGGATGGGGAAATGAGTATTCCTATGGGAAACCTAGAGTGCATACTGTTGAGTATGCGGGGTGCAAGGAGAGTACATCCTTGACATCCATATCTCTAGTTTTGAAGGATGGTTGTAGTCATGCCTTGGTGTGAGAATAGTTGTTACTTGTGAAGTGCTTGAGGACAACTGCATTTATACCTCATATGGCAGGGTGATGTATACCATGGTTTTTAGGCATCATGACCTTTATACCAAGGGTGGGATGATGTTTAGCAGCTTGACTATATGTCACTGCAAACAACTTGACTGCTATGCACTGTCTTTTCACTCGTATTGACCGAGGGTGGGAGATATTAGGATGCTGGTACTCCTAGATTTTGTACGAAACTAAATAGCACTTTGTAGTGGTTAGTTGGAGTTTGAGTGGTATACCTCATTCTCCCCAGGGCCTAATAAAAGATGTAATCTAGCAGTGTAGTTTATCTATTTAGAGAAAAACATGACTCACATAGGATGTTTATGCTTTCCATGTTTCTTATGCTGCTTAACTGTTATATTGTGCAACTGCGTAGATAAGCGATTACTTTACCTGTTCCATTAGATATCATGTTAATCAAGACTTTTGATACATTATCTTCTTAATATGTCATAGTTTCTTAAACTATTTATCTGCTTAAACTACCTAAACGTTTTTATCTTGATTAATAGTATAACCTGGTGCAATGAATAACCGTTGTATGGAGTTATATCTGTCGTTGGGACATGGGTCTTACTCTCTGGGTTACCACATCTTTTTAGGCGGTCGCGAATGACGTGGGCAAGTTCGAGGTGTTAAAGAGGAGAAACTAGGAGAGCAGTAGTTGTTGAAGGTTAGTCAATTGTTCTAGTAGTTGTAGAGGCCTAGAGTCAACCATGTACTCTCAAGTCAGGGCAAAGGATGTTTTTGTAGATGATATGTACAATGACTCAAGTTTTTGTCATACATAGGTTTTTTATATGGCATGTAATTGTGGAACCCAACTTTTGTATACAGGTCGTGGTTGAGGATAATGATTAGATATGTAAATACCTCACATGGTATATGTTTCTATTCAAATTTTATGGACCTTCGTGTAAATGTTTCTATTACTACAAGTAATATTCTAATCGGTTTTAATTTACCCTATTTTCTGGTAATATTATGTTTAGTAGTTGATCGTGTGCTTTGTTTGAGTAATCTTATTTAGTTTGGCGTTGGACGTCACAACTATTGTGAATAAGACTATGACTTTGGTAGCAATAATGATGTGGAGGAAGAAATCCATGTGAAGGGGCTCAACCTAGTAGGTGGGAGGAGAGTGTCCTAAGATGAAGTGTGTGGTCAATGTCATTAATAAGAAAAATTCAACATTCTGTCTTTCCATTTTGGGGTATGTTTGAGGTCAAGACAAGAGATAAAACAAATCCATGGGTGGTAGCAAAGTTGTAAATTAACAATTGTCAAATTCACATATCATATCACAATGAAAGGATTTTAACTCACGTCTCAATAAGGTGATAAAAAAGGAACAAATTTGAAGACACACAGAGAAAACATTAGATTTATAATTTTATGGGTAAATCCTTAAAATTGAATGTGATCATCTAAGCACAAAAGAATAGTTATAAATAATTTACTTCTAATAGGGGAAGTCCACAAGTTGATGTGATTAATATCAAATGGGGAATTGGTAGTTTTTAGTAAAAAGAAGGCTAAGATGCCAACTTTGAGGAATTGGATAGTGATCATGTTCCTTATTACAATAATATTGATGGTTAGATCAGTGATGATCCATCTTATGTCCAATAGGATGATGGAGATGATTATGTCAGACTAAGGATTGTGTGGCAATAAGGTAATAATGACAAAAGTAGCATTTATGGTGGTACTGGACTAGGAAAATTTCACTGAATAAAGATCATGCAAACTATCGTATATCAAATAGGCATCCCATTACCACAAACCTTCATAAAAAAGCTAACAAGGTAAAATTCAATAGAATTATTGTTATGAATTGTGATTTTTGTAAAAAATGAGATTTTTAAATATTTAGTGAGCAGGGATAATATTCAAAAGGTATATAGTCTTGGTATGCATTTTTAATTTTTGGTTACTTGTCACTATAAATGAAATAGAACTAACATTTCTGACTTTGGTATGATGAGTAGTGCGAGAGTTAACATAAATATTTATGGTACCTTGTTTGGTGTTAAGTGAGAGGTGACACTAGTGTTTATTTACTGAATTCCATCAAGCTCCTGGAGATTTGTGTTGTTAAAAGTGGTTTTCATATTTTGTGGTTATAAGGATACACGCTCGAAGCAAGAAATGGTTGTGCTTGCATTGATTATGGAGAGAGACTTATTAATCTAGTATTAGGAGGAGTGTGCAATGTAGTTGCAGTCCATTGAATTGTTAAGTATGGTTAAGGAGGAACTTGCATAGGTGAACAAACCCATAATTGATATTGTGGGTCCCATGATTTGATATAGAGTGGAAAATCCTCATGTTGTTATCTCCAATGTGAGAATCATTGTGATTGCCAACATCCTCAGGATGCACCATGCTAGGAAGATTGTCATCAGGCTGTCATTGTAGGTGTGCATTGGGGAGGGGATAAATGATGTACCACTTCTTAGTTGTAATATAAATAGTGGATAAGTATAATAGTGGCGTTAGTAATATGTTGTTTTTCAAGGTCCAACATGGAGCATATGGTGGAAAAACTCAGCGAGGATGCCATCAATAAGTTTCAACAAAATTTGTTTCTCAGTGACAATGCTTTCTAAATCATGAAGTTGGTCTACAATAATTTTTAATTATTTACAATATTCATTGATATAGGGAGGGTCACTTTTAAATATTGAGGTCGGTGAGTTTATTTTCTATTTGATTTTATTTTTCTTCTTTCTTTTACAATAGTTCAAAATCATTCCACACCTTTTTGTTATTCTTAATGCACCCATTTACCCTGCCTCAGTAATCCCAATTATCTATTTCTTGTGAGGAGGCCAAGAACACATAAATAGTTGTATCATCATAGAGCAATGTGGAGTAGGTGTGTAAGACTCGAATCATGTATTGAGTCATAATCCATACTTAATGTAATTTTGTGTTCCAATGTTGAAATGATTTATGAAGTTTGGTTTAGTTCTTAAAATGCTTGTAGAGTAAGTGATGGAATCATATTCATCTCATTTTAGATGCAAATTATATAGTAGATTCATTCATATTCACATGCTTATTTCCCCCAAATTTACATAGATTAGCTCCCTTTACTTTTATTCATATATTTTGGTTTTCAATATGAATTTCTCACTATTAATGTAGGAACAAACACCTAAGATAATACAAAGTTATTCTCACAATGCCTGGGTCCATGTCTCCTATCTTTGACCATTAGGAAGTGATATGGGGCCAACTTGTAGAGCCTCGATGCATCAAAAGCCCCAGTTGGGGACCTGTGTCATTACGCTAGAATAGACTCAAGTGTACATATCACACTGTATACCCCAATGATATTTTCCTATCTGGACCAATTTTTTGCAAAATCTAAACCATTGGTCTTCCTTGTCATGATAATAATAGGTCACATACAAAATATGAGCCCATTGTGATGAGTAAAAGTCACCCATCCAAAAATGACAAAATCAACATGCTTTACTAATTGAAATGTATGATTTTTACCACCTTTAGATGCATGACCTATAAGTGTACAAATCAGATCAAATTCTTTATAAAGTATGTTCTTAAGATATTTAAGAAGAATAGCGATTTTGACTCTAAAAATAATTATTGCATGATGGAAAATGACTAAGATGTATACTCGAGTGTCTTCCAGCTTGACTATCTTGACTATATATATATGTATATATATAAATACACACACACACACACACACACACATATATATATATATATATATATATATATATATATATATATATATATATATATATATATATATATATATATATATATATATATATATATATTTGTGTGTGGGGGGGGCAAGAGATAGCCAGTTGTGAACTTAGGTATTCCCCAATGAAAGGGATGTGAGTTCAAACCAAGCATTTCTTGGTTGAATACCCCCTAGGCGTCCGACATCCACTATAGGTTGTGGGATAGGGGGAAGAAATATTTCTCTTTTAATCCTATATATATGTATATATATATGTATATATATGTATGTATATGTATACATATATATTATGTGCATATACATATATATACTCATATATATACATATATAAAGTCATATATGTTTATATTGATATATATATATCCCGAAGAAGTTTGACCGATCTATGTTTAAAATCAAGATGATTATATTGTGCACAATTATGTTCTTGAATTATGTTTTCTTGTTCACGGAGAATGACAAATTACCCCATTCACCCCTAAAATTTATCATGATACATATCTCTCATCAAGTTCACATACTTAAAATTGGTAAATTTTATAATAACATCCATGTTATAACCTCAATTTTGCTTGTATTGATTGAAATACAAATTTTCAAATAAAAGGGACTTGA
The DNA here is from genome assembly GCA_963693085.1 of Alisma plantago-aquatica. Taxonomy (NCBI): domain Eukaryota; kingdom Viridiplantae; phylum Streptophyta; class Magnoliopsida; order Alismatales; family Alismataceae; genus Alisma; species Alisma plantago-aquatica. Next base: position 1,249,920,559 of record OY856409.1, read on the forward strand.
ATGGAAAATTGTATGATTTTTTCTTGAATAATGGGTTCCCTTGTAAATTTTCCCTCAGATGTATGATTTTGTGGGTTATATTGTTTTAATAAATCCAATGATGGATAAAAGAAAAAAGGATAAAAGAAATCCCATAATAAATAAAAGGAAAAGAAATAAAGAGATAATTGTGTGCATATGTGAGAATTATATGGAATTCTCTAGAAAGTGGTATGAATGACCATTATTCATTAGTTTTCGATTCCTTTTGGTTTTTAATGAGAAAAGGAATCAAAATAAAGAAAATAGAAGAGAAAGAAAGAGAAAATATGAATTTTAATTATATAATATATGCCTTTTGAGTGGATGACTTGCATATAAGGAAAATACTCTTTTATTTTTGAATTTCACTTATAAACTTTGCACACAAGCAGCTAAGTCATTAAAGAGTTCCCCTTAAAATTTGGGATTAAAAGGATGCATGGTTTGTGAGATATGTATTTTATAAAAATTTCCTACAGTGAATGGAATATCAATGAATGTCACATTTTGATTTATATTAGAAATCCTTTTATCAACCTTTTTATTGGCCTGCGCAACTGGGACCGTCAGATCTAAGATCCAACAGTAGTTCCTTCATCTCTTACCTCATCCAAAGAAAGAAACAACACCCTAGTTTTGCAAGCTTCCAAGCCGATTTCCCAGCGGTTTGATGAACAAGCAAGCAAGGGAACTTGCCTGTTGTCTTTGTGAGAACCAGGTGAAGCTACCTGCCCCAATTTTGTCCCAGTTTTGAGGATTCTAGGGGTTTCTCCTAATCGACCTCCACGAGACAGCCCTTCCAACATAGGAGGGGTATATACAGAGAGGACCATAGGCCCTGTGCGAGGTCACAAACTTGCTTACAAGATTCCGTTTGACTTGACATAATTTCCTTGACCTCTGATTTTCCCATAGGGAATGCTCCCTCTCTCAACTTCTGTTCAACACCCCGCCAAGCCCTTCCTTTATCATTCACCCTGCTTTGAGCCTTTGCGGAGCAATTGATGACCGTGGTTTAATCTGGTGGGTCATGGTGAAGGAATGAGGACCCTCACCAGCCTCTCAGGAGCCCAAAGCCAAGGGTCAACACTAGAGTTGACCATGGATGAGCACTACTGTGCGAAGAAAGGAGCTTGTGAGGTTGAAGAAGGGGGATATGCTAATTTACCTACTTGCCCCCATGGCACACGAAGACCAATCCTAAGGACTAGAGGGCGAAGAGGGGAATTGCCTCGGCTTGATGCCCACCCGCATGGAGCGAGATATCGACGTGGCTAGAAATGATTCGTGGAGCCCGATCCGCGTGGAAAAGTAAAAGGAAGATCAAACTGCTGATGTTGCACCCTACTACTAGTTCAGAGGTAATTAAATTGAATAAATCATAACTAATTCTTGGTAGCTCAGATCAAGACAAATTATATATGAATTTTGACAAGAAAAATATGTAGAATCCAATAAAAATGAGTTCAAGGCCTAAATCTGCTTGTAAATCGAAAAGTGTGTAATGGTGATACTTTTAATGGTTTTATTTGAATTAAAACCCTAAGTTTTGAAGATTATAGGATCTAATGACGTTCTGTAACTTTTATGAGAAAAATTTAGTCTTTTGACATAAAAGGATGGATTAGATCTAATTGAATGATATTTGTTCATATTTTGCTTAACTAGGGTTCCATGATTATAAAAGTGCATTAATAGACTTAGAAACCCTAATTTTGATAATTATGAGGTTTAATGGATTTAAATATGGAAATCAATCAAGAAGGCATGAAAATGATGTTCTTGAACTAATTTGTGAATAAAGACCTTTGATTTGGACAATTAGGGTTTTTATGAGTGGAAAAGAGCTTTTAGGGTTTGTTGACCTAAAAAGGGTAAAATTGGAAATAAAAACCAAGAAACCCTAAGGAATCCCTAATAAGGCTTAGAAATCCTAGAATGGAATCCCAAGTCAATAAAAGATGTTTGGATGTGATTATAATAATTAGGTGTTATAAATACTTTTTAGGATCAAGTTGCTTGATTTATTGCTTGGCTTGGTTGATTGGACTTCTTGATTGAATTAGCTATCTTGCTTGGTTTTGAGACTACCAAATCAGATATGTGGTTACCCTTATAGCTAATCACTCTAGTTTCACGACAATTTCTGGGGTTTTACTAATTGCTTGAAATTAAATGCTTGGATGAACTATAATTCTAGCAATCTATAAAGTGACTATGACTATGACAAAGTATGCTTATAACATGCTCGAACCTGGAATACCACCTCTGGATGTTTGAATGAAAAGAAATGAAGAGTCATGGCTAGGACCTAAGACAAGGCCCTAGATTGGGAAGGTCAGACCAGGCCCCAGAGGTCGAACCAAGTCTTAGATTGGGAATGTCCCATGAGATCATGCCTGGCCCCAGATTTGGAAGGACATCTAGGTCTAGCTCCAGATTGGGAAGACCAACTTGGCACCTGGGCTCCAGATTGAGAAGGTGGCCTTTTTGTACAATGCATGGAGAAGACCCTAGAAGGGTATACCATAGGTTGAGTAAAAATGGTTTAGAGGTTCACAAAAAAATGTAATTTTTTTTATAACAAATAATTGATTTGATTATGTTGTTACCATTATGTGCAAACTTTTGGTTTCCCCTACATACCAGTATAATTTGTTATACTAACTGACATTTTGTTTGTCAGAGTTTTAGGAGTAATATGTAGTTATATCTACAAGCTTAATGGAAAGCAAATGATTAGTAAGAAGTGACATTGGAAAAGAACAAGGCTAAATAATGTTCAGAGGATTATAGTTAGCTAGTTCTTTCCTTGGGTAAAGTTCTGAATCCTATTTTTGAAAGGTATGTGAAAAGGAAAATTTTATTCTACTTTACGCTTAGTTGTGGTAGAATTTATTAATTATTTTTTATTATTTGCAAAACCATATGATCTTGTTTGGGATAACTGCTCTAGCTTGTTGGCCTTCCTTAATTGATGGTTTATGGGAGGTGGGGTTGTTACAATCCATCTCTAAAATTTTGATGGGCATTAAAATAATTAGTAAGATATCCATCAACAAATAAAAATTTGCATCAACATCCATGTATTAGGCAACTGCAATTTTCATCAATATGACTTCTTGAAAGTGAATATTTATCTTAAATATATGATTTTTATTGAAAATTAATGGATGTATGATTGACAATATCATTCAATTAAGTATTTTGAACCAGATTATGAATATTAAGGTATTTATGTATCATTAAATGGTTGGCTACTATGTCTAAATTTGTAGAAAAAGCCCAATATATCCATTTGATGAATTAGACAAATAAATTTGTCTAATTTCCACGTTCTGCATTGATTTTTACATTCATCCTTATCAACTTATGGGTCAATATATTATTTTTCTATATTAAGAGTTACTTATAATTGACTTATTCCTTACTACATAAATAATAAGTTTGAGAAATGGTGGGAAACTAAACCATCTATGCAATGTAAAAGAAAAAAAATAGAGTCATGAGAAAAGATATTAATTGGCATACAATTTTAAATGTAAATGAGAAGTATAGACTCTTTCAATTTGTTTTATTATGGAAATTATAATAGATGCTATGAGAAGACAAAGAATGTGTGAAAGTTGATCACATGAGACACTTTACAACTAAAAAAATAATATATTTTCACAAAATATTAAACATTATCATCTTGTTAAGTTAATCATGTTTTGATTTTTATTGCATGTACTTCATTTAAATTATTATGCAGTTAAAGAAAGAAATGACTATATATCAAATGAATTGATGAGTCAAAAGTTTTGTTCTAGATGGAAACTACAAGTAAAGAAGAGTATGATGAAGAAGAAGAAGAAATAAATTAGCAATCACTATTTTTCAACTCTATAAGAAGTAGAAGTTGACAAAGAGTTAATAATGTACTGTAACAATTAAGAGTTGAGAGTACAAGAGTGGGTCTTTGACTCATCCTTGTAAATAAGAAATGTATACAGTTTAGCAAGAGACACCCTACAGTGGTCTTTGGTTGCCTTTTAGGATAGGCTAAAGTCAACCAATTACCACCACAATTGCAGTCTACAATTTTCCTATAAACTTTTAAAAATATGGCAATTTTATTCATGTCGTCATCGAGGTTTAAACTTGAGACCTCTTGATAACAAACCAAGGATCTAACCACTTGGGTGTCTGATATTGGACAAGTATCTAGTCAAATTGAATAAATATTAAGTATATAACTATTTTAAAAGTATAAATAGAAGAAAACTATGTGTATGTTGTACTTAAAAGTACAAATAGTATTAAAAATAAGAGTAAAGGGTCGGATGGGGAGCGAAGGGGCGTGAAGGGGGAAAGGTGACAAACTGGGGGATGATGGCGGCAACGATGGGGGGACTAGTTTGACAGGGGATGCTCGCACGAAACCTAGTGGTGAGAAGGACAACAGAAGGGAATCAGACGGGAGTGCAATTATGAGATATGTACCAGACAAGAATAAGTAAGGCGATGAGAGTGGCACGACGGTGGGAGTTAGGGTTTTAATACCTTTAGTCAGAATAAACCTTAGAGTAGCAGGGATGAGAGGGAGACATGCCCACGATGACAACAAATTGATGGAGACTTATGACGACTGTCTTAATTCTGAAGCTCTTGGAAATATGAACCAGAACCCATGGGGCCAATCGCCATACCAAAATGAGAAACTGTGGTGACAGGAGAAACACAATGGAAACAAACACCATCTTTCAGTGAGGTGGTTGGTGGATCCAATACCCAGGGACAGACTCAACAGGACTATGACACATTCTTTCTGGAAAAGTTGTACGAGGATCATTTAGATCATAAATCTATTGAACTCACTTGAGGAAGGATGTCCAACCATCTATATTGATCCTGATGCAAAGGAAGACCTAATAAGGCCCTGGAGATACGCGATGTTTATCTGACTATTGGGAACGGAGATAGGATTCATGACTCTACGAGACCGAATAAAACTCCTATGGAACCCTAAAGGAAGGTTTAATGTGTTTGAGTTGGACATGGGGCATTACGTAGTTCAACTCTCATGTAAGGAAGACTATGACATGACAATGACTGGAGGCCCATGGAAACTTTTTGGTTGCTACCTGGCAGTCTGGGACTGGTACCCCACCTTCAAACCTACATAGGAGATGCCCAAATATGTTGTCACGTGGGTCAGGATTATGGATCTACCATTACACCTATATGTTTCAAACCTATTCGAGGTCATTGGCATGGCTCTTGGTAGACTCATCAAAGTGGATAATCATACAGCCTTGAGAACCAGAAGTAAATTCACTAGGCTAGCTATAAGGGTGGACACAACCAAACATTGAAGCACCTCTATCCTTATCAATGGGGTCGATTACAAAGTTGAGTATTAGGTTGCACCAGAAATGTGCACAACATCTGATAAACTAGGCCATGGGTTAAACCAGTGTAGAACAACCCCCGCTAATCAAACGAGGGGACAAGAATAGGAACGGAGATTGGGCACACATGGAGCTGAGGAGAATCCTAAAGGGACATGGCAGTAGTAAAGAGGAAGAGGGAAGAAACATCAGAGATACTACAACCCATCAAGACGGTCTGAAAAAGCACCGGACCTACCTCCCCCAAGTAATCGATTTGAAAATCTCTTGTTTGAAGATGATCAAGAGAACCAGAACAAGCTGAGGGAAACAACAAGGCAAATAGAATCCGTGGATAACTCGGCCCAAAGATCCCCAAAAATTTGGATGCCAAAGCGAAAGAGCAACTCGTCAGCAAGGGAAGCAGACAAAGATACATCCATTAGTGAGAGATCAGTAGAGAAGTAAGGTGAGTCACAACCAGGAAACAACGGGGTAGCCATGGAGAAAGGCGAGTAGAGTCATGTAGAAGTTAACCCAGATGTCGATGAAGTCATTCATGAAATGGAAGCTGGGATATTTGAAAATGTAATCCAAGTTGAAGATGATGCAGGAACAGAGGAAGTCAAGGTTGTCCGTAGGGGAGACATTGAGGAAAGCATACAAATAGAACAGAACATGAAGAGGGGGAAGGAACAATGAGCACAAAACAAAACATACAAGAGGAGGATAAGACTGAAGACAGAAATAAAGACAATAGGAGATCCAAAAGTGACACTCCACCATCGACAATGAGCAAGACAGAATCCAGTCAATCCACCCTGGCTGGAAGAAGACTCAAAGGTGCGCTACCAAAAGCAAGGAAATCTAGAGTCAATTCACCTTACGAGCAAAGGAGGAAAGGTCCGAGATTGAATAATCAAGCTAATGTCCAAAAGGACACTGAGAAAATAGATAGGTCTGAAGAAGAGATTGAGGTCACTTCCGCGGGACATATGGCCTAGAGCGCACATTAAGAAGCCATGACTGATATCCTGTGTTGGAACACCAGAGGCATTGGTAGTGAAGATAGACGCAGGTTGCTGAAGGAGCTCATGGGTATACACAAACCAAAACTAATAGCTATACTAGAACTGTGAATCAGCGCTGACAAAGCTGATAAAATGATAAGAATCCTGGGTTTTCCTAACTCGTATAGGGTGGAGGCCAGGAGGTTCTCAGGAGGGATCTGGTTGTGCTGGAATGCAAATTAGTGTAAGCTGGATATTGTCCACAGTCACAGGCAATTCATAACCTACAGATTTAATAACACTAGCTTCATTACGATGGTATATTCTAGCCCACAGAATAGTACAAGGAATGTCCTATGGAATCACATAGTCCATTTGAGTAAGAGGATCTGTGACCCATGGATAGTACTTGGCGATTTGAACACTATCTTGGACCCCAGAGAAAAAAGTGGGTGTAGAACCTTTAATCAGTCAGAGGCCAGCATGTTTCAAAACACCTTGATGGAGGCTGGACTAAGCGATTTGGGTTTCTCGGGGATGAGATTCACCTTCAGGCATGGGTTAAAACAGGAACGATTAGACAAAGTGGTTGCCAATGCTGAGTTTGTTAATAGTCATCCTAATGCAGTCATCGAACACCTACCTCAGATAGGATCCGATCACCACCCTCTGCTGGTGAAATGTCGACAACATGAGAAAGGTCCCAGCAGGTTTGTAACCAAGGCCTCATGGCAGAACACAAAAGGTTTTTTATAAATGCTCAACAAGATTTGGTACTCGAATCTAGACTTTAGAGAAGCACTTGAGGATGTCCACATATGTATAGAGAAGTGGGACAAAAATCAAAGAACGAATAAGAGGAAAATAAAAGATAACTTGATCAATAATATCAAGCGGCTGTAGACTCTGACTTGGCGGTTCAATATAATGAAGTATCAGATGCACTATGCATGGACTTTCAAAAATAGCTGGATGAAATTTTGAAGAAAAAAGAAATCGATCTCAAACATAGAAGCCACATCACATGGCTGAAAGAGGGAGACATCAACTCAAAGTTCTATCACTGTTACATCAACTAGAGAAGAAGGATGAATACGATCACCAAACTGAAAGATAACAACGAGAACTGGGTTTTGGATGAGGACGCCCTGATAAAGATGGTTGTTTCCCATTTTGAATATGCGTTTACGACTCCAGCAAATACGCAAGGACCTACAGTCACAGATGTACCTGGCAACTTCAATACCTTGACCAATGTACTGCTTTAAGAGAGAGCCCCTCAAAGGAGGAAATTCACAAGACTATCATGGCTCTAGACCCGGGGAAAGCTCTAGGACCCGATGGGGTGAGCAACTTCTTCATACAAAAGAACTGGAATACTATTAACCAAAGTTTGATAAGAACAATGAGGGACTCACTGAATGATGGCTTCCTGCCGGAGGCTATATGCAACTCATCTATCATGTTGATCCTGAAGGTACCTGACCCAGTAAAATGTGAAAATCTGAGACCCATATCCCTGAATAATGATGTCCTCAAAGTCATATCTAAGATAGCGGTGGAATGACTAAAACTGTTAATGCCTAGCTGGATATTGAGCGCTCAGAGCAGTTTTGTCGCCGGTCGACAGATAATAGATAACATTGCGGTGGTGTAAGAAATTATCCATACTATGAAACACAAGAAGGGATCCAAAACCATGGCGATAAAAGTGGATCTGAACAAAGCATACGACCAGATGTCCTGGAGATTCATAGAGGATATGTTAGAGCGTACTGGGCTCCCTGGAAATATCATAAATTATATCATTGCATCTATAACTGGAGGGATTTCATGTATAGTGTGGAATGGAAAGCTATCGAGACCCTTCAAGGCCAGCAGAGGCATATGTGTTTGTGCTGTGTCTGGAAAGGCTGAGTCAGATCATTGACCGGGAAGTAGCGAACGACAACTAGAAGCCTGTAAAGCTGGGTCGCAATGGCCCCAAAATATCCCACGCATGCTTTGCGGACGACCTGCTCATTTTTGCCCAAACTAATGTTACCCAAATTGAAATCATTAAGAAATGTTTTTCCATTTTTGAAGCAGCATCTGGACAGACAGTTTCGATCAATAAAAATAGACTCTTTTTCTCTAGAAGCATGGATAGGAGCCAGACGCGAAGCATCAAGAACAGCTACAGGTATCAAGTCACCGAGAACCTGGGGAAGTAATTAGGCGTGCCAGTGATACACAACCAGGTGAACAAAGATACCTATAGTGAAATCCTAAACAAGGTCATCAAAAAGGTAAATGCTTGGTCTGCCTGGTGCCTTTCTTTAGCGGGCAGAATCACCTTGGACAAGGCTACTCTAGCTGCCTTACCCACCTATGTTATGCAGATAGTAGTATTGCCAATGCAACTCGGTGATAGGATCGATAGAGCTATCACATAGTTCATCTAGGGGGGGCACTCACAATGAAAATGCTATGTTGACGCGGCTAGCATATGACGCGTCTTGGACGCGGCATTTTGCCGCTTGGCTGGGTGGTTTTCCCGGTCGGGACCCCCACCCTTTTTTTTGTTTTTTTTGCCACGTGGCAGATCTGCACACAAAAGAATACAAAAAATGAAAATTGTCAATAACTTTTAATCCATAATGAATTTTTTAACGAAATAAAAACCACTGGACTCGTTACGAAAAATGCAATCTAACAAGACCAATATCGATATATTTTGAAAAAAATAATATGCACGCTATTTTACCAATAGTGTGCACATTATATTAAGATTATGTTAATTTATATTTATGCACAACATCTGAAAAGTAGACGCATTGTGTTAAGATTTGTGTTAATTTGCTATTTATGCACATACTCTGTTTAAGATTTGTGATAAGTAGGCACATTTACCATGAGTGGGCACATTCAATCAAAAACATACATTCAATCAAAAGTAGGCGTATTTGTCATAAATAAACTTTTATTACAAATATAGGGCGCATTCATACCATAAGTGGGCACATTCACATCATAACTGGGCGCATTCACACCATAAGTGGGTGTTTACTACTAGTATTTGGCGCGTTAAGTAGAAATATTGACACCATAAGTGGGCACACTCACACCATAAATGAGCACATTTACACCATAACTAGGCTCATTCACACATTCACAACATAAGTGTGCGCATTCAAACCATAAGTTGGCGCATTCACACATTCAAATCATAGTGGGAGCATTCACACATACACACCATAAGTGAGCGCACTCACACCATAAGTAGGCGCATTCACACCATAAGTGGGTGCATTCACAACATAAGTGGGCGCATTTACACCATAAGTGGGTGCATTCACACATTTACACCATAAGTGGACACATTCACAATATAAGTGGGCACATTCACACCATAAGTGGGCGCATTCACAACATAAGTGTGCGCATTCACACCATAAGTGGGCGCATTCACACATTCACACCATAAGTGGGCGCATTCACAGTATAAGTGGGCGCATTCACAACATAAGTGGGCGCATTCACACATTCACACCATAAGTTGGCGCATTTACAGCATAAGTAGGCGCATTCACACCATAAGTGGGCGCATTCAGATATTCACACCATAAGTGGGCGCATTCAAAGCATAAGTGGGCGCATTCACACCATAAGTAGGCGCATTCACACCATAAGTGGGCGCATTCACATCATAATTGGGCACATTCACACATTCACACCATTAGTGGGCGCATTCACCCCATAAGTTCGCATTCACACATTCACACCAGAACTGTGCGCATTCACAACATAAGTGGGCGCATTCACACCATAAGTGGGCACATTCACACCATAACTGGGCGCATTCACACATTCACACCATAATTGGGTGCATTCACAGTATAAGTGGGCGCATTCACACCATAAGTGGGCGCATTCACACCATAAGTGGGCGCATTCACACCATAAGTGGGCGCATTCACAACAAAAGTAGGCGCATTCACACTTATGGTGTGTGTGCGCCCACTTATGGTGTGAGTGTGCCCACTTATGGTGTGAATGTGTGAATGTGTGAATGTGCCCACTTATGATATAAATGCGTCCACTTATGTTGTGAATGCACTCACTTATGTTGTGAATGTGTGAATGCGCTTAGTTATGATGTGAATGCACCCACTTATGGTGTGAGTGCGCCATAAGTGGGCACATAAATATAAAATTGGGTATTTGTAGAAAAATACCCAATTACGGTGTTAATGTATCAATTATAGTGCGAATGTATCTACTTTTTAGATGTTGTGCATAAATATAAATTAACATAAATCTTATTATAATGTACACACTATTGGTAAAATAGCGTGTATATTATTTTTTTAAAATATATCAATATTGGTCTTATTAGATTGGATTTTTCGTAATGAGTCCAGTGGTTTTTATTTCGTTAAAAAATTCATTATGAGCGCATTCACACCATAAGTAGGCGCATTCACACTTGACTTATTTATTATTTGATTTTTTTTCAAAAATATATCAATATTAGTCTTGTTCAAATGTATTTTTTATAACGAATCGGGTGCATTTTGTTTCGTCAAAAAAATCATTACGGAATAAAAGTTATAAACAAAATAGCGGATTTTCCCCTGGAAAATCAAAATAGAAAGAAAAAAAAAAAACGGGACCCGCGTGAGGGGCAGTGCCTGCTGGACAGGGGATGACGATTTACCGCCGCGTCCGTGACGCGTGAAACTGTCCAAGCGTTTCCAAAGTTAAGTTCATGTACTTAACAGTTCCGGTACTTGTTAATGGGGTAATTAAAATCTCATAATTTGCTGACTACTGCGGTGATTCAAAAGGGGCCACCTAAACAGCCCCTTAGTGGCATGGAATTGTAGTGTGGAAGCCATGACCGTAGGATGATAATCATGTGGCCTTTGGTTCATCATCCACCTCTGAAAGGGGCGGATCACAAGCTTGACTTGGCCTCATATCATCCCACCGATCCTCCAGGAATCACGAGCCAAAGCAAGGTCACGAGTGTTGGAGTAGATCCGAAATCTCTGCAGATTCGCAACCACCCCCAGTTTATAGCATCTAGAAGTGAGATGAGAGAGATCGACCCCCACTTTCCCCGCGTCTTCTCCACCGCTGCTAATAACAACCAACTAGGAATGATTAAGGGATTGAGGAGTAAAAAATGTAGCGGTTTGTTGAAGCACCATGGAAGGCACCAGATGAGGATGCATGATCATCTGGGTGGGCACCAGACGATGCGGAGCACATCCTAAAGCTCCTCAAACCATTCTTTTCCGGCCATGAAGGGTGACCTCAGAGAAAGGTCTGAAGCCTTCCCCAAAACCCCGATGACCACCTGCAAGTTCGTAAGAGGTCTGAGGACCTTCCTGGTTCCTCGTATGGGAAAAGGCTAGTGCAGAGCATTAGATCCCCAACCAACATCGCACTCCTCCGTCGCGGCTCCGAGCTGGAGTCCTCATCGAGTGGCGGGTCCTTTTCCAGTCCCTGAGACTGACCTACATTGTGCGCCGACTCCTAACTTACTCTTCAACAGTGACAATTGAGTATGTAGATGCCCACAGAGTGCACAATCCCTCGCCGGAGATAGGTACCACGACGGCGGCTCACGCACAGAGGCGTATATCCCAGCTGCGTGCGAGAGAGTAAGAGGAGAGGTGGGGGCCCCCAAGTAGCTTGGGCCAATCTGGTCTAGCCAAACCAGCCCCGAGTTAGCTAAAATGGGAGTTGAACTGGCCACTTGGAGTAGTCAGATGCGGCTACATGAAGTGGATCTAAAGGTAAATTCCTCTTAATTTACCCAGATTTCGAGCAGAACATATAAATGTGATTAAAAATAGATCCCTTGTCCTAAACCCCCCCTCAAAATATCCCTAAACTCAGAAAAATATCCTCTACATTACTAGACCATTAGATCATACTTTTTAAGCACAACTAAAGATGGTATTTAATTTAGATGATCTTTTGGTATCATATTATTGATATAATTAGCATACCATGGAAATTAAATATGAGAAGATCCTTTCTGAACCCTAATATTGTTCGGAGACCAAATATAAACTCTGATTGGGTTATTATGCCAAATTGTTAGACCTTTTCTAAGTAATTCCTAAAGACATGGTTTAACCTCATTTTTAATTCTAGAAAATACAAGCATCAGAAAATTATGAAAGTTGAACCAGAACATAATAATGTCCTCTAGATCAGTACAAAAATACCATAGACCAGTTAAGGTCAGCTTGAACCTAGGTTTGGCTAGACCCAAAAATGGACATAATAAACCATGAACATGATGTAAATATATTAATGATGATTAATTGCTATTAATCAAGTGATGACTAGAGATGTAGATGATCCAGAATATAAATAGAAATATCTGAAATCAGGTACATGGATATAATTGTATGACTAGATTTACTGGATGATATAATTATGAGTACTTGCTTGCATTTATTTGCATAAGCTTGATTGGATGTATATTTATATATTGATACTCTTCCACCTTGACTAGAACATTAAAGAAAGAAAATGAAGTGTAGTTATTGATGGTGTTCGTTAATCTTCCTATTAGAGAGGCAAAATATTAACATTGAATAGCACCTCCCTAATGGTACGTGGTACGCAGGGAGATCCCTAATGGTACGTGGTACGTGGGGAATGGACCCAATAATATATGTGATGTTGTGCTAAGCCCACCATAGTAATGCATGTTCATTGAAATATGATTAATAACTTGGGTTTACCTGATTTTGCCTTAAATAATGTTTCCATTTTCTTCTTTCTTTAAGTATTTTAAGTATGACAACATAAAATATATATCTTTTCAACCACGTTCCAACTTTATGTTGATTAACCATTTCATGTATGTTTGAGGTTAAGAGCTAGAATGGGATAAAAGATAGGAAGTGAGCAGTGTTCAGGTTGTACCAATTGTGTAAATCCTAGTTAGCATACATGTACATCGACTTGTAAAACTTTCTCTTAAATTATATAATGTAAGTTGTAATAATTTATGTGGCAAATATACATGTTGAATGTTGAGAATTTTATGGTATATGTATGTTATGGTTGTTTGCTCTTGTATGCATATGTAGCTTCCACATCACTCTCTGATACAATTTCTCTCTGATGTCTTCTTTCTCAGATAAAAACTATATTATATTTTATTATATATATGTAAATATGAAAATGTGTCCCTCACACCGAAGAGTAGTTAATTTTCATGTAACCTAAGTGAAAAGGGAGTGACATCAGTCTAGAAGAGTGAGTGTATCTAGATTAGATGTCTAGAGCCTTATCAAGCATTTGATGTTAGAATAGATGATAGATTTATAGATGACATAAGTAAGTATGATCTTATATAGTTTGATCTTGGATGATATAAGTTCTTTATATAGATCTAAGTTGTATATGAGTTCAGATCCCAATTTTGAAACTATGAGCTAAGTCTAGATGATGAAAGTATATACTCTTTTCTTACTTAATATGAGCTAAGTTAAGATAAAGTTGAATATGCATGAGCTTCAAGCTCTTTTATAAATGAGGATCTCCAGTGTTAGGATAAGATACATGGTGAACTCTAGAGAGGGTGAGACCCACGAGGAGAGGGTCATAGGACCTACCCTACAATATATGAAAAATATGAGATATATGTGAAATGATGTGTCCTAAGTTGGGCTGCACCTGAGTAGATTGGGTTGAGTCCTTGTGCATGATTCATATTTTTTTTATCAAAGATATTTTTGGATCATAGATTACATGATCAAAACTAAAGTTCTTAACCTCAAATCTTCTGACCTAGATTCTAGTTTGATGAAAACCCTCATAATGGGGTAAAAGCTTAATTTTCAATCATGATTAAGGAAGCCCTTCTCATTTAATGAAATACTAGTATGATGTTGATCATAAACCAAAATAAGGATGTTAGGATTGAAAAGACTATTAATGAATGACATGAAATCTTGATATCACCTTACATAGATGAGTAGGGTAAAAGATGAAATGTTGAATAACACCTTCTCAACTTCATACATGGAAACACTTATTAGGGTATTAAGAGGATGTAAATCATAGAATATAAATAAAAATGTCATTACATGACTAAGTTATTCTTGTATTTGATCCTATATATGGTGGTATGGGTAAACCAGAAATGATTTGAAATCCTATGATGACAACTTAGGGTGCATGGAGAGCTATGGTAGTATTGAAACCTAAAAGTAGTGACCAATAATAAACTGGACACATGCATTCATTATGATATTAGTTGAATTTTGAGGAAGAAATTCCTTTATAAGGTGGGGTGAATGTGATGACCCCAGTTTTAGGGTTTTGACACCCAATATGATTTTTGAGGACCATGAGTGTTCTATAGACGGTTGAGCTTAGTTGAGGAATTGATCATCTGATTTCAATCACTAGCACATTAAATAGTGAGATTAATGATGTGGTGATTATGATATTGAATTGAGTTCAACTGTGATATATATATATATATATATATATATATATATATATATATATATATAGTTTTTTATTAGTTGATTTGGGTACTTATGAGGCCAAGAGATCCATTAGTAGTCACAACAAGCTCAAGTGGACAAGTTGATGAGCCTTTATGTATACTACTATCATATCAGGTGTTTTGGACTTATAGGATCAAGATTGATGGTTGTTTATCTTGAAACCAAGGTTTATTTTTTTTTTGCGAAACCAAGGCCTTTATTTAATGATCACGTGCCCTAGTACAGGAGGTAACTAAAGAGATTGGCTCACTGACATTGCAACTCAGCCATGCTGGCTGCATATGAGACGCAAATGAGTTTCTAGACCGCATGACTTGTTTGGCAATACAGTCTGCGATTACATTATTATTTCTAGGAATGTAGCTAATGAAGATGCTACTCTCTCCTCTGAGTTCCTGGTAGCGTCTTTTGTGAGCTTTGAATATGTCAATGCCCCCCTTCTTGCTGGAAAGATAATCGACCGCCTGTTTTGAATCAGAGAGGATAAGATAATTCGAGCATCCTTGTGCACAACAGACATCAGCTGCGTGAACCACAACTTGAATCTCAGCTTCCAAGCTTGAGCTTGCGGAAGACGGCCAGCCCGCGAATAACTGATCTTCTCCCTGAAGGTTGTGTAAGAAGAAACCTAGTCCAGCCCTACCGGAATGGGAGTGGTATGCCACATCTACAAAGACCAGGAGTTGCTGTTGCAGAATGACCAGATGGGTTGGTCGCCTGCGTTGTACACCAGTATGGGACCAAGCTTTCTCTATAGAGGCTGCTCGCTCCTGAATGAATTTAACTCGTCTCTCAATAGACACTCTTTCAGCTTCATGTAGGTGCTTATTCCTTAAAGTCCAATTGTGCCAACAAGTGACTGCACTCAGAATGGCGGTGGGTGAGTCCTTGTTACTAGCCGATAATCTGGACGAAATCCAGTCGTCTTCAGATAGATCAAAGTGGGCTTCGTCTTGAAGGAGGTCCTTCCAAGTCCGCCGACTACCAGGACAATCCCGTAGTGCATGGAGGATCATTTCTTGCGCATTGTTACAGAATGGACAGAGAGTGTCCACCTCCATATGTCTGCGTGCACGCTCGACAATAGTAAGAAGAGCCTTGTGTTGCATCAGCCAGAGGAAGATACAAATTCGTTCAGGAAGCTGTGCCTGCCAAATGGATTTCCAACTGCCCGGAGTGTTAATTTCTGTGTTCAAGCGAACCCAATGGTAAGCTGAACGACTGCTTAGGTTTCCCGCGACCTCCAGAGGCCATATCCAGATATCATCCCCTCCATTAGGGCTAGGGGGCAGTATGGTTTCGATAATATGCCAAGATACAGCAGGGAGGAACGCCTTAATGAAATCCCAGTCCCAGTCCCCATTGTCGAGCACCATGGAAGCAACCTACAAAGTTTGCAGAGGTGGCGGTATGTACCAATCTGGGACAAGGTCCGTCACAGCTTGGCTATTGATCCATTTCCCTTGCCAAACGTTGGTAGAGTGCCCATTGTTGACAGCTACACCACACATGGACTTGATTTCCTCCATATGCTTCTTGATGAAGTTCCAAACTGGCGATCCCAGCTTCTTCAGCAGTCTACTACCGGTAGTGTACTTCTCTTTAAGGATTCTGACCCAGAGCTTGTCTGGTTCATTCAAAAAGACCCAAACATTCTTTAACATAAGGGAAAGATTCTGGTCCCGGGCATCTTTAACACCCAACCCCCCTTTATCCTTAGAAGAGGTGATCTTCCTCCAAGCTACCAGGGGAAGCTTCCTGTCACCAGAGCCCAACCATATGAAGGTTTGGACATGTTTGTTAATATCATCACAGACTGCCGGTGAGATTTTAACCGTCTGGATTGTGTATATGGGTATAGCTTGGAGTGTACTTTTGGCCAGGGTCACACGTCCTGCCAAGGAGAGGTGACGCATTGCCCACCCATTCAAGCGATCCTTGATAGTAGAAGTGAGATGCCCATGTGTCTGTTTATTGATTCTATTATGAAGTACAGGAATCCCAAGGTATTTCTCAAGGTCACCAGTCCACAGAAAGCCAAGCTTACGGCTTACCCTTCTGCGTTCAACATTGGTAACGTTATGCGAGAAGTAACATTTATATTTTTCTTTAGAAACCACCTGTCCGGAAACCATGGAGAAATTCCTGAGAATGTCAGTGATATTTGCTGCTTAGGCAATGGAAGCTTCAGCGAAGAGAAGAATATCGTCTGCAAAGCATATGTGGGATAAAGGGGTACCGCCTTTAGAGATAATGATAGGTTTCCAAGATCCATCTTCTACAGAATTAAGGATTGCCTGACTAAGCCTTTCCATACAAAGAACGAACATGTAGGGGCTGATAGGATCCCCCTGGCAGAATCCTTGAGTAGCTTTAAAAGATTGAAGGGGGCGACCACTCCAAAGGATGGACGTGTCACCAGAGGTGATAATTTGCATTATAAGATGGACTAACATACATGGCAGACCTGTTTTCTCCAACGTGTCTTCCACGAACTTCCAACTCATTCTATCAAACGCCTTAGACAGATCAAGCTTGATACAAACCCATTTCTTCTTCGACGTTTTAATCCTCATAGAATGGATGACTTCTTACACTAAGAGGACATTATCACTAATTTTACGACCAGGGAGAAAGTTGGATTGGTACGGTGAAACCCAGTCATTAAGGTAGGGTTTAAGGCGCTCGACTATGAGCTTCAACAGGAGCTTAAAGCAGTCATTGTTAAGGGAAATTGGTCTCAGATCACCACATGTAACCGAGGCTTTAATCTTTGGTATAAGGACCATGTGTGAATGTGCAATGTCAGCCTCAATTCTGCCAGAAACGAAGGTGTCTGTGACAAGTTTGACGAGGGAGGGGCCAACCTTGCCCCAATTATTTTGGATGAAGCCGTTGTAGACTCCATCGGGTCCCGGAGCCTTGGACGACGCCATCTTGAACATGAATTCATGGATCTCTTGTGCTGTAGGAATAGCTTGAATGGTAGCAGCTTCATGTGGCGTTAACTGTTTGAATCTGCCCGGGTATAGACTGACCTTCAGAGGATCGGGTTGAAAGGAGCCAGTCATAAGGTTTGCAAAGAAGGCTCAGACATGTTCGCAGAGTGCAGTGGGCTCGGAAATCCATTCTCCCGAAGCATCCCTGAGCTGAGTAATTTTGTTATGATGATTCCATGCTTTTACAAAGGACTGAAAATACTTTGTGTTGCCATCACCATGGCAGAGCCAGTCTATATGCGCCTGTTGCTTCCAGTCGGCCTCCTCTCTCTCAATAATTTGATTGTATTGTTCCTGTAATTCAATGTCAAGCGAGCTGTTAGGATTAACATAGTTGGATGCAGCTGTAACCTGAGCCTTGTGGATACGAGACAACATAATTTCTTTATCTCAGCGTTGTTGTCGCATACAATCGTGATCCCATTTGACAGCCCGCTTGCGGAAGGCTGCAAACGCAGATTGGAATGATTCCTCCAACTTCCAGTTTGCCATGACGTTGAATTTAAAGTTCGGATTGAGATCCCATCTAGCTTTGGTTTTGAAGGAAGCAGGATATGCTTGCTGTGGGCTGGACAGTCTTAGCAACAACGGATTGTGATAAGAGAACAAACGAGGAAGCGAAGTGATGGTGGCATCGCTAAAACGGTGGATCCAATCATCATTAGCTATGGCCCTATCCAACCTTTCAAAGAGGGTACCACGCTTGAACGTAGACAGACCTCCTTGCGTGCATAGATCAGAAAGACCAGCTTGTAGTAGGACCTCATTGAAACGGGTGCATGATCGTTTGTCAAAAAAATTGCCTTCTTTCTTCTCCGAGGTGAGGAGCATGGTGTTAAAGTCACCGATGACTGCCCAACTTGAATGAATGCCGACGGAGATCTGTTCAAGGTGATCCCATAGGTGATTACGGAGCACATGATTTGGGCTACCATAAACAATGGTCAGGAACCAGCTTTTATCAATCAATAGGTGAATAAAATGTCGGTGGTTGAGGATAACATCCACACTACATCTTCCTTTATCCCAGAGGAGCCAAATGCCCCCTGAGAAGCCAATGGCTTCGACTCTATGAGAAGAGTCAAAACCTAGTTGGCGGATAATATTGGAAGCAGTGGAGCCACTACACCTTGGCTCAATAATAGCAAAAAAATGGATTTTGTAAGCATATTTCATTTCCTTGATTAGACGGATTTTCCTATCTTGGCATTCGCCTTGTATGTTCCAGCAACAATACATAAAGATAGGTTTCATTCCCTACCAGATTCACCGCGGTCTCCTCGACCTCATTAGAGGAGGTTGTTTGTGGTGTCTTTGGATCTGCTGTTCCTTCGCCTTTCTTATTCTTTTTTTTCTATTTTCTGCTGATCACCTTAGTGAAGCCGTCTTCATCTACCTCTGCCTCATTGTCCGAGACAAGGATCAGTTTCCCCTTATCTGACGGTGGTGCTTGTTTAGGCTCGGTTTTCTTCTGGATTTGCTTCCTTGGTTCTGGCTTTTTTGCGTGGATCGCCATTGTATACGTAACAGCAGGCAAGGGGATGGAATTAGATGACAATGCGTCGGTGGTGTCCGAGCGTACCGATTGTTTACAATCAGCCTCCGCGTGACCAACCCGCCCGCAGCACATGCAAACAACATGTAAGTTTTCATATTCAAGACGGTAGTGTTCCCCATTGATGAATATGGCCGGTAGGAGCGGCTTGGATGTCTCGACTTCGACTGCGATTCGTGCAAATTTGCCTCTATGGCCCTGGAGCGTATGAGCGTCCACTTTTATGGTCTTGCCGATGGTGTTTCCGATTGAGCTCAGCAACTGATTTTGAAATAGGAAAACCGGAAGTTCCGGTATCCGAACCCAAATGACAAGCTTCCGCGGGATAGGATCGGAAGGCCGGAACGCCGGTGACCACGACTGGACCGATAAGTAGTTTCCAAAAATCATCCAAGGTCCCCCTGTCATGGCGTTTATGAAGTCGTTCTGCCCCGAGAATTGGACAATATAATAGCCGCTCTCCAGATCAATTACCCGAAATTCTTGCTTTGGCTCCCAGATTGAGTAGATCTTGTTGACTAGGGCTTTGAAGCCGATGTTGATTCCTATTGCTTTGATGACTACTGCGAACTGCCATGGTACCAGGAGAGGTTGCATCTCTTCGTTGCGGACAGAGAAGGCCAGAAGTACCCCGCTCAAATCAACACTGATGTCCGAGTCAAGCAGGACGTTTGGAGAGATAGGATTTTCATACGTCAATGATCCCACAGGTTTTCCGGTGATTGTATCAGCATACAATAGTCGCGTGTTCTTGTCTGCCGCAGCAGAAGTTTCCATATCCATGTCAGCACTTTCCATTACAGGGTTAACAGATTTCTCATTGGTGTTGCGCACCGCCGATTCAGTATGCAGATTCTCGCCGGATACGTTTTGTGGATCAAGCGGTCGATCAAGCCAGCCACGACCTCGACCTCCGCCGTTGCTTCCCCCGCGGCCGCCTCCACGGGACAACCCTAATCTTCCTCCCGTCATTTTTCAATAATCCAGAAACCAAGGTTTATAAACCAATTTATAAGGCACTTCAAAGAATTTATTCATACAATTAAATAATGGATTTTGTGTCTCAGACTTTGGTAGAAGCTGCTTTAGGGTAGTGTGAGCCTATGCCTAAAGTTTCAAAGTATTTAGAGATTTCTACAAAGATATGTATGTATTTGAAGTTGAGGACATGAATGTTATGCATGTTATTGGACTTTTGTCCTTTGGTTATTTAGTACTTAGATCTTTGACAATGTGACAAAGTAGGTGTCACGCTACCTACAAGATTATGGGGGCAGACTCACTTAGTGACATGGAATTGTAGTGCGAAAGACATGACTGTAGGATGATAATGATGATGACTTTGGTTCACCTTCCACCTCTGAAAGGGGCAGACCACTTGCTTGATTTGGCCTCAGATCATCCCATCGATCCTCCCGGAATCATGAGCCAATGCAAGGTCACGAGTGCTGGAGTTGTAGATCTGAAATCTCTACAGATTCCCAACCACCCCCACTTTACAACCTCTAGACGCGAGATGAGAGAGAACGACCCCCACTTTCCCCGCCTCTTCTCCACCGCTGCTTACAACAACCAACTAGGAATGACTGAGGGACTGATGAGTCAAAAATGTAGTGGTTTGTGTTTGAAGCACCACAGAAGGCACTGGATGAGGATGCATGGTCATCTGGGTGGGCACCAGGCAATGCGGAGCACATCCTAAATCTCATAAAACCTTTCTTCCCCAACCATGAAGGGTGACATTAGAGATATGTCTGAAGCCTTCCCCAAAACCCCGAAGACCACCTGCAAGTTCCTAAGAGGTCTGAGGATCTTCCTGGTTCCTCATATGGGAAAAGGCTAGTACAGAGCAATAGATCCCCGACCAATGTCGCACTCCTCTGCCGCAGCTCTGATCTGAAGTCCTCATCGAGCGACATGTCCTTTTCCAGTCTCTGAGACTAACCTACATGGTGTGCTGACTCCTAAGTTACTCTTAAGTAGTGACAATTGAGTATGTAGATGGCCAGAGAGTGCACAATCCCTCACTGGAGATAGGTACCACGACGGTGGCTCATGCACAGAGGTGTATATCCCAACTGCGTGCGAGAGAGTAATAGGAGAGGAGGGGGGCCCCAAGTGGCATGGGCTAATCTGGTCTAGCCAAACCAGCCCAAGTTAGCTAAAATAGGAGTTGAACTGGACACTTGGAGCAGTCAGATGCAGCTACATGAAGTGGATCAACGGTTCCAGTAAATTCTAAAGGTAATTTCCTCTTAATTTTCCCTGATTTAGACCAGAACATAGAAATGTGATTAAAAATAGTTCCCTTATCCTAAAAATCCCATCAAAATATCCCTAGACTCAAAAAATATCCTCTACATTACTAGATCCTTATCTCAGGCTTTTTAAGCACAACTAAAGATGGTATTTAATTTAGATGATAATGCTTCTTTTTGAGATCATATTATTGGTATAATTAGGATATTAGGGAAATTAAATATGAGAAGATCCTTTCTGAACCCTAATATTTTTGGAGACAAAATAGAAACTTTGATTGGGTTATTATGCCAAATTTTTAGGCCTTTTCTAATTAATTCCTAAATGACGTGTTTTAACCTCATTTTTAATTCTAGAAAATAGGCCAAGCATCAGAAAATTACGATAGTTGAACCAGATCATAATAATGTCCTCTAGATTAGTATAGTAATATCATATACCAGTTAAGGTCAGTTTTAACCTGGGTATGGCAAAACCCGAAAATGGACCTAATATACCAAGAATATGATGTATATATATTAATGATGATTAATTGCTATTAATCAGATGATGACCAGAGATGTAGATGATCTAGAGCATAAATAGAAATCTTTGAACTTAGGTACGTGGATATAATTATATGACTAGCTTTGCTGGATCATATAATTATGAGTACTTGCTTGCATTTAGTTGCATAAACTTGCTTGGATGTATATCTATATATTGATACTCTTCTGCCTTGAAAACTAGAACATTAAAGAATGCAAATGAAGTGTAGTTATTGATGGTGTTTGTTAATCATCCTATTTGAGATGGGAAGTATTAATGTTGACTAGCACCTCCCTAATGGTATAGGGTACGCGGGGAGATCCCTAATGATACAAGGTACGTGGGGAATGGGCCCAATAATATATGTGATGTTGTGCTAAGTCCACCATAGTAATGCATGCTCATTGAAATATGATCAATAACTTAGATTTACTTGATTCTTCACCTTAAATAATATTTTCATTTTCTTTTCTTCTTTTTTTATGTTTTTAATTATGACAACATAGTATCTATATGTTTTCAACCACGTACCAAATTTATGTTGATTCACTCTTTCACACATGTTTTAGGTTCAGAGCTAGCATGAGATAAAAATAGGAAGTGAGCAGTGTTCAGGTTGTTCCTATTGTGTAAATCCTAGTTAGCATATATGTACATAGACTTGTAAAACTCTTTTAATTATGTAATGTAATTTGTAATAATTTATGTGAAAATATACATGTTGAGAATGTTATGGTGTATGTTTGTTATGGTTGTTTGTTCATGTATGCATATGTATCATCCTCATTATTCTCTGATACAATTTCTAACATTTTCATATTTGTCCTCTCGGGCCTTCTAAGTCTCGAGACGGCTGAATCCGGGGACATTACACCTTCTCTAGAGAAAAACCTTAGTTGCTCTTCTTAAGTTGCATAAACCTTAATCTCTCAGATAGAATGATGAATAGGCTTTAAAAAAAAATTTTGTCTAGCAACTTGTTGAGGAGCTCCCATGCATCAGAGACTGTCCCAAAGGTCTGAAGTCTGATGACAAACTCTGGCTTTGGTTGATGTTGTTGGTCAAGTAGGGAAGCAATACTTGGATGGGACTTGTGAAGTATGGGGGATAGAACTCTTTTTACTGCGTGTGCTAGGATCATGAGAAAGATATCTTTTATAGGTTTTATGGGACTATAATTTTCTCATCCAATTGAATTTTAATTATGAGTATATTTTCTCCATGAATTCTAGCATTAATCATTATCTTGATTTAAATGTATCAAAAGATAATACAAGGTGAAACATCTTTCCCTTTGTTAATTACTAGAGTCCAAATTCACGGTCAAGGTATTTATCTCCCTTATTATATTTCAACATATTTTAATTCAATTATTTTTTAGGTGAGAGGAAAAATAAAGGGCATGTTTCGATATGCTAAATAATTAATTTCATACATTAAAAGTTTCATGTCATTGATCCTTCACTTTATTTCTTCTTTGCATTCAAAGGAGTTGGTGAGAAAAATATAGAAAATAATGTTATTTATTTTGATGTTTAAAGTATGTAAAAAGGAAATCATTATCACTATTTCTTGTTTAAGAAGTAATTTCACATCCTCAAAATTGAAATCGTTTACCTTTCACTTTGTCTCTTTTAAACATGCTAAAGAGTAGGAAAGAGAAAATAAGAGAGAATAAATTGTCATTTCCTTTTATGCATTTATTGTGCACAAGAGATAAGAAAAGCCTTTATTACTATGTAATGAGAATTTTAAATTATGTCATTAACTAAATTATCATTACCTTCTTTTTGTAATAACAAAGAAAGTGAGATAATAGTACCATTCCTTTCACAATTACAGAATGCCTTGATCAAGTGGTCACTTATTTCCATGTAACTAAAATCAAGACACATTATTTCATTATAGAAATCACAAATTAGAGGAAAGAGAAAAGGAACTTTAATTCATATCTATATGGACTAAATGTATAGAAAGAATATATAACATGATTTCTATGTTTTATTAGAAAACCTATTGAATATAATTACTCACTCCCATATAATTCATATTTCTTTAATATGACATTATGATTTTAGAGAAGTAAAACATTTTTAATTGTCCAAATTAAATACAACAATTTCATTTTGGACTTCCATAACATATTTTCACCCATAATTACATCTCATTTTCCATATAATGCTTCCAAGTTGTTTTGGGAAGGCGAGAGGTCAAAACCCACACTCTTCTATAGCCTCTAATTAATATACTGCTCTTGTAAATTTGACCACATTCTGTGGAACGTTTAAAAAAATCAAACTCTCCTTCCAACTTCCTTTTAGCTCTATTTTTGAAATATGGTTTCCATGTTGGCTAATTTTTAGCTATTAATCAATGTTTACATTATTTTGGTTTTGCATGCATTAAATGGATTGACATTGTATTTACATTTTTCTGAATGGTTAAACAAAGTCAAAATGGTTCCAAAATCGAACCAAAAGTTGCTTAGGTAGTCTAGATTCTTACTAATAAATAGTATTTATTTTCAAAAATATATTGTCCATTAATTCATTATGTGTCATGATCTTAATTCATATGTATTAAAGATGAAATAAAGTGAAACAACTTTTATTAATTATTTATGAGAGTCCAAAAATGTGATGAGCAACAATCATGCACTTTTATACCTTTTAGAGAAACTATCTTGGATCAGATCGAAAAAGAGGGAATAATACTATTTGTCTTAAAAGCTATTTAAAAGGGAACTTCTTGTTAAAACAATCCATTATATATTTTCAAATTCTAAATTCTTTTACCTTTCTCTTTTATTTCATGTAAACATACTAGGGGATTAGACATAGAGAGAAAGAAAGGAAAATCACCTTTTTAATTACTAGATACACATTATAGCATATATGAAAGAAAAAAATGTATTTTGTATTTTCTTTGCAAGATATCTGTGGTGCAGGTTTTGGCTAAAAATGGGTTGGGGGGACTGCCCTCCTTATTCCCTTCTTGATACTATTGTATGGATGGTGGAGAGGACCTCCTACAATACAATGTTAAGACCTTTTTTGTGTGTGTGTGTTACCAATTTGTGTTTTTTTGTTGGAGAGAGCACAACAACAGGTTGCACGGGAGAGGGAAAGTGGGTGTACTTTTATTTTTTGATCTTTTTTCTTCTGAGGTTGGTTGGGTGCTTAAAGAAAAGCCCAAGTTGGCTTTGGCAGTTAGTAATTTGATCCTCAGCCAGTGGGGTTTTTTTGTTTAACCCACATGTACAATATACAAGATTGATGATCTCTATACTTTATTTTTTGGTAATATAGTAATAATTTAACTTCTCCAAAAAAGTGAGATTTCTTCAACTTTGGCAAGTTGGAAGTTAAAACTTGTATCTAACATTATATAATTAATACATGGTTTATTATATGGAAATTATCTTACATTTACTTTATGAAAAATTAGAGTGGCATCTATTTTTAAGAACAAAAAAATAAGTTTGACTTACTGTCATGAGTGGATAATCCCAAAATAATCATAGATACCAAACATGGTAACCTAAAATACATAATTATAATGTATATTCATATACACTTACAAATTGTAAATGATTCACTAAACAATGTCAAACTACAAAAATCATGTCATAATTGAATTCTATGCATCCTAATTAGGATATGTGTCAATTCTCATCTCAATTGGACAATGCTAGATACCTTAAATAAATTACAAAAAATGTGGATACAATGATGAATATGGAAATGAGATTAATTTTTAAAGTTTTGGTTTACTTTATTTTAGCTCTCGCATACCACTTCTGTATTTCCACTTTTTTGGGTGCTTTCTCTCCTCAGAGTAGTTGGATGATGACTAGGTGGGTCAGAGATCATCACTTCCCTTATTTTGCACTCTATTATCCAAGGTATATAGTTGTGGTCTCTCTCTCTCTGTCACACACACACACTCTACTATATCCTTCGATCTTGACCATCATCCATTTATTATATCTTTCTCAAACTCAAGAGCATGTCTCGAGTCAATCAATCCCTAGAACGTTCCACTCTACTACCTATATAAGCCACACCGTACCCTCACCCTCATATTTCTTTTTCTAACAAGGTATTCAACATTGGCCCTATTGGCCAAAGGTTCTCTAATTCTGTTGGAGTATGTGAACCCCTACACCCAACAAACCCATAAACTTGCTCCATGATCAAATCTATCTAACCAACTTTTCCCTCTGACCTCGGTTGTAGATAGACTTGAAGCTTCTTCTAATTCAGATCCCCAACACATTGCATCCTAGTGGATTCCCTAGTGAGATCCTGGTGAGATTGTGGAGCCTCCTTCACCTTTGGTTGGGTGACAATAGAAGTATAAAGGGTTTTCTCATCTCCTTGCCCATTTCTAGAACTCTTTAGTAGGGAATATGATCGAGCACATGTCCAATTCATTTTCATGGGTGTTTTAAATAGGATGAGTACTTATGTTCAATTCATAGTTTTGACATGCTGATTGGCTTTCGTAGAGTCTTGCTTCTTTTCCTTAGGTGTCTATCTACAATAACATCTTTGAGCCCTCTTATTTGACCTTACACTGGGATTGGTTGATTTAAGTTCACTAAATCAACCCTCATTTTCACACAGGTCTCAGAAGTGAACAATAAGTCAATCTTAGTCGAAAGTTGGTGTTTTTCTCAATAAATGTTTGAAGTCCTTCATGTGGTTGAGGGGAAGACCACATATGGAATAAAGACCCATGATACCTTATTGTGTTTTGAATATAGGTCTCTCTTTCAATGGTGATATGATCTTAACACTTCTTTTAACTTGATTCATTTTTGCTAGTGTTTGAGTTGGTGTTTTACCAATAAGCCATGTCACATGTCTTGGGTGTGAGCAATGACTTGGGGACATATCTACTCATTTCTTATTTTCTTTGATGTAAAAATGACAATTATTATATAACCTCACAAAATTAACAACTAATAATATAATGATCATAAAAGTAAGTAAAAATGTTGTGGAGTTGTAAATGCAAGTATATCGATTGAAATATTTCTCTTGACCTGATTTTATTAGGTTCTAAAGTTGATTTTTGGGATTTACAAATTCAATGAACTTAAAACCTAATTCTAGGTAATATTTGAGTAGGTGAATTAAGGATGTGGTTAGACTTAGGGTATGACTATTATTGTTTTAGATTAGGATATAGTGTATGTGCATCTTCCCTATTAAATATGGGAATTTCACAAATAATCCCTACTTTTCCTAAATGAGACATATCTTTTTGAAAGTGATTATATTTTGAGTATCTCTTAAAATATTTTTGAATATTCTATTACAAGAAATTATTTCTCTTTGATTACAAAATTTTTGGTATCATTTCTTATCGATCCTTTGTCCACAACTTTAGATAATATGGTTGTTCATATCTCATTTTATTTGAAATAATTTGGAATTCATTAAACATTACATATTGCATTTGTATTGTGCCTGTAATTTGGAATAATATTATTTAGAGAGTTATTTAGCACTCATTTATATGTAGGGCCCGTGTATATCCGCACAGGATGTGTGTTTTTCACCCAAACATTTTTCCTAATATGATATGGTGTCTCAGTCCTAGCGTAGAAAATCATACTCTAAATTGATTTTGAATGCACCATTTTTATTGAAATATTTTCAAGGGTGTGAACTCTCAATTGATGGTTATCTCTTGTTAAATTAAATCTCTCATATCTTTGACAAAATGTTGTGTGGAATGTACTTCCTCTAGAACTTACCTAAATATTTTAAAGGACTCTTGACTAGTAACATTCTTACTTTTTGTACATTGTCCTTTTCAATGACCAAATATCTTCTTACTGCACATATAACAATTCATACTAATGCATAATTTTTCTTTTCTTTCCTCTTACTAGGTATTGTTTCCAACTTACCTAGATATAGGTGTTCTAGAGGAAGATGGCTTAGGTGGAAAATGTTCCAAGGAGTAGAAATTTTGGATATTAGAAAATGGAGAAGTTACACTCTATAACTACTCTTTTGTAACCTTTGTAGCATAAGTTGTTGTACAACTCACTTTTTTTTATTGTCAACCTTGTGGTGTGAAACAATGTATGATTAAGTTTGTGATAGTGTAAATAGTTCATTTTTTTCTACTATATAGTCATTTTTTTGTAAATCATACTTTTTGGGAAATGAAAAATAGCCACCTTCTTTCATACTTATGGTATGTTTATATTCGATGAGTTCATTCTTCTATTAAGAAAAGAGTGGGTTCCTTCTAGGGCCCCACTCCCGACCATATCTCACTTTTCTTCTACTATCATCAAATCAAACAACATAAAGTTTCCATTGATCTTTATAAGAACATTCTACTCCATTTCAATAGAGCTTTCTTCTGAGTGATATACCATCTAAAAATTAATATTAAATTGCTTCTACCCCATTGTAACCTAGTTTAGTAGATATAATGAAAGGCATAGAATTTTAAGTAGCTCCATTATCACAAATAATAGTAAGGAAATACATTTGTGACCTAATAAGTAGAAAGATCTAGGGTCTGGATGCTCGGTAGGAACTTATGAAAGGATTGCACTTCTTCTTCCTTCCTCTTCCTCCTTTAGATGTTTTTTGAGTGGAATTTCCCTCGGATTTGACTCCCTATCTTTTTCTGAGGTTGGAGTGACATACATTATATGTACCTCTCCAAAATCACTCTCATGATATTTATATTTTTGTAGAAATTTGATATGATACATTGTGTCTATGTATAGACAAACTATGTCTCTATATAGTTCCCAAGAGGTTGTGTCGATAACCTTTCAACATGATGTGTTAAAGGATTGACATGCCATGTCAATGGTTAGTTGAGTAGTTGTTGATGAGACAACATGATATGTTGTTGGGAAAACACATTGTGCATTGTCATGATCGACTAGGACAATTTCTTCTGAGTTGGGACACAAATTGCTTGAGTAAAGAATGATGTGTCCCTCAATGTCAAAGTTGGTTGTTCTCTCTATGGGTAGACACGTCATGATTTAGGTGAGAAACACCATGTCTAATGCTATACATGTTAGGGTGTCTTGTAGATGGAGGCACAACATGCTCTAGTTTTGCACAATGTGCCCTTAAGAATGAGGGTTGATTCTTGTCTCCTTGATCCCAAGGTTGAAAAAAAGGTCATAATGGTTCCATTTGAACCAAGTCATGAAATCTACATTGAAACACATTAAAATATTCAAGATGAAAAAAAAATTATTTATGTGATTGGAGTTTTAAAATATGAACTAAATTTGAGAAGTTGAAGCAATTATTCTGGTACAAGTGGGCATAAAAGATAATATGAACTACATTCATCAAACTTGGAGTGACACTTTCCCAATTCAATATTAGGTTTGTCTCTTCGCATCATGAAATATTTATAGATGGGGAAATCACCCCTGAATACTTCCATTGTGTTCTCATTGTAGTTGGAGAAGATGGTTGTCATGCACCTATAAAAGGTTATGGGGTTTTGTAAGGCCCAATGGGCATGTGGTGGTATGTAAATCTGTCATAGGGGTATAGAGAAGTAGTCTTTTCTTGGTCATTCAGGTGAATTTGGATAAAAAAGAACCCATAGTATCCAACAAGGTAGAAGAAGAATGATTGTGATCCAATAATTCTAGAACCTTGTCGAGGTGAGAAGGAAATAGTCTTTCCATGTGGCATCATTAAACCTTGTGTAGTCATCACACAGACTCCATTCAGTGATGATATGAGTGGGGATGAGTTCATTCTTTGTGTTCCTTACAGATGTGGTGCCTCCCTTCCATAGTACCATATGTCTCGGACTGAACCATGCACTATTTAAGATGGGGTATACGAACCTAGAACCTAGAATGACTTCCTTTCTCACCTTGTCCTTCATGTTTTGATGAATACATAGAGTGTATCTGATTCTAGTGAGTTTCTTAATGGAATAAGCCATCACCTTCAGGTAATGAAGGAGAGTTTGTATGAGGTTTTGTGAGTACGTCATTTGTGATGACACGTAATGATTTTCTTTGTCAAAATAGGCATATTTAAGCATAGTAAGGAGATGGTTGAGCTCAAGCTGAGGGATTTCATCTTGGGTCAAGGAGGTTTTCTTCAACTCCTGTGTCTCCATGAAAGAAAACCTCGAGGGCGTCATCATGTGAAATAGTAACAAAAAATATTGTTTTATACATCAGAAATGTAAAGCGAGTTAAAATAAAAGTATAAATAAATTTTGAATTCAGATCTATGTTGATCTAACAAGGATCAAACCAAAATATAATAAATTACAAAATAAGGTTATACCTTCAAATTCATTAGACCTTCAAATTACTTTAAGAGATAAGGTTGCAAATATGGAATTTGAGTGCAACTAAGCAAACATAGCAAGGGTGAGAGAGATTGAATAAGAACAAGAACACATGCAATGTATAGTGGTTCCAAACTCCAATCTAGGAGAGTGTACACCCACTATCTAGAGGGGCCAATCCCTAGGATTTGTAACCATTGTATACATCTTATATCACATCATAAGAGACACAATATGACCTTCCTTTACCGGTAAGGAGTGGTCCAAGTGGTCAAGCACAACGTCCCCTCACGAAGGGACCTGGGTTTGATTCCCAGAAGCCACCTTGAAATTACCACCCTCCCGGGCATCCGGCCTCCACCATGGGTTTGAGGGAGGGGGGAGACTAATGTCTTTCCTAACTCAACAAATATGACCTTCCTTTTCTAGGACAAGGATAGATATCCTTCCTTTTAAGGATCAAAGGAGACAATAACCTTACAAGGACTTACCTATCCTAGATAAAGAGTCTTCAACCTATACAAGGGCTTACCCACTTTTGCAATGAGCTAACCACCTTCATCAAGGAGATCTCCTCCTGTAACAATTGTTCCACCTTGAAGGAATTACCCACTCTTGTCTTGGATCTTCATCCTTCAACTTCACTTTCACCAAGGAGAAACTTTCACCATCATAGATTGAGAGAAATGGATTAGGAAAGGAAAGGAAAGATTAAGAGCTTCACAAGGAGTACAATGAAGTATCTCTCTCACAAGTAACCATTCTCACTAGGATTGTTGTTGATCTGCATTAAGTTAGGAAGATAAAGGGGCTCTTAGTAGACAAATCCATTCAACTATAGCTAGGAGCATAAGAAGCAAACTTGGAATGAAGTCCAAGGCACCTATTTCTAGTTGGGGTGTCTACTAGACAGTCGATATACTTGGCAACAAATTCTAGTCATTTGGGGTGTTTCAACAAATCTATTTATGAGTTTTTCTACACTCAAATGACTAGAAACACTTTTTTTGCACATCCCGTACGGTACAGTCAATCGAGTTTCAGTAAAGGTGACTCATTCGATAACACTATGCAACAAAGTAATTTTGAGTTGTAGGTCGAGTTTATCCTGGAGGAAACATGGGAAATACCTTAAATTTGATTTTCCTATGTATAGGTGTCGATCGATTTTGTCCTGGGGAAACTCAGCCGACCCTGGCAGTTCCCAAGATCCATCGAGGGTGTCGTTCGAGTTTATCCTAGATGAAACTCGACCAAAAAAAGTCCCTATGATGAATTTTGGAAATTGGTAGATAAGTGCTTAAATATTTGTTTTACATACATTATATTTTTTCTCAGCTTAGTTACAAGTCATAGAATCAATACAAATGATTTAAAAAATTGTTCTTAGGGTTTTAGGGTGTTTTCCACTAAAGTGCATTTGCATTGATTTTGGCTTTTATTTGGTCAAGCTAGGGAATGATTGAATTCATCCTCTTCATGTACCTAATATGTGAAATTGATCTCAAATAAACATATTATATACATATGAATGGAATGCTAAATTCGTCATTAAAATATGGACAATGTATCATTGTTAGGTCAAAAAAACATGCGTAGAGAAGCGAAAGAACAAGGGAATGTGTGTACAAAGAGAAACAAGGGAAGAACTCCGATTGGATGTTGAAGTTTTGTCCTTGCTACTATTGTTGCAATAATCTTCTCTTCCAAGGGGTTGGAATGGAGGATGGAAATCATTTCTATTTAATGAAGAGAGATGGACAAGAGTAGAGGTTCTCTCTCAAGTAACCACCCCTTCTTCTCTGAAATCACCCTTCTTCTATTTTTCTCTGAACTCTGGTCCAAAATTGCTCCAAATGACGAGTGATAACTGTCTTAGAAAAATGTACTTGTCATAAAATAAATGAAAGGAAAAGGAAAATTATCTTTGCATGTTGCCTTATTTAATCTTCTGTATTCACTACACAAGCACCACCCCATGACTACATGTGTTTGGATGAAGTCTTCATTGTCTGCTTTTATGATAGTTGCACCCCCTTTCTTGAGTACTACATGAAAAACACTCACCCAAGGGATGTCACTTATAGGATATATGTTCCATGCATCTATGAACTTGAAATTTTCCTTTTTCACAACCTTAAGCATATTTTATTTAAACACCTAGGAGATTCTATGCATGGTTTGGCATCATCTTCTAAATTAATTCTTTGCATGCAATTAGAAGGGTTGAGACTCTTGAAATCCTCAACATAATAACTGATAGATTCTTTGTGCAAATGAAGTTCATTAAGCAATTTGAGCTTGTTCATCGGTTAAATCAACATTTATAATCATGTGAGAAGTCAAATCAAGATCAAGGAAAGCATACATTGCCCCTATGGAAGGGGTTTGAGTTCAACATTTTTCTCCTCTGTAGACTTGCTAGAATTGTCCTCTAGAGGTGGAAAATCTTCATTAGTTGGATGAGAGTCAAAACTAAAAGTAGCATCTAAAACTTCAGTTTTCATGGTAGTGTCCAACTCATCTTCTTAACAACAATTAATGATAAAATCAGAAATGTTTTCATTTTCTTCTAGAAATTTATTAACACAATCAACTAGGCAAATGTCTTCTCTTTTATTTGGAGCTTTCATGGCATCAGAGAAGCAAAATTATGTAGTCTCCTCTCCTACCCTAAGAGTGAGTTTACCTTTCACACATAGATTATACAATCAGTTGTTCGAAGAAAGGGTCTTCCAAAAAGTATAGGATTGGAAGAAACTTTATATATGTCCAACACAACAAAATCACAAGGGATATAAAACTTTCCAACATGCACATGCACATGCACATATTCTACGCTACCTTTACGACACTTAATGGAGTGGTTTTCTAAACGAATAGCCATCTTAGTTCGCTTCAAATCTGTAAGATCAAGTTCTTGACATAATGAAAAAGGAATAAGGATAATAATAGCTCTAAGGTCAACTAGACCATTGTCAAATGTAATGTCACCTATCTTGCATGGAAGGGTGAAGAATCCAAGATTATTAAGTTTCTCCGATAGTCTATTTTGGATGGCATAACTAATCCTCTCAAATAGCTTAACAATCTCCATTTAATCAAGCCTTCTCTTCTTAGTCAATATGTCTTTGAGTAATTTTGCATAAGAGGTCATCTCAATAATAACTTCAACTAAGGGAATGTTGACATAAAGCTTGTTGAGGATGTCCATGGATCTGCTAAATTTGACATCATCCTTCTTGAGTGCAAACCTATGAGGAAAAGGAATACCACATTTGTAGGAAAGTTGTGCTTCAACTGCATTGTTATTTCTTTACTTCTCATTGGTATCATTTTATTTTTCACAACATCATCAACTATATTCTCATTTTCTAGTGGGGATCTTTCATTTATAGATGCACTCCTTATAGTAAAAAATTTGCACTCCATTGGGTTCATCTCTGGTTGACTTGGTATTGACCTGGAAGGGTGCCTTCGAGTAGCTAAAGCTTGCTATGCAATTTGATTCTCTAACATCTTTGTATGGGAAATAATCTTGTCCACTTTGGAAGAGATATGAGAATTGTATCTTTTATAAGTTACACATGATATTGAAGTTCATCATTCTACTAAATTTGAGTTGAGACAAAGGTCTCAAGAATGATCTCTATACTTGACCTACGTTGGGGTTGTTGTTGATGATTGTAACTCATGTTGTTGTTGTTGAAACCCAACTGGTTTTTGTTTCTGGGTAGTTGGTTTCCCATTTGTTGTTGTTTATTTTGACCTTTTTGATGATGTGGGTTTTGAGAATTGCTAGTGATACTGTAGGAAAAGTTAGGATGATCTCTCCATCCTGGGTTGCAAGTGTTGGAATAGGGTTTATAGGACTGCTTGTTCCCAAAACATCCTATTATATTTGCCTGTCTGAAATACCCCCAACATTTATTTGCTGGGAAAAACAAAATGAAGCATTATGCCCTACAACACCACATGCATCATAAACTTATTCGATTACTTAAATGGATTGGGTACTCAACTTCTCAAATATATATAAAAGGACATCTAGCTTGGTTGCAATAAGATTGACTGCATCAACAATGTGCTTTCCACTTGGATTTTCAATACAAGAACTTGATGAAAGAGGTTGGATGGTCCTCTCTGAGCTCCATTTACAATGGTTGATTGTCATGTCTTCAATAATATCATATGCCTCCATGTAAGACTTATTCATCAAAGCTCCATTCGCAGCAATGTCCACAATCATATAGGTGTTGTAGAATAACCCATTTTAAATGTTTGCAACAAAAGCCAATTAGTCAAAATGTGATGAGGGAAAATACGTTGAAGGCATTTAAATCTCTCCCATGTGTCATACAATGTTTCACCTTTTGTTTGTTTGAAACTAATGAGACGGATCCTTAATTGTACAGTCTTTCTAGGTGGAAAATATTCAGTAAGAAAAGTATTTCGTATCTCATCCCAACTTTTAATGGACCTCCTGGGTAAGGAAGAAATCCATGCCTTGGATTTGTCCCTCAAGGTAAATAGAAATAGTAGTAAGAGTATCCCATCAACAGGAACACCATTTATTTTGAAAGTGTTCATGTACTGTATGAACTTAGATATGTGAAGATTCAGATCCTCCATTGGGGTTCCTCCAAACCTATTTTTCTGGATCATTTATGTAATTGTGGGGATGATAGATAAGTTATTGTCTTTGATAATCAGATTTCCAATAGGTCAACATATGTTGAGGGAAGTAGGGACATCAAAGACATTAAGTGGTCTTTTCTCGTCCATGATCAGCTCTTGGTGATCGGGTGAAGATGGTGGCAAAGATGAAGGTGTTGAATGGGGTGATGATGGCTGTGAATCCTACAAGTTTGAAAATCTTTCACTCCTCCTTGGTCTCCTACTACTGTTGAATGTCCTTTTAGTTTCTATGTGCATTCAATTTCTAAGTATAGAAATATGGATGGTTATGAATGTGCGTTCAATTTCCAAGTCTAGAAATATGGATGGTTCAAGACCCCTTTTAGAATGCCACATATAGTATTGTAGACAACTAAGCAGAGTGAATTAAAAAATGGAAAATACAAGTGATAATAATGATTATGGCTATTATGATAGAAATTATTGGGATATGATGGTTTCTAGTAACATCAGGTCTCAAATACTAATAAAAAATCTTACTCAAACTAAAAGGTATCGTACCTCCCCAAAAACAACCCCAAAAACTTATTGGTTGGTTTAACAAACGAGCTTTAAAAATCTATCTTCTCAACTCAATTCTCCATGACAAGTATATGGGATGGATAGTAGTTAAGGTCATATCCATAAGAAGCTAGGTTAGCTAGGCACAAGAACATTAAAGTTCAAGAATCTAGACCAGTTTACAAAAGTTTGATTCATTTGATTAAACTAATCAACAAAATAGTACTAAACTAATAAACACATCTCTTGGATGATGATTAAGATTATATTTACTTGGAAATGCAATTTCACTAGCACATCACAACTTAGTATAACAACAAAATTCTAATACACTAGTTGAGCATACAAAGGAGGTTTGTATCTCATACACCTCCTGGTGATATGAGATGGTTCTAACTCCACATATCACTCCCATGTATATTCTTAGTTTTGAACTACAAACCTTAAGTCCTCAACACATTCTCATCCACTTCTGTGGTCAAGAAAGTATTGCTAAGATTACATCTCCATACTCCTAGATACATCTTCCCAGATAATATTAGAAGCATGAAGCAACCAAACATGATGGCCAGTCAAGTAAGCAAGTAAATGAGTGACTGATGCAATCTTAGAATAGTAAAATACTAACATTTGGATGAAGTTTGTGTTCACATATGTTATGATGTTGGAGTTACTCTCCCATGCCCAAGAACAAGGTTCTACTCACATATGGTTATAAAACATAGGTACAAGTGATTAATCATGAAGTAAAACATGAGTAGAGATGGGAAAGAACTAGGGAATTACTGAAGAAGAGAAACAAAGGAAGAACTCTGATTGGAAGTCAAAGATTTTTCTTAGTATTGCTCCTTTTCTAGCAACCTTCTCTTTCGAGGGGTTGGAACAAAATATGGAACTTCTTGCTGAAGTCGGTGAAGAGAGATGGAGTAGAGAAGAGATTCTCTCTTGAGTAACAACTCCTTCTCCAAAATCACCCTCCATCTCTTCTTCTATGAACTCTAGTTGAAACTTGATTTAAATGACGAGTGATAACCGTCCTAAAGAATCCACTAATTTAAAAATGAAGGATGATTTTCCTCAAAATTGTACTAAAATAAATGACAAAATGACGTGTTGCTCTTAGTAAATGTAGTCAAAACTACCCTGCATGAAGGTTGCATGGTGTGTTGGTTGGCCAACATGCGGGTTGCCGCAAGTCAAGAAAACCTGGGTAGCTCTAGGTCGAATAAACACAACATCTATATTTAAGACATACATTGTGGTTGAGTTACATCGAGAAGACATGGAAGGTATATTTCTGACACATCGTGTTATTACAAGTCGAAGAATCGGGAAAATTCTAGAATGAGGGGACATGAACTGTTAGTTAGCCAACACACCATATATCTGCACATCAGAGCGAGTGTCTTTCTGCTTGCTACTGACATGCCCTGTTGGATAAACCACACAATATGTTTCTATTAGAAACATTAGAAAAGTCTTCAAGGTTGTATAATCTCTTGGGAAATCTATATTAGGTCAAATTGTGCTCAAGTTATCCCCATTTTATCATCAAAATATTTTACCTACGGTTACAAACATGGAATGAGTAAAGATAACAATAAAGTGGGATATCTAGCATGATTAAAGGCAATTTTAGGAAGAAAATGATATTAAAATGCATGCAAGAGTAGGAGAAAAGGCTATATAAATCATGCACAATAATTGATTAACATAACTAATTTGTTTCTAGGATGAACACTCAACTGTTGTGACCAAGTTGATATAACCATTAGTCATGAAGACCATGTATTTGCAGTCTCTACATGATGTTTAGGTATATATATTTTTATGTATGAGAGAACTGCCCCTCGTAGAAGCACCACATTCGTGACCCCCCCAGACAGCGTAAACTCTCGGGACATGAGAGGGTGTGGTCCAGTCACCCCCCCTCCCGCGCCCAATCAAATTCCTTTTACTTTTTACAGAGTTCCTTCAGCGTGATTCGAACCTGAGTCCTTCAAATGGACTTATCGATCCGTAACCAATTGGGCTACTCTGGCCGGACTTAATATACAATTTTCCATAATGAGGCATCTATTTATATCTTTACTCCTTATTTGAAATTTCATTCCCTTCTAGTGGAAATTGTTCTAAAACATTCTGATACTCTATTTGTTCATAATATACTGGGTTTATAACCCCTTATATGATGTAAATTAATCTTGTTAATGTTTTTGATGACATATGTCTTGCCTCCATATTCTTCATGTGATTTTAGATTAATTTAACTAATGGCAGATGCTTAATCATAACCATATTTTGTATAAAAGGACATTCTTTTCCGTTCAAGGTGCACTATTCCACCCTTGATATATACATGAGCATGCTATTCTTCCCAAGCATGCAATTACACCATCCATATTTTAGGACAATGATCCTTGGCATCTTGGCCATACTTTTGTTATTTTTAATCTACATTAATTACTTGTATTTCTTTATTTTATGAATTGGTTGAAGGTAAGATACTTTATGAAAGTTTTTTATTATTTAAATGGGTCATTCCTTTAAAGTTCATTATCTTATTTAATCCTTATAAGCTTACCTACTTGTAAATAGACCTTTCTTGAATTAGAACCCCTTTTATTACACTCTTATGATCTAAAATGCCGAAATATTTTATTATGTACATACTCACTGTTTACTGACCCATAATTTTTTCTATCTCTTTTCTGGGTGTTGTTCTCAAACCACCCATGTGTAGATATCTTAGAGGGACATAAATCATGAAGGCCATTTAAAGAAGTTTAGAGTTGAGGTTATTTTGGGATGATACAGTTACCCTCTAGAACTGGTCTTGTGTACAATTAGAAGTATCTCTTTTATCTTGTAATACCAACCATGAGGTTAGAAACAATGTATAGATTTATAGTGAGAATGGTTTTGTAATAGTTAAAGTGTTTGCTACTTTTCATTTACATGGTTTTTTGTGTCATACCATTTGAGTGAATCCCTACTCGGGTCCCACTCTTTATCGAGAGATACAACCACATGTAGAAGAATGTATAAAAATGTCTTTTTTGAGAAAAATATATGCCTTCAAAATAGCAACATTGTAACAACAAGAAAGATTCAAATTTTACATCCTAGATTCTCACAAATATCCATATGAGGTAGAATTCTGGGTTTTTTTACTAACTTATAGGTCAAGTAGCCATAAATATGCCATAACTTGTCGATGACAAAAATTTCTATACTAATAGAAAGAATACTTAGATTTTCGACATAGATCAACATGCAAGAGTAGGGGAGGTATGAAATCATAAATTTCCACATTACACAACCAAACAGTCCTCAAATTTTACATTTTAAGCATAAATAGTATGTATATTATCATCATAATAGGTTATATGTAAGATATGTTAAGTGTAGAATGCAAGACAAGTGCCAATCAATTTTCTATTGTGATTGATACAAGATTTGTCTAGGAAAAGCATGATCTAAGATCCAAAACACTTCCTAACAGCTCATTAGCTACTCAAAATCATCCCTCCTACAAGGTCTAGCTTGATCTAGGACAAAGAAGATAAGAAGAATAAGATCTTAGGTAAGTGAAGGTGTTTACACCATTGGTTTCCCAAAACCATGGCCAAAGAAGCTAGTAGATATAAGAAAAAGTGAAAAAAGATGGAGGTATCTTAAATGAAATAGGTAGATCTACCTTGGAAAAGAAGCTCCTTAGCTTCAATATTTGGAATCCAAGATTAAACACTCACCAAAAAGATCTAGTTCATGATTGACCCTTAAGGAGGCTCTCCTGTCTCTCCACGAGCACCTCAAAAACACCTATGATGAAGATGGTTTTTAGGAATAATGGTTTCATCTATTTATAGACTCATGTGGAAGATAGCCTAAAAACAAAATCCAAAAACCCATGCATCATCCATTGTGCAATATGAGCCCAATGCTGGAAACATGCCAATACTAGGGAATCTTGACACAACTAAACTGTATGTGTAAAATGCAAGAGTACACATCGAAGTAATACAGGACAAAGAGACTCAGATATCGAACACAAGGAAAAGTAATTCAGAAAACTACTACTAACTACTTTTGATCAGCTAGGCTGTAGAAAAATTTGATTTGAGAGTTACTAAACTAATTGTAAGAAAAGAAACTAATTTGCTGGTTTTTTTTATCACAATGAGATGAAATTGCTGAGAACTGTGCTTTCACCATGATTGAAACTGCAATTTTTACCCTAAGATTAATATATGTTCCTCTTAATTCTAGGCAAAGATACCTATAGCTAGAATTACACGCTTTCACAGAGTAATCCACTACCTATCCTAATACCAATCCCTCTCTCATACCGATTGTGTTATTAGACAGATGCTTTAACAAACTATAATGGATTATTCTCTTCACGCTCGTAGGCTTTCTCTGAAAACACAGTCTAAAATGTGTGTTACTATGCATTTCCAATCCTTAATCCCCCTCTCGAAGCTATTAAGAATCTAGATAATCACATATGGTGCGCAACATAGGTAATTTAATATGATTTCATAGCAACACACCCAAAAATAAGGAGAAAACAATATACTAATGTAAAAGATCCATATATAGTGTACAATTGGGCTACTCCTGGGACCTCGAGAACTTGGAGATTAGCCCCTCATGATTTCTATGGACGAAAATATACTAGGAAGAAGGAAAAACATAGAGAACATATAAAACCCTATGAACCCCCTAGAGAAATGTGACTAGGAGGCTCAACGCCAACGAATGGGTCCGCAAGCCGCAAATTCTATCCACTAAACTTGCATGGAACCTCCGAAATGTGTAGTTCTCCTCCTCATTCTCCTCTCATGTGCCTTGGCTTTCATACAATGGAATAAAATATGATTATTAGGTCTGAACGAAATCCCCTTAAGTCATAGAAATCACTTAGGGCGTCATTATTTGTTAGTCATCAAATTAGACTTGGTTTTCAGATCTGCTTATTTCCTTCATGTCAGTACTACTGACAAGATGTCAGTACTACTGACTCCTTCGATAAGTTGCAGCCTCTTGTGAATTTTTTGATACTACCGAACTAAGACTTAGTACTACCAATTTATCTCAAATTCTTTATGTTCCAACCTGAGCAAGTGCTGGTACCACTGACTCCAAAGTTAGTAGTACTGAGCTGTGTAGATTCTTGTAACATCACCTGAAATTCACAAAATCTAAACATAAGCTATTAAAATATAATAAATAATTTGCAAACATTAAAATTATATTTATTTGATGCAAATATGTATCACAAGATGATGAGAGTGAATCATGAACAAATTAATATGAAAATGAAGAACAGTGCATAAAATATGAATATAAAATAGTTTGTGAAAATGAAAAATATCCAGTGCATCAAACTACCCTAATCTTAAATGTTGCTCGTTCACGAGCAACACACCCTCAGATTATTTGAGACAAGTCAGCAAAATGACATAAACTATAAATTTCATTTATCAACTATCCCCACCTGGCGGTCCCAAACCATCCTTTATTGACCACTGAACAATCAAGTGCTCTTAAGAGACCACAAATTTCTATAAAATCTATCCACCCTTAGATCAATGAACATTATCAACAGAGCAATTAACATCATAATCAATCAGGGATTCTCTTGGTGCATTATGTGATTCCTTATTCTACACTACTCTTTCCTAACTACCAACTAAGTGGAAGCAGATCTCCTTATAAGAATGCATGAGGAGAAAATCATATGAGTGGCCTACCGATAAGAGCAATGGATGGTATGATATCGTTGGCTGTGAAGACTCCCAAGTAATATCCAAATCATTTATGCAAAGATAAAACATGATGAACCTACATGGTGAAGAGAATGAAAAATGCATGAATCCTAATACCTATGAAATGATGCATGAATCAAACAATCTCATCAAATAAATGAGAATGAAGTAAGAAAACAAAAGAATGCATCATGTTAATGTTTTCATCTTTTATGCGAAGAGTTGAGAGAATCCTTTCTCCTTCTTAACTTTGAAACATTAAGAAACTTTTTTTTTCTTTGTTTGGCCCATTATTTTAGCATGATGGAACATTATGCTTGGGCTTTACTACACATCATAAATCATTCATTGTTTTTTCTCTCTCTGAGGGTATGGGTGTGTATCCTTGCACTCAATTTCAAAGGAAATTGATACCCACATGATATAAAATTGAATGATGAGAACTACATGTAATCTACATGTAATGGTTAATGCAACTAAAATAATATACACAAAAATTGTCTGTGCGCAAGAATGTAAATATTTTTTAGTTTTTAATGAATATAATAAAAACAAACTAACTCTTATGTTACCTACTATGCCATGTAATGCAAACAAGAGGAAATAATTCACAATACTTGTTTATCTTAAGGTGATGAGTCAATAATGAGTAGAGAATGGGTGGAATCACATAATTAAGAGACAAATTCTTTCATGAACTATGACATGTTCCTCTCTAATGACCTGTGTACATGGTAACCTAGGATTTCTTTCTCAAATTTCCATTTAAAATCTCATTAATTGTTTGATCAATTTAGGATCTAACCCCATCTTCATCCATATTACATGAATAATCAAGATGTCAATTCATATCAAATGTCCTTAAGATGACTAACCCATACACTTCCTCTAGGTAGTACAACTCAAGAATGTTTCAACTAAGCCAATTTTTTCATTTCCATTGCAAGAGCACGAAACACATGAAAATGACACAAATCATGCATTAAACTCCACTATTACACTAGATAGATTGTAGATCCTAAAAAAAGACTAAACACAAACTAAAGAACAAAATAAATATAAAACCATTCCAATACCCCCCTAAGTTTGAACTTGACTATGGCCTCATAGTCAAAATTCAAACATAGAAGTGGAACAGGGGTACTAGTTGCTCTGAAGGGTGGTGGTGGTGGATTCTTGGTGGCTCTTTGGATCACGTTATGCTAGCATATACCCCTCTTGTTGACGACACTAATTTGTGTATTTTTGGCATCAAGATATGACATTCTCTCTCTTTGTTTGAGCTTTAAAATTCGGTGCCCGCCCACATGTGTATGTGGTATCAACGACCTTTTCTTGTCGCTCTATCACTTTTTACTAAAAAAGTCAGTAATACCGACTTTGGACTTATTAATACTGACTTTGGTCCAGAGGTTTGTGATTATTCCTGAGAAAATTTGGTAGTACCATCTTTGGTTTTGGTAGTAACAACTCTATTTAGAATTTTAACTGATAAGGAGTCGGTAGTATTGACTTGGGTGTCAATAGTACTAACTTTGACTCTACCTACACACCAAACAAGAGTATCAAGGTACCTTTATGAAAAAAATGAAACATAACTACCAAAAACACCTAAACAAATAGTAAATGACAAAAATAAAATTGAGTTGCCTCCCATGAACACCCTTTTTTAATGTCCTAGGTTCGACAAGGTATTTTTCTTTAGCTTGGGTTGTCACTGGATGGTGGTGAAGAATCACCTGGTAGTCTGAACTCTACTCTATCATTGTCTATCCTGAGTGTCAAATAGCCTCTCCCAATGGAAGTGATCACATTGGTTGTATCTTGGAACGACCTCCCTAACAATATATTGGATCCTTTCATTTCCTTCATATCAATCATGACAAAGTCAATTAGATAGATGAACATTTCAACTTTAACCAACATGTCCTCGCATATCCCATATGGTCTCACAATAGAACCATCCACCAACTCAATTGTCATGTCTATTATTGTTGGTTCCTTCAATCCTAAATTTCAGAAGGTGGTAAGAGGCATAAGGTTAATGCTCACTCCTAAATCACATAGTGCCTTCTGGAAATGGTTGCCACGTATAGAACATGGGATGTAGAAACATCCTGGATCCTTCCTCTTCCTTGGAAGGTTCCCCTTGATTAGTGAACTCATCACCTCATCAACCTATAAAATATTTGTGTCTTTA
Organism: Alisma plantago-aquatica; assembly: GCA_963693085.1. NCBI lineage: Eukaryota > Viridiplantae > Streptophyta > Magnoliopsida > Alismatales > Alismataceae > Alisma > Alisma plantago-aquatica. The sequence goes on from OY856409.1 coordinate 1,249,964,326, forward strand.
ACCCGCTGCTTTTTTTTGATGATATCTTTAAAAAATTTCCCATAAGTAGGAATCTGCTCGATCGCCTCCACTAATGGAAAATTCATGTGGAGTTTCTAGAATATGTCCATGAACTTTTTGAACTGCATTTCCTTTTTCCTCAGCTTCAGAATATCCGGGGATGGCACATCAAACTTCTCTATAGAGGTATCATAACTCCAAGAGGATATTTTAGTCAACCCCAACTCATTCTTGCTAGACTTGTCATGTTTAAGTACAACTACTTTAACATTCTTAAGGTTTACAAAGATGTTGACCAGGTTACTGAACATCTTTGAAATACCTTGAGATGTCATCATTCAAAGCTGGCTACAACTTGTAAGACATGGCCTAAGCACTCTGTTCCTCCTATTCATAAATTCTATTGGTACATTGGTTAGTCTAAATGACATAACCATAAACTCATCATGGCCATGTAACTTATGTCATCCACTGTAACTCTTATGCATTGATATTTGATCCTAGGTTTATCTTAAAGGAATACGATAGAACATGTCTACTAATCAACAAACCATCTATCCTTGATAGTGGTCTTTCCCAACTATCACTGAACCATACACAACATTATAGAATTACTTTTATTTTTCCTTCCAAACAACATTTATAGGGTCATCATCAACTCTCTCTCTCTCTCTCTCTCTTTACAGGAGAGGAATACTTGGAATGTTCATTTAATAAACATCTCCAAACTTCACATACCTCCATACTGTTGATACATCTTGGATACTAGGATTCATTACCTTGGTATCCACCTCAAGTGCTATAAGGAACTCACATCATTATCTCATCCACTTTTACCAACATAACAAATAGCAAGATATATAAGAGGAGTTTTCCGAATTATTGGAAGGCTCAAAAGCAATCTCATCACAAACTTTATGATCTTGAAACCATAGTCCAAACAACTTTATGCTATAATAATCTATCCACCCTCATGTTTACAATGAATCCACACATACAAAGTGGCAATGATCCATTTGAAAGTTGTGCCCTATAAAGGAAAGACACAAAGGGAAACACACTTCCCACATCATAGCAACATTGTTCAAGGGTTACTAGAAAAAAAGTAACAAATTCTATTTTCATTATGTAGGTTACAACTTCTTATGTATCATTTTACCTTTTTCATTTCAGGTTCCTTGCCATTAGCATATGAATTATTATGATTTACATATCTCATTACTCCTTCTTTGATGATTGTTTATCACACTTGGGTATGTTTTCTTATCTTATTATTTTTTTCAATCACTTATCAACATGTAAATCATCATATTCCACATTTTCTTCACTAAACAAGGATCATCTCCCTTAATTTCTTTCACATGCCAAACTGATTTTACATTAACACTTCCTTACACACATAGGTTGGTATGATATTAACTCAGATTCCACCTTATTCCTTTGTCACTGTTCCCATTCATCTTATCATTTTGTACTTATTATAGGACTTCTCTCCATCTTATGTGAATTTCATACCTTGAATCACTTTATTAGCACCGACTTGTCTATCTTTTACTTTATTATATTCTTTAATTATATCTTCAAGAACTCCTCTTTTTCTTATTTGTATTCGGATTTAGATTTCCTGGTGTTGTATCTTTCTCTTATAGTTACCAAACATTCAAGTTTTGATAGTTAATGATGTAATTCTCATATTCTCTTGAGATAATATTGAGTTATCTACACCATGATTTCTATTTCATTATGTTCTTTAGATTGTTTCAAAATGACTACTTGATCATAGTAATAAAAAACATAACAATCTAAAAGTTCCATACTTACCTTTTCTTCAATAATTGAATACCTGGCCAAGGCACCCAAGTATTGAGATTAGGCACTATGCACCATGTTTTTGTGTCATATTCTAAATTTTGACATCATCCTAGTCCTAAGTCATGGTGTCCCTATAGACTCAGTGAACCTAAGACTCTGATACCAACTTGTAAGAACCTGTTACACTAAATGAGATTACTCAAAACATAAAATTCCATCGATCACCAATTAACCACATACCCAAAAAAATGGGTAAATTAAAGCTGATTTCAACATCAACACCCGCTCAAAAACATTTGCATAAGAGCCCAATATCTTTCTTGTATCCATACTATGAAAAGAATTTGATACAAATTGTTCTATCGACTTAGCCACAACATATATACACAAGACACCAATATTTGAATACGCCACACAAACAAGCATTAACATGCTAAAAAAATTCTAATTTATTTGAAACACCATATACAAACTTTTCTTGCTTGGACCTGAGAGTACAGGGATGACTCTAGGACAAACTAAACATCTAATCAAATTTCTTAAAGATTCATTATTGTAGTTCCTCTTTACTTCCACAGTTCTGTTGTCATCACTTCTGATTACCTAAATAGATGTGGCGGACTACAAGGGTCAGACCCATGTCCCAGCAAGAGATATAACCTCCAACAATGCTTATTGATTACAACATTATAAATAGTAGATAACAAAGAAATTGGAGTATTTAATAATCAATTTAACAGATTGAACATATGAAGTATGCTAAATAGATTAAGCAAATAATCTTAGCAACAAGTATGATCATCAATGCATATATATGTAACAAATAAATCCATTTATCTGGATAGACATCTACTCAGATATCATCAAATTGCATCTAATAACAATCATTCTCATTAATCTGACTATCATCATATTCCTTGATAACAACACAAACAATCTAGTAGCATAAGCATCCCTGACATCATGAATATGTCTAGTAACATAACATGGCTATCAATATTGGCATCTCAAATAAAGGGAACATATCTATGTCATAAGTAGAACTACCATCATAGCAAAATTAATTGCATAGGAATGATTAGCAGTTTAAGCATTTCTAATTACATAGGCATGTCTAGCAATATTAAACATAGATAGCATCACCATCTTAACCATCAGTGTCAATATATTTGACAACATAAGCATGTTTACAACATGAGAATAACTGCAACATAAACTTATCTATTATCTCTTATTGTACTATACATGATCTCAGTGAAAAGAGAGCAAACAAGAGTTTTCATCCAATATGAAGCATTGTGTATAACCCTAAACAGATATGTTATGCGTCTATCTTACATTTTTCATTATACCCTAGGGAGATTTAGTCATACCACTCAAAGTGCAACTGACCACTGCTTGGTCGCAATCAGTTCCATATAAGATCTAGGAAGAGATCGACTCCAAGATCTTCTCCATACTCAGTCAGTACGAGTCTGTGCAGTAGGTGACATATATTCAAACTACAAAATAGCGACATATAGTCCTATAACTAGCCCACCTTGGTACAGGTCACGACGCTAGCATCTAGGGTATTCAAACCTGATCATTGAGGTACAACCACAATTGTCCTCTAATCGCATCATGTTATAATCACTGAGATCCGACCAAAGTCGTTGTCAAAAAGTGGGCTAGGTATGACCGCAACCATCCTCCCAAAACACTTGGTGTCAGGATGACAAGCACCCCACATACTCAATAGTATGTGCTCCTAGTTTCTCGTAGGAATACTCACTTCACCATCCAACAAGTTCTGGCACTGAAGATGGTTCTATGGCACAAAGCACTACTTCAATAGAGTTTCACTTGATTAGTTATATCCAATTGGGTGAATTAAGGCAGCATCAAACAAGTGGACATACAAACCATAATTCACTTCTAGAAAGCATATAAGTATCACAACTTCAAAAGATATAAAATGTGTGAAACATAATTTCTCATCTCATCATCACATGGTACTATCCACTTGCCATTCATGAGACTACACTAGTCATCATACTATCACAAGATATAAATACTTTTCACAATATCACAGGACATCAACCCTTATCAACACAAGAGGATTACACCTCATTCAGGGCTCAACCATGCCCAAAGGTCATTAAGACCATCATACAATTCTCTGCAAGATCATCATTATCATGCCATGCCTTACAACAAGGCTCAACAACATACTTACATATAATACACCAGATCAGCACAATATTGCATTAATGAGCTAGGAGATATTCATAAACAATCATAGAAGGGTTCATTAAGAATATTCCTTTATTACATCAACATGCAAGGAATCTAGATATGATTAACCCTCATCATATTCATAATGCACATGTTTAGCATAAGAAAGTATCAACCATGTGGCTATGATAACCACAAATTAATACATTAAGGTTATGATCATATTAAGGAAGTTATTTCACCATCGTGCCCTCATATAAGAAGGTTAAACATGAATACTCATCTTTATCTATTTGCATTAGAGTTAGGTTCAACAAGATAAATTATATTAATGTTACTAATCAACACTCATACCCAAACCCTATCTCATGACATCTCCATTGGATCATGGATGCATAAGGTGAAGCATCACCATCATGTTACATACTATTCTCAAGTATGAACCCACACATAAATCGAGGTACAACCATCAGATTATAGCATACTAGGGTTTCAAAAACAATAAGAGTACTCCATGATTGTATTAGTCATTCAAGGACTATTCATACCCAATTATCATCATTTAGTTATATTAAATCTAGGTATAAAAAGCTATACCTCATTAGAGTTACCCATTAATTCATTATGGTGATTATAAATCATAATCATACGAGGGAAAGGGTAACACTACAAGTTTAAGGCATTGAACCATCAAATTCTCATCATCAGAATCATAACATTACACTACACGCTTCACCCGGAACAATGGGAATATTGAGGCATCAACTTCTAACCATTAAATGTTGAAAGGTAAAACCATTAGTCATTTACATAAGTAAACATCTTGAACAAACCACCTATGAAGTCATTGAGTTGTGCTCCATAAAGAGTTACTAGATAACCCTAGACATCCCTTAATTAACAACATAAAAAGTTCCATTGAGAGTAGGGTAAAACCCACAAGTGATTGTTTATTTAAAACAAACCATCAGTAAATGAGCTTCATCTTCTTAGTCTAGCCAATAATGGCCTTATTTTGACTCACTAGCTTCCCTAGAATGTATTCAATTTTATCTATCTTGCTAGGGCCCCTAACATGTTGTTGTTGTTTCCGCACAAACATGCAATCTTCATCTTCACTTCCACATGAAGTGTGGGATTTTTTATCAAGCTTCCTCGTAAGAATATCCAACTTCTCATTCAACTCTACAATAACTCTAGTCTCTCTGATGCTATTAACTGATGTTGTGTGTTCTCTCTTCACCCCAGGATTGATTCTTAGCCGTGTTCTTCTGGATCTCATGGCATCTAGAAGGCTTGTTGTTGAGGAAGAAGATTGTCCCTGCATTGTCAAGTGTGGTCCTTTCTCCCTGATGCACCCACAATAGAAGATTTTTTCCTGACCATACACGTCGATCCCATGATGAGCAACCTTCCTCAGCATGTTTTGAAACCTCCCCCATGCTACCGAGTATGATTCTTCTTTCTGTTGCTTGAAGTTAAATTATCTTTTTGGTCAAATCGTTCGTCTTCTAAGGAGGGAAATAGCTGTCAAAGAAAGCATTAATAATTTGTTCCTAGGTTTGTATTGACTCATGCTTGAGGTTAAGGAACCAAGACTTAGCACCATCTTTCAGTGACAACGGAAATAGCTTTAAGTAGATCACAATCAATGACACTCTATCTATTTTCACCATGTTGCAACTTTTAATGAAATTGTTGATGTGCATCATTGGGTCTTCAGTATTGTGGCCATGGAAAGTATGTTTCTTGACTAACACCACCAACCACAGATCTATCGTGTACCTATCCACATTTATAGATTTCTGCTTGATTATCCCAAGTTGAGTTGTTGATGGTGACACTTTGATCTTCTCCCAGATGGTCTGTTCTTCTTCTGCATCACCCATACCTTTCGATTGTGGATTTGCTGGGTGACTATAATCAATGATTTGTGTTTGAACAATGTACTAGTACCTAAAATTTTTGAATTCAATGTGAGAAGGAGATACTAGTGATTGAATCAACATATATTTGTAATTCAGCTTTGGAAAGAGTAAAAATAAAAATAAAGATGGCAGCCTAGAGTGGTCGATTACAACACTCACAATGCTTCAATATGTTGTTTCCCCAACAACAACTCCAAAAACTTGATGTGATTAAACTGTATGTATAAAATACAAGAATACACGTCAAAGTAATACAAGCCAAAGAGACCCAGATATCAAACATAGGGAAACATAATTCAAGAAACTACTACTAACTGCTTTCAATCAGCTAGGTCATAGAAAACTTTGGTTTGATAGTTATTAAACTAATTGTAGGAAAAGAAACTAGTATACTGGTTTGTGATTACAATGAGAAGAAATTCCCTACAGCTATGGTTTCACCAGGATTGACACTATAATTTTTACCCTAAGGTTAATATATGTTCCTCCTGTTTCTAGATAAAGAGACATGTAGTTAGAATTACTCACTTTCACAGAGTAATCCACTACCTATCCTAATACCAATCCCACTCTCGTATCAATTGTGTTATTAGATAGGTGCTTTAACGAACTACTATGGGTTTTTCTCTTCATGCTCGTAGGCTTTCTCTCAAAACGTGGTATAAAACATGTGTTACTATGAATTTTTAATCCTTAATCCCCTCTCAAAGCTATTAAGATCTAATTAATCACCTACGGTGTGCAACATAGATAATTTAATATGATTTCATAGCAACATGTCCAAAAATAAGGAGAAAATAATATACTAATGCAAAAGATCATATACAGTGTATAACATGGCTACTCTTGGGTCCCAGAGAACATAGAGATTAGCCCCACATGATTTCTATTGACGAAAACATTCTAGGAAGAAGGAAAAACACGGAGAACATAGAAAAATTGATGAACCCCCTAGAGAAACGTGACTAGGATGCTCCACACTGATGAACGGATCTGCAAGCCGCGAATTCTATCCACTGAACATGCTCAGAACCTCACAAATGTGCAATTATCCTCTTCGTTTCCTCTGCCATGCCTTGTCCTTCATGTAATGGAATAGAATCTGATTAATAGGTCTGGAAAAAATTCTCTTAAGTCATAGAAGTGACTAAGGACGTCATTATGTATCAGCCATCAGATTATACTTGATTTTCAGATCTTCCTATTTCTGCCGTATCAGTACTACTCACAAGATGTTGGTACTAATGACTCCTTCAATAAGTTGTGGCCACTTGTGACTTTGTCGGTACTACCAGACTGAGAGTCGGTACTATCGAGTTATTTTGATTTCTTTATATTCCAACCTAAGCAAGTGTCGGTACCACCGACTCCAAAGTCAGTAGTACCGAGCGTAGATTTTTGTAAAATCACCTGAAATTTACAAAATCCAAACATAAGCTCTTAAAATATAATAAATCATTTGAAAATATTAAAATTATATTTATTTGATGCAAATATGTATCACATGCAATGAGAGTGAATCATGCAAAAATTAATATGAAATGAACAAGTAGTGCATAAAAAATCAATATAAAATAGCTTGTGAAAATGAAAAATATATAGTACATTAAAAACCACCTAGTTTGTCATCACCTGCTCGTTTCTACTCATGTTCACTTGAATTCAACTCAAGTTCACCAGAACTCGGCCGGGTGCACCCGTATCCAATCAGGTTCACCACCAACCTAAGTAAGAACTCTTCTATCTTATCTAGCCTAAGACAAGTTATTTGCTCATAAACTTGACAATGCTTGACATGAATCCAGTCAAATTCCCACCTCCAATCCTTAAAAAAATATACATGAACATGTACAGATTCCTTCTCACCAGCCAAAAGCCACATGAACCCCATCTATGAAACTAGGGCAATGAGCAAACCCTTTCAGTCCAGGTTCACTAGAACCTGATTGGGTTTAAGCTCGTGGGCCCAACAACTCTGCATGGATTCACGTGAAGTCGACACTGTGCAAGGCACACCGAATCCTAACACAAAACTAAGATTGAAAACCCTAATTCAAGCATATAGAAACCAAATATGTTCTTACACATGTGCATAAGACTATATAACACTTTTAACACAAGATTGAGAAACCATATTCATTATGTTTTCAACAAAGTAGGGTTATCTTATAATTGAGAAACCAAATTTAGTCCTTATTAATCAAAAAATTATCATAAACAAAATAGATTGCGGTCTTACAGTAATACCTTAAACGGACCATACAAAATCACTACACTAGACTAAGATGACCAAATCGAGGTATACTGGATCCACCCTTAGGATGCCATGTATTATATTTTGCACATATATGCTGAGGTACGCCTTGCAAATCACACATAGTTGGGTTTTGGCCAAGTCAAAAATATTTTAAAACATGACATTAACCATAACCAAGATGGTGACAAACAATCTGTTTCCGAAAAAAAAATACAAAGAAACAAATAGACTTCAGTGCGTAGTATTAATGTCTACTGAATTGTTAAGGACTAGACAATGATTTATAAAACTTCAATAATAAGCTACACCTCTAGCTCCTATTTGCCTCTTATATTTACTTAAAATATATGTCTTATACAGTCTCGACATTTTAATAGTAGGCACATTTCTAAGGAAGTTCTCATCTGCTAGGGTTTCATGCGAGGGGGTTGCAGCAGCTGCCGTGGTGGCCGAGGGGGTAGAGGAAGGATCGGTGGCACACACCCACCGGATGAAGGATGCGAGGAGGAGGGGAGCGTGTTCATAGCGATGGAAGGCATAGACAGCGGCAAGGGAGACATAACGGCGGATGTACTAGAAACGTCGACACCCGAGACACAAACAGTCGAGCTTGTTGCACCGGCAGATGGCCATGAAGGACAAACGGATAGAGGAATTCCTAGTATGACTGACAACCTACACAAAAACCCGTTAACAGCGGCGACCAGATCGTCTAAGAAACAGTCCCAACACGAGATCCTACGGCGGTTGGGTATATCCCTCAGTTTTGGCAAGCTGAGCCACAAAGGAGCCCGGGTAAACTCTGACAACTCTTCGAAGGAGGTGCCCATACCAGGAACGGAGGACTTTCCGGTGCTGAACGGCGGCGCTACTGGAGGGACGGAGTCAGCAGGGGAAACCACTCAAGCAAAGTCCTACAAGGACAACATGAACATTGGAGAAGGATCTGGATGATTACCGTTCCTAGGTTTTGAAGACCCGCATATGAAACTTAACAAAACAGACATTAAGTTGAGCATGGTGGACGGAACCCCAACCTTTGAAATAAACGACGACAGATTCGATGAACTGGTTAGAACATGGATGTATGCGGTTATCGTCAAGGTTATTGTAAGGAACGTAGGGTTCCTGACATTACAAGACATAATAAAATCCATGTGGAAATCGAGCGGGGCATTCAAACTCATCGACCTGGAGGATAACTATTTCATTGTTCAGCTAACGAGAGAAGATGATTATCTGACGGTGCTCACCGGGTGGCCATGACCGCTTATGGGCTCGTACCTGAATGTGCAACCATGGGACATGTCATTCTCACCTTCGTCCGCAAACCCCAAGCATATGGTAATATGGATCAGGTTCCCAAGACTCCCTATCTTCCTGTACCAAACTCAATTCCTGGAGGAGGTGGGAGATGCGATAGGGCGGACTGTAAGGACCCTGACCTTCATTTAGGGTTTACCCTGTTTGTTTTTCTTAAACTTGATGCTTTGATGCTTGTTAATCACCTTTAGTGGTGATTAGGGTTTGGTTGTGCTTTGTTGAGAGTTGGAGGTGATACTTGCAAATAACCCAAGTATAGGGTTTTGCGGGCAAGTTTGCCACCTTGTGAGGTGTTCCTCTCTCTCTCTTTGCTTCCTCTAGGGTTGAGAGGAAGGCTTGGGCTCATTTCTTGAGTTCTTTTGGGCCTGGTTGAGCTTGTTTGGGCCTTGAGGTGCCTTATTTGGGCTTGGTTGAGCTTTGTGTCGCCCAAGAGAGGTGTGTGTCGACCTAGAGGTGAGTGTGTCGGCCAACATGTGAGTTGTGTCACCCATGGGGCAAGTGTTGTGTCGCCCATGATGTTTGACCCAGCTTTGACCTCGTTTGTGTCACCACTAGTGGACACTTGGAGCTTGATGCATGCATGTGGCAATGACCTTGGACAAGTGTATAAGGCTTGCTAGAGTGGTGCTTGAGATCTAGGACAAGTGTCCTTAGGTGGACGACACCTTGCCTTGCTCTACTTTGTTTTGTCCTCCCTTTCCTTCTATATAGATGGTTCTTTTCCTTGCTTTGAGTTCCTTTGATCCCTTAGCCTTTTCTCCACCTTGAGTGCACGACACTCCCTTCTTCCTTGCTTGTGTCGGCCGATACACCCCCTGGAAGGAGCAAGTGGTGGTCGACATCCCTTGAAGCCTGGAGATCTTCTTCTTCTTTGGAGCTTGGAGCTTAAGGCGGGTTGCATAATTTCTAACCCTAACTACATTATCTCTTGCTATGATCTTGTTTACATGTTAGTAGCTTAGTTTCTTGCTTAGCTTTCATGTTGGCTGATCCTTGTGATCTAGGGTTTGTAGGTGAGCAATACTCCCTTCTCTCTTTGGTCTAGAGGAGTGAGTTTAAGCCTCTAGTATCATGAGAAACACCCCTCTTTATTCGTCGATTGAGGTGAGCTTGTGTTCTAGTTGCTTGAGCAACACTCTCCTCTCACCATGGACTAGAAGGGTGAGCTCGGTTGAAGTGGACCTTGTTTTGGGTTGGTGTTTGTGTTGCCTGATGGGTGATAGGTGGTGTGCAAGACCCCTCTTTCTTGGTTGATTGAGGTGAGCCATCCCCTTGACCCTCTAGGGTTTTGAGTACGATGTGCTTGAGGAAGAAGATGACCTTATTAGACGATATCTCTTGTCTTAGCTTGTTGGGTGACACATTTGCTCTTGTGTTGGGCGATAGGCCAAGTGGGGTGTGTGTTGGCCGACGGGCCTTGTTGGGTGATAGGTTGAGGTGTCGGGTGACATCCCTTGCTCCTGTGATGGGCATCACAACCCCTTGTTTTGCTTGTGTCGGCCGTTAGGCCTTGACCTGGTTGTGGCATGTTTTGTGGAGGTGTTCTCTCTCTTGGTTGTTGGTTTTGGTGGGCTGACCTGGACGAGATAAACTCTGTAACGACGTTGCTGGGTTGCTGTGTCGGGCGTCACATGCCCTTGGTGTCGGCCGATAACTCCAGGCCGAAATGGGCATTGCCCGATAACACAAGTGCTCGACACTCCCCTCCTGTGGCGCATTACTATTCCTTGTGACGCTGTGTCGTGCGCTGGTTGCCTTGGTGGCAACACAGCGTTGCTGCTTGCTCTCTTATCTGCCGTTATGCGTTGTGTTTGGGTGGGGACAGGTGGCCATTACACCCCCTTTAGTGAGGGTTGTGGTGATCTATAGTGAGAGTTCTTGTTATCCTTGTTGACGGTTCCTTGTATCATGGAAATAAACTAGTTGTATACATATACACCCTTGCCTAAACGTTGGTGACTCCTTGCTTACTTAATGATAATGATGATGGTAATAGTAATGATAATGATGACGGTAATAGTAATGATGATGATAATGGTTGTGGTAATGATAACGCTTGTTCTGTATATCCAACATGACTATATGCATGAAGTAATCATCTTGATTATTTATATAATACTGAGATGAGGATAAGCATAGATATGGTTTGCTTAATAATGTGTTTTATGCACTTGATCACTAGATAATGTAAGATTGATAAGTATAGCATCTTGAATGTCATCTCATGATAGTAAGCATAGTCCTGATGTTGGAACTATGATTATTGTATACCCTAACTATGCAGGTGATGCTTAGCCATGAAAAAGGCTATGAGAAATATGTGATGAGTAACATCATTTTGATAATTACTCTGGTTGATGAGATTGCACATGTGATGTGATTGTTCCATGATGATGATGTAAGCCTTGAGAGGCAGTGGCAATACATGATGAGGGATTGAGATCCCATGGTATGTGATGACCCTTGTGATAGATCTGGATGGTTGGCAAGAGGCCAAGTGATAACGTGTGACGTTGGATCCTTGAGATGGATCAGGTTGATGTGACTACAATGAAAGCATAATGTTGAGTTTTATGTTGTTTATTCTGTTATAGTTTGCATGTTATACAACTTGGTTGAACCTTGAAATCCATCTAAAAGACACTAAATAATCACAGTGAAATATATTATGTAGTTTGCCCTGGCCATAGATCCATCATCGTCAAGATTTGGTGATGGTGAAATGGGTTCTCCTACGGGTTAACCCAGAGCGCATATTGTTGAATATGTGAGGTTGCTCCTAGCCTAAAGTGAGGAGGTAAGAGTGCAACTTCGGTTGTAGACTATAGGGTGCGGATTCATGCCCGTAGCCCATACATGTGAAGAGCATGGTGAACAGGCCCATGGCTCAGGATATGTGATATGAGGAGCATGAATGCATTCATGGATCAGAGCACGGTGAACAGACCTGTGGCTCCATTTCACTAGCGCTGATACCTGTACCGAGGCAGGCTAGGCAGAGGGTAGCATGACCCTGTAGCTAAGACCACTTCAGCATGAGACTGCGGTCCTGCTTGTGTTGTACTCATGCACTGACTACGAGGTGGGAGGTCGTGGAGTCCGGCTCTTCCATGTGACCTTGTTTGGCACCGACTCCGGGTTTTGTAGCCGTCGGTTGGATTTGAATGGTACGGTTCACTTCCTCAGGGCATAAGAACACGTAATCCAGCCGTATAATAGTTACTGCTTAAGGCAAAACATGGAACATTGGTTGAGGCCTTGTTTGTGTAGTTAACCAGTTATATCTTGCAGTTACTTATATATTCCTCAGGTTATGTGGAAATATATCTTATCTTGATAATCATGTTATATAGAAATATATCTTATCTTGTCAATCATGTTCCATTGAGAGTTACTTGGTTACATGCCCTTTTGTACAACTGGTAAGCTTGTCAGTAAGAATAGCTTTGCTTTACATAAACTTTTCCTGTTATATCTCTTATCGGATATCTGTTGTTATAAGCTCTATCTTTCTATGGTTCTGTAGTTGCGGTGGGGAGTTATGTTTCCCGCTGGGACAATGTTCAATTGTTTCACTCTGTTGGTTTACAGCCTTTTTAGGTGGTCGAGCTAGACGTGGTAGCGGTCATGGTGTTGCGGCCGAGCAGCTAGATGAGCAGTAGAAGGCAAGCGATGGATATGCTGCTGATTTGGATGTTTTGTAGTAGAGTCTAGAGTCATCCCTGTACTCTCAGGTCCTTGGCAGTGTTTTGATGTTGTTTTACGAAGTATGATCGTTGATGTTTTGTATATCCTGCTGTTGGCCGTATGTGGGCCTTTATGTATATGAACAGGTGGTGAACTCAGGTGATGGATAGACAGCTGTTCCTGTAAGCTGTAGGCACTTATCAGATCTCGTGTATGTATATATATGACCTGTTTCCTTGCAGGATGAGGACTGGAATGTAATAGATGCTCAGTTTATCAGCTTTCCACAATCAGTTTTAATTAACCCGTGTTTTCGATAATCTGTGGTTATGGTGATTTCCGCTCATTTTCGCGTAACACCTCGTTGTCTGTGTGATAATGGGATGTGTTGCCACAAGTTTTGGTATCAGAGCTATAGGTTCGCTGAGTCTGCAGGGATTTAGGACTAGGTTGAGTCTGTTCTTATGAGTTTTCTAGATTTTCTCATAATCATCTTCTGCCTCAGCGGAAGAAAAGCCAAGATGTCTGGAAACCATGAAGAACATGCTGATGAGCACAACGATGCTGCATCAGTCGATGGAGCTGATGGTCAGGCACATGAAGATCGGGTGCCTGAGGTCCCCCAACCTGACCCAGCCATTCTTGAACACCCTACCTATCAACAGCTTATGGGGCAGCTGATGGCTACGATGAATCTCATGGTTGAGCGATTACCAGTGCCTTCTCCGAGAGTACAGGTTCCCCATGGAGAAGCATCAGGTATTGGGAAGACCTTCGAGCGGCTTCACTGAGTCGGAGCTTCGGAGTATGCAGGAACGGCTGATCCAGCGGATGCAGATATGTGGATGACAAGTCTTGAGAAGGCTTTCCGGATCCTTGACATCCCCGAAGAAGATAAAGTAAAGCATGTTGTCTACCTTCTGAAGGGTAGTACTGGTCACTGGTGGACCATCGAAGAAGAGAAGCGGCCTGGTGAGGTGATCTGTTGGGAAGTGTTCCAGCACGAGTTCGTCAGTAGATACTTTCCAAAGATGTATCTGGATGAGAAGATCAGTCAGTTTGAGAGTTAGCGACAAGGAACGATGAACATCACCGAGTATGAAGACAAGTTTATGGATCTGATGAGGTTTTGTCCTCACATGGAGGCAACAGATGAGGAGCGGATCAGACGTTTCGAGAAGGGTCTGAGTTCTGAGATGACAACACCTGTGTATGTGTTGGAGAACCGAGAATGGTTTGCTACGTTCATGGAATCTGTTCGAAGGATTGAGAGGTCAGTAAGGGAGAAAAGAGAGTCCATGTCTCATAAAAGACCTGCTCAGTTTTAGGGACGGAGGTTTGGTGGCTTTAAGAAGCCCAAGTTTTCATCACCGTCAGAGATGAGAGGTTTTAGTGTACCATCCCAGTGGTCTCCCAGTAAGGGGAGAGGTTATGTTTCTTCGCCATCTATGGCACATAGTACAACTTCTGTGGCAGTGACAGGGCCAGCTAGGCCACGATTTGAGGATAGGACATGTCATCTTTGTGGACAAGTGGGGTATTTCAGGCTCAATTGCCCGAATAGAGGTGTTGAAGTGACGCAGCAGCCAAGGCAGAGTTTTCAAAGGTCAGAAAGACATCAGACCAGTGGTAGCAGAGGGCGAGGACGTGGTCAGGCATCGCAAGTAGGTTCGTCTGCTCAAGGAAGCAGAGGTCGTGAACAGCAAGCAATGGCTCAATTCTATGCAATGAGTCAGCCGGAGGCGATAGTCAACCCGTGAGTAGTGACATGTCAGATGGAGTTATTTCATTCTAATATGTCTTCTTCTTGCTTTATATCTGTTCTGGTTGACCCGGGTGCTACACACTCTTTTATCGCCTATAGTATGCTTGAAAACTGTCATTTATCTGTTAGCTATAAGGAGGATAATTTGTTGTTAGAAACCCCTCTTGATGGTTCCTCCTTGCTTCGAGAAGAGTGTCCATCTTGTGTCTTGTCTTTCTCGGGACACCACATCCAAGTGGATCTTATACCACTTGATATGCATGGTTTCGATGTTATCCTTGGGATGGATACCTTAGAGAAGTATAAGGTTGTTTTGGACTGTGGTTCCAAGCAGGTAATGTTTGATGATGCTGGAGAAAAGTGGATCTTCCAGGGAGATAGGAAGATTCTTTCGACATGTCTGATATCAGCTATGGTGGCAGAGAAGTTGCTACGGCAAGGATGTGAGGCGTTCTTAGCTCACGTGGTGGATACCATTGTGGTTGCTAAGGCGAAAGGTTCTAGCCTTGAGGAGGTGTCATTTGTTCGAGAGTTTCCATACGTGTTTACTAAGGAGTTTCCTGGTGTTTCTCCACCCAGAGAGATTGATTTCGAGATCAATCTGGTACCAGGAACACAGCCAGTTGCACAGACACCATATAGGATGGCTCCAGTAGAGATGGCAGAGCTGAAGAAGTAGTTGCAAGAGTTGCTAGACAAAGGTTTTATCCGACCGAGTATGTTGCCTTGGGGTGCTCCAGTATTGTTTGTCAAGAAGAAGGATGGTTCGATGCGGTTGTGTATAGATTACCGGCGGTTGAACAAAGTCACGATCAAGAACAAGTACACGTTACCGAGGATAGATGATCTATTTGATCAATTGCGTGGTGCTATAGTGTTTTCAAAGGTCGATCTACGGTATGAATATAATCAACTGAGGATTAAGGCAGATGACATACCAAAGTCTTCTTTCAGGATGAGGTATGGTCACTTCAAGTTTGTGGTTATGTTGTTTGGGATAACCAATGCACCTGCTGCTTTCATGGATCTGATGAATAGAGTGTTCCGTCTGTTCTTAGATCAGTTTGTCGTAGTCTTTATAGATGCCATTTTGATCTATAGTCGGGATAAGCAAGATCATGATCGACATCTTCGTCTAGCGTTGACTCTTCTTCGTCAACATCAGCTATATGCCAAGTTCCGTAAGTGTGAGTTCTGGTTGGAGGATGTGACCTTCTTGGGTCATGTGATATCTGCTGAAGGAGTCAAAGTCGATCCGAAGAAGGTGGAATCCATTGCAGATTGGGAGCAACCGAAGATGCCGATAGAAGTTCGTAGTTTCCTGGGTTTAGCAGGATACTACCGGAGGTTTATTAAGGACTTCAGTACGATCGCGTTGCCAATGACGAAGTTGACCAGGAAGGATGTACCTTTTGTTTGGGAAGATCGATGTCAACAAGCTTTCTAGAGTTTGACGGAGAAGCTGACCAGTGCTCCAGTGTTAATCCTGCCAGAGCCTGGGAAGGGCTATGTTGTTTTCTGTGATGCTTCCAAGAAAGGTTTAGGTTGTGTGCTGATGCAGTAAGATCATATGGTTTCTTTTGCCTCGCGACAACTCAAGAAACATGAGGAGAACTATCTGACTCATGACTTTGAGTTGGCGGCTGTGGTTCATGCGTTAAAGGATTGGAGACATTATTTGTTTGGG
Organism: Alisma plantago-aquatica; assembly: GCA_963693085.1. Taxonomy (NCBI): domain Eukaryota; kingdom Viridiplantae; phylum Streptophyta; class Magnoliopsida; order Alismatales; family Alismataceae; genus Alisma; species Alisma plantago-aquatica. The sequence continues at coordinate 1,249,981,002 of OY856409.1, forward strand.
GAAGTATGTCAAATCTTTATGGATCATAAGAATCTGAAGTACATCTTTTCGCAGCATGAGTTGAACTTGTGACAACGTCAATGGATGGAGTTGATCAATGATTACGACTGCGCTATCGAGTATCATCCTGGTAAGGCGAATGTGGTAGCTGATGCACTGAGCAAAAAGTCTTCTTCTATTTCTTCAAAGAAGGCACAGTTGAGTTCTCTGGTATGCCATAGGCGAGATATGTTTGTTTCGTTGCGATAGATGAATGTACAGATGAACGTTTCCTTGTTGTCTGGTTTTTTAGCATAGATGCAAGTCAAGCCTACATTGAGACAGCAAATCAAAGATGCACAGCAGACAGATGATGCGGTACAGTTGATCAGATCAGAGTTCTCCAGTGAAAAGCGTGAAGGGTTCCATGAGTCCGAGGATGGGCTAGTTTGCTATTGTGAGAGGATGGTGGTTCCAGATGCTAATGATCTGAGGAAGTTGGTGCTCGAGGAAGCACATATGTCGATGTATGCTATGCATCCAGGTGTCACCAAGATGTATCATAGTCTGAAGGACTTGTATTGGTGGCCCGGTTTGAAGAAAGATGTAGCTGAGTTCGTAGCGAGATGTGCGGTTTGCCAGCAAGTGAAGGCTGAACATCAGAAGCCGACAGGTACGTTGCAACCTTTGCCGATACCGCAGTGGAAATGGGATCATATAACCATGGATTTCATAGTTGGTATACCCCGGAAAACTAGGAATCATGATTCCATTTGGGTGATAGTGGATAGATTGACGAAGTCGGCCCATTTTCTACCAGTGAAGACGACGTATACCTATGAGAAACTCGCTCGAGTGTATGTTGATGAGATAGTACGTTTGCACGGTGTTCCAGCAACGATAGTTTCTAACAGAGGTCCTTAGTTTACGAGTCGTTTCTGGGAATAGTTGCACAAAGCGTTGGGAACACAGTTGAGGTTCAGTACAACTTTTCACCTGCAGATAGATGCACAGTCTGAAAGGACTATTCAGACTTTGGAAGATCTCCTTCGAGCTTGTGTTTTGCAATTTCTAGGCAACTGGGATGTACATCTTAGTTTGATAGAGTTTGCCTACAACAACAGTTATCAGTGGAGCATTGACATGGCTCCTTATGAGGCTCTGTATGGAAGGAAATGCAAATCTCCTTTGTGTTGGTACGAGTCCGGTGAGTATCAGCTTTTGGGTCCTGAGTTAGTATGTCAGACAACAGAAAAGATCAAAGTGATACAACAACAGTTGAAAGTGGCACAGGACAGGAAGAAGTCTTATGCAGACAATCACCGACGACCTTTGGAGTTCCAAGTAGGAGACAAAGTGTATCTTAAGGTCTCGCCATGGAAGGGTGTGCTAAGGTTTGGTCAGAAGGGTAAGTTAGCACCCATGTATATGGGGCCTTATCCAGTCATAGCACGTGTTGGCAAGGTAGCTTACGAGTTAGAGTTGCCTCCAGAGTTGCACAGGTTGCACCCAATGTTCCATGTCAGTATGCTGAAGAAAAGTCATCCAGATTCAGGTACAGTGATACAACCAGTTGAGGTTGAGCATGATAAAGATGTGACCTACGAGGAGGGTCCTGTGGCGATCCTTGATAGAAGGGTCAATAAGTTGAAGAGGAAGGACCTGGTTCTTGTGAAGGTTCTTTGGCAGCGTCATGGCGTTAAGGAAGCCACATGGGAGCTTGAGGAAGAGATGAGGAGAAAGTATCCCTCACTTTTCTCTTCAGATTTCGGGGACGAAATCCCTTGAAGGGGGATAGCTTGTAAGGACCCTGACCTTCGTTCATGGTTTACCCTATTTGTTTTGCTAAACCTTGATGCTTTGATGCTTGCTAATCACCTTTAGTGGTGATTAGGGTTTGGTTGTGCTTTGTTGAGAGTTGGAGATGCTACTTGCAAATAACCCAAGTCTAGGGTTTTGTGGGCAAGTTTTCCACCTTGTGAGGTGTTCCTCTCTCTCTCTTTGCTTCCTCTAGGGTTGAGAGGAAGGCTTGGGCTCGTTGCTTGAGTTCTTTTGGGCCTGGTTGAGCTTGTTTGGGCCTTGAGGTGCCTTGTTTGGGCTTGGTTGAGCTTTGTGTCGCCCAAGAGAGGTGTGTGTCGACCTAGAGGTGAGTGTGTCGGCCAACATGTGAGGTGTGTCGCCCATGGGGCAAGTGTTGTGTCACCCATGGTGTTTGACCCAGCTTTGACCTCGTTTGTGTCACCACTAGTGGACACTTGGAGCTTGATGCATGCATGTGGCAATGACCTGGGACAAGTGTATAAGGCTTGCTAGAGTGGTGGCTTGAGCTCTAGGATTGCCTTGCTCTACTTTGTTTTCTCCTCCCTTTCCTTCTATATAGATGGTTCTTTTTCTTGCTTTGAGTTCCTTTGATCCCCTAGCCTTTTCTCCACCTTGAGTGCACGACACTCCCTTCTTCCTTGCTTGTGTCGGCCGATACACCCCCTGGAAGGAGCAAGTGGTGGTCGACATCCCTTGAAGCCTGGAGCTCTTCTTCTTCTTTGGAGCTTGGAGCTTAAGGCGAGTTGCATAATTTCTAACCCTAACTACATTATCTCTTGCTATGATCTTGTTTACATGTTAGTAGCTTAGTTTCTTGCTTAGCTTTCATGTTGGCCGATCCTTGTGATCTAGGGTTTGTAGGTGAGCAATACTCCTTTCTCTCTTTGGTCTAGAGGAGTGAGTTTAAGCCTCTAGTATCATGAGCAACACCCCTCTTTCTTGGTCGATTGAGGCGAGCTTGTGTTCTAGTTGCTTGAGCAACACTCTCCTCTCACCATTGACTAGAAGGGTGAGCTCGGTTGAAGTGGACCTTGTTTTGGGTTGGTGTTTGTGTTGCCCGATGGGTGATAGGTGGTGTGCAAGACCCCTCTTTCTTGGTTGATTGAGGTGAGCCATCCCCTTGACCCTCTAGGGTTTTGAGTACATTGTGGTTGAGGAAGAAGATGACCTTGTTGGACGATATCTCTTGTCTTAGCTTGTTGGGTGACACATTTGCTCTTGTGTTGGGCGATAGGCCAAGTGGGGTGTGTGTTGGCCGACGGGCCTTGTTGGGTGATAGGTTGAGGTGTCGGGAGACATCCCTTGCTCCTGTGATGGGCGTCACAACCCCTTGCTTTGCTTGTGTCGGCCGTTAGGCCTTGACTTGGTTGTGGCACATGTTGTGGAGGTGTTCTCTCTCTTGCTTGTTGGTTTTGGTGGGATGACCTAGCCGAGATAAACTCTGTAACGACATTGCTAGGTTGCTGTGTCGGGCGTCACATGCCCTTGGTGTTGGCCGATAACTCTAGGCCGAAATGGGCATTGCCCGATAACACAAGTGTCCGACACTCCCCTCCTGTCACGCGTTACTCTTCCTTGTGACACTGTGTCGCGCGCTGGTTGCCTTGGTGGCAACGCATTGTTGCTGCTTGCTCTCTTATCTACCGTTATGTGTTGTGTTTGGGTGGGGACAGGTGGCCGTTACACCCCCCTTTAGTGAAGGTTGTTGTGATCTATAGTGAGAGTTCTTGTTATCCTTGTTGACGGTTCCTTTTATCATGGAAATAAACTAGTTGTATACATATACACCCTTGCCTAAATGTTGGTGACTCCTTGCTCACTTAATGATAATGATGATGGTAATAGTAATGATAATGATGATGGTAATAGTAATGATAATGATGATGGTAATAGTAATGATGATGATAATGGTTGTGGTACTAATAATTCTTGTTCTGTATATCCAACATGACTATATGCATGAAGTAATCATCTTGATTATTTATATAATACTGAGATGAGGATAAGCATATATATGGTTTGCTTAATGATGTGTTTTATGCACTTGATCACCAGATAATGTAAGATTGATAAGTATAGCATCTTGAATGTCATCTCATGATAGTAAGCATAGTACTGATGTTGAAACTATGATTATTGTATACCCTAACCATACAGGTGATGCTTAGCCATGAAAAAGGCTATGAGAAATATGTGATGAGTAACATCACTTTGATAATTACTCTGGTTGATGAGATTGCACATGTGATGTGATTGTTCCATGATGATGATGTAAGCCTTGAGAGGCAGTGGAAATACATGATGAGGGATTGAGATCCCATGGTATGTGATGACCCTTGTGATAGATCTGGATGGTTGGCAAGAGGCCAAGTGATAACGTGTGACGTTAGATCCTTGAGATGGATCAGGTTGATGTGACTACAATGAAAGCATAATGTTGAGTTTTATGTTGTTTATTCTATTATAGTTTGCATGTTATACAACTTGGTTGAACCTTGCAATTCATCTAAAAGACACTAAATAATCACAGTGAAATATATTATGTAGTTTGCCCTGGCCATAGATCCATCATCATCAGGATTTAGTGATGGTGAAACAGGTTCTCCTACGGGTTAACCCGGAGCGCATATTGTTGAATATGCGAGGTTGCTCCTAGCCTAAAGTGAGGAGGTAAGAGTGCAACTTCGGTTGTAGACTCCAGGGTGCGGATTCAGGCCCGTAGCCCATACATGTGAAGAGCATGGTGAACAGGCCCATGGCTCAGGATATGCGATATGAGGAGCATGAATGCGTTCATGGCTCAGAGCACGGTGAATAGACCCGTGGATCCATTTCACTAGCGCTGATACCTGTACCGAGGCGGGCTAGGCAGACGGTAGCCTGACCCTGTGGCTAAGACCACTTTAGCATGAGACTGCGGTCCTGCTTGTATTGTACTCGTGCACTGACTACGAGGAGGGAGGTCATGGAGTCCGGCTCTTCCACGTGACCTTGTATGGAATCGGCTCTGGGTTTTACAGCCGTCGATTGGATTTGAATGGTACGGTTCACTTCCTCAGGGCATAAGAACACGTAATCCAGTCGTATAATAGTTACTACTTAAGGCAAAACACGGAACATTGGTTGAGGCCTTGTTTGTGTAGTTAACCAGTTATATCTTGCAGTTACTTATATATTCCTCAGGTTATGTGGGAATATATGTTATCTTGATAATCATGTTATATAGCAATATAATTTATCTTGTCAATCATGTTCCATTGAGAGTTACTTGGTTACATGCCCTTTTGTACAGCTGGTAAGATTGTCAGTAAGAATAGCTTTGCTTTACATAAACTGTTCCTGTTATATCTCTTATCGGTTATCTGCTGTTATAAGCTCTATCATTCTGTGGTTCTGTAGTTGCGGTGGGGAGTTATGTTTTCTGCTGGGACAATGTTCAATTTTCTCACTCTGCTGGTTTACACCCTTTTTAGGTGGTCGAGCTAGACGTAGTAGTGGTTGTGGTGTTACAGCCAAGCAGCTAGACGAGCAGTAGAAGGCAAGCGATGGATATGCTGCTGATTTGGATGTTTTGTAGTAGAGTCTAGAGTCATCCCTGTACTCTCAGGTCCTTGGCAGTGTTTTGACGTTGTTTTACGATGTATGATCGTTGATGTTTTGTATATCCTGCTGTTGGCCGTATGTGGGCCTTTATGTATATGAACATGTGCTGAACTCATGTGATGGATAGACAACTGTTCCTGTAAGCTGTGGACACGTATCAGATCTCGTGTATGTATATATATATGACCTATTTCCTTGTAGGATGAGGACTAGATTGTAATAGATGCTCAGTTTATCAGCTTTCCACAATCAGTTTTAATTAACCTGTATTTTCGATAATCTGTGGTTATGGTGATTTCCGCACATTTTCACGTAACACCTCATTGTCTGTGTGATAATGGGATGTGTTGCCACAAGTTTTGGTATCAGAGCTATAGGTTCGCTGAGTCTACAAGGATTTAGGACTAGGTTGAGTCTGTTCTTATGAGTTTTCCAGATTTTCTCATAATCATCTTCTGCCTCAGCGGAAGAAAAACCAAGATGTATGGAAACCATGAAGAACATGCTGATGAGCACAACGATGCTGCATCAGTCGATGGAGCTGATGGTCAGGCACATGAAGATCGGGTGCCTAAGGTCCCCCAACCTGACCCAGCCATTCTTGAACACCCTGCCTATGAACAGCTTATGGGGTAGCTGATGGCTATGATGAATCTCATGGTTGAGCGATTTCCAGTGCCTCCTCCGAGAGCGCAGGTTCCCCATGGAGAAGCATTGGGTATTGGGAAGACCTTCGAGTGGCTTCGCCGAGTCGGAGCTTCGGAGTATGCTAGAACGGCTGATCCAGCGGATGCAGATCTATGGCTGACAAGTCTTGAGAAGGCTTTCTGGATCCTTGACATCCCCGAAGCAGACAAAGTAAAGCATGTTGTCTACCTTCTGAAGGGTAGTGCTGGTCACTGGTGGACCATCGAAGAAGAGAAGCAGCCTGGTGAGGTGATCTATTGGGAAGTGTTCTGGCGCGAGTTCGTCAACAAATACTTTCCAAAGACGTATCTGGATGAGAAGATCAGTCAGTTTGAGAGTTTGCGACAAGGAACGATGAACATCACCGAGTATGAAGCCAAGTTTATGGACCTGTTGAGGTTTTGTCCTCACATGGCAGAAACAAATGAGGAGCGGATCAGACGTTTCGAGAAGGGTCTGAGTTCTGAGATGACAACACCTGTGTCTGTGTTGGAGAACCGAGAACGGTTTGCTACATTTGTGGAATCTGTTCGAAGGATTGAGAGGTCAGTAAGCGAGAAAAGAGAGTCCATGTCTCATAAAAGACCTGCTCAGTTTCAGGGACGAAGGTTTGGTGGCTTTAAGAAGCCCAGGTTTTCATCACCATTAGAGATGAGAGGTTCTGGTGTACCATCCCAGTGGTCTCCAAGTAAGGGGAGAGGTTATGTTTCTTCGCCATCTAAGGTGCATAGTACAACTTCTGTGGCAGTGATAGGGCAAGCTAGGCCACAGTTTGAGGACAGGACATGTCATCTTTGTGGACAAGTCGGGCATTTTAGGTTCAATTGCCCGAATAGAGGTTTTGAAGTGACACAACAGCCAAGGCAGAGTTTTCAAAGGTCAGAAAGATAGCAGCCCAGTGGTAGCAGAGGGCGAGGACGCGGTCAGGCGTCGCAAGCAGGTTTGTCTGCTCAAGGAAGCAGAGGTCGTGAACAACAAGCAACGACTCGATTCTATGATATGAGTCAGCCGGAGGCGATAGTCAACCCGCAAGTAGTGACAGGTCAGATGGAGTTATTTCATTCTGATATGTCTTCTTCTTGCTTTATATCTGTTCTGGTTGACCTGGGTGCTACTCTTTTATCACCTATAGTATGCTTGAAAACTGTCGTTTATCTGTTAGCTGTAAGGAGGATAGTTTGTTGTTAGAAACCCCTCTTGATGGTTCCTCCTTGCTTTGAGAAGAGTGTCCATCTTGTGTCTTGTCTTTCTCGGGACACCGCATCCAAGTGGATCTTATACCACTTGATATGCATGGTTTCGATGTTATCCTTGGGATGGATACCTTAGAGAAGTATAAGGTTGTTTTGGACTGTGGTTCCAAGCTGGCAGTGTTTGATGATGCTCGAGAAAAGTGGATCTTCCAGGGAGATAGGAAGATTCTTCCGACATGTCTGATATCGGCTATGGTGGCAGAGAAGTTGCTACGGCAAGGATGTGAGGCGTTCTTAGCTCACGTGGTGGATACCATTGTGGTTGCCAAGGAGAAAGGTCCTAGCCTTGAGGAGGTGTCAGTTGTTCGAGAGTTTGTAGACGTGTTTCCTGAGGAGTTTCCTGGTGTTCCTCCACCCCGAGAGATTGATTTCGAGATCAATCTGGTACCAGGAACACATCCAGTTGCACAGACACCGTATAGGATGGCTCTAGTAGAGATGGCAGAGCGGAAGAAGCAGTTGCAAGAGTTGCTGGACAAAGGTTTTATCTGACCGAGTACATCGCCTTGGGGTGCTCCAGTGTTGTTTGTCAAGAAGAAGGATGGTTTGATGTGGTTGTTTATAGATTACCGGCGGTTGAACAAAGTCACGATCAAGAACAAGTACCCGTTACTGAGGATAGATGATCTGTTTGATCAATTGCGTGGTGCTACAATGTTTTCAAAGATTGATCTACGGTCCGGATATCATCAGCTGAGGATTAAGGCAGATGACATACCAAAGTCTGCTTTCTGGACGAGGCATGGTCACTTCGAGTTTGTGGTTATGCCGTTTGGGCTAACCAATGCACCTACTGCTTTCATGGATACTGCTTTCATGGATCTGATGAACATGGTGTTCCGTCCGTTCTTAGATCAGTTTGTCGTAGTCTTTATAGATGAGATTTTGATCTATAGTCGGGATAAGCAAGAGCATGATCGACATCTTCATCTAGCGTTGACTCTTCTTCGTCAACATCAGCTATATGCCAAGTTCAGTAAGTGTGAGTTCTGGTTGGAGGATGTGACCTTCTTGGGTCATGTGATATCTGCTGAAGGAGTCAAAGTCGATCCGAAGAAGGTGGAATCTATTGCAGATTGGGAGCAACCGAAGATGCCGACAGAAGTTCATAGTTTCCTGGGTTTAGCAGGATACTACCAGAGGTTTATTAAGGACTTCAGTATGATCGTGTTGCCAATGACGAAGTTGACCAGGAAGGATGTACCTTTTGTTTGGGATGATCGATGTCAGCAAGCTTTCTAGAGTTTGAAGGAGAAGCTGACCAGTGCTCCAGTGTTAATCCTGCCAGAGCCTGAGAAGGGCTATGTTGTTTTCTGTGATGCTTCCAAGAAAGGTTTAGGTTGTGTGCTGATGCAGGAAGATCATGTGGTTTCTTTTGCCTTGCGACAGCTCAAGAAACATGAGGAGAACTATCTGACTCATGACTTGGAGTTGGCGGATGTGGTTCATGTGTTAAAGGTTTGGAGACACTATCTGTATGGGGAAGTATGTCAAATCTTTACGGATCATAAGAATCTGAAGTACATCTTTTCACAACATGAGTTGAACATGTGACAACGTCGATTGATGGAGTTGATCAATGATTACGAATGTGCTATCGAGTATCATCCTGGTAAGGCGAACGTGGTAGCTGATGCGCTGAGCAGAAAGTCTTCTTCTCTTTCTTCAAAGAAGGCACGATTGAGTTCTCTGGTATGCCATAGGGGAGTCCGAGTAAATCTCTGCTGTTCGGGGCGTCAGTAGGAGTCCATCTGCGGAATCGGAAAATCATCAGCCCTAAGGACCTGACTAGGAATAGTCCTAGGAAGAAGAACAAAAGGAACTATGATCCAAACGGGACGTCCACACCGGGTGAGCAAGACCCGAGATCATCTGCAATGGTTACCCAATGATTGTAGCTTCTTGGAATGTACATGGTATCTGTGGGTGAGATACCCAAAATAAAATCAGAGACTTAACCAATATTCATAAGATCGATGTGCTAGCTGTTCTGGAGACAAGAACGAGTGGGAACAATGCCGACAGAATTGTGAAAATGCTGGGGTTCGACAGAGCGTTCCGAGTAGAAGCGATAGGTTTCTCGGGCGGCATTTGGGTGTTGTGGAAAAGAAGGATAGGGGAGATGGAGGTCCTAGCTAGCCATAAACAGTTCGTACACTACATCGTTAACAAGCGCACAAGAATGATGTTCGTTTACGCAAGAATGAAGCAAGCGGGTAGAAGACTGCTGTGGGAACACCTTCAAACCATAGCAGAGACGGCGTCGACACCCTGGCTGGTGACAGGTGATTTCAACACCGTGTTGCGAGCGGACGAGAAGCTGGGAGGAGAGCCAATCATAGTGAGCAGTTGCAGAGATTTCTCTTTGGGGTTGAGGAATGCAGGCCTGGAGGACCTTGGAGTGTCAGGACCAAAGATGACTTTCAGAAGAGGATGGTTGATGGAGAGGTTAGATCGGGCAGTAGCGAACCAGGAATGGCTGGAGGAGTATCCCTATACTTCTGTACATGTCCTACCCAGGATCAATTCGGACCATTCACCTATTCTTATCACTATGGAGGAGAGAACTAAATGATTTAATTACCATCCCAAGACAAGCAATATCTGGAATAGTAGAGAATTTTTCCCTGTGTTCTTGCAACAGAATTGGGATAATCATGTACCTTTCCACGAAGCAGTCAATAAGTTCATGCATAGATCCATTCTTTGGGATAAAGAAGAACGTCAGAAGATGGAAGCGAGGAAGAGAGCAATGCTAAATGAGATGACCAAGCTGCAGGCGGCGCAAGAGGGGGTTTGGCATGAGACAAGGGAGCAACAGCTCATTGAGATACATGTGTAATATAACAAGCTCGTATACGTCGAAGGGGAGGAATGGAGACAGAAGGCCAGATGCGATTGGATGAAGGAAGGAGACGTCAACACGAAGTATTTCCAAGCATTGGTAAAGACCAAAAGACAAAGGTCTAACATTACTAAAATCAAGGACAACAGGGGTATTTGGGTGGAAGACGAAGCCAAAGTGAGGAAGGTGGTGAGGGGGTATTTCTATGAGCTATTCACTAGGAAGAGAAGGAGGATGAACACTGAGGGTATTTCTACATACGTAGGACAATTCCCACACCTGCAAGATGAAGCTACCATGTTCATGGGAAGAGTACTGAGCAAGGAGAAAGTGAAGGCGGTGCTGATGAAGATGAATCCCATTAAGGCCCCTGGACCCGATGGGGTGGATGCCGGTTTCTTACAAAAAAACTGGGAGCACCTTGGTGACTCCATCACACTAATGATTTCTAGTTGTTTTGCAGGTCATTCTATTCATGAAAATCTTGCAAATTCTATCATGATTTTGATTCCTAAGACACCTACACTGGAGAATTGCAACAACTTGAGACCCATCACTTTGAATAATGTGGGACTCAAGTTACTATCCAAAATTCTAGTCAAAAGGATTAAGCCGTATCTTCCTCATTGGATTTCCCCCGTACAAAGCAGCTTCATCCCAGGCAGAAGAATAACTGACAACATCATGCTAGTACAAGAGCTTGTACACTCTATGAGGATCAAGCTAGGAAAGAGGACGGCCATGACAATGAAAGTGGACCTATCAAAGGCCTACGACAGGATGGATTGGGAGTTCATAGAGGACACGCTCAGGAGGACAACAATACCACAAAATCTGATTGGAATCATAATGAATATCATAACAGCATGCGAGATAACAATCACCTGGAATGGGGAGAATCTAATACATTTCAAAGCTACAAGAGGGGTGAGGCAAGGAGACCCACTATCGCCCTACATCTTTGTGCTCTGCTTAGATAGACTCAGCCAATCTATTGCAATGAGGAACGATCCGGGAGATGGGTGCCCTTCCATGCTACAAGGTAGGGGATGGGAATATCACATGTCTGTTTTGCAGACGATCTTATCCTCTTTGGAGAAGCTACTGAACGACATGCCCATAATATGATCGCAACCTTAAAGAAGTTCAAAAAGGTTTCTGGACAAATGTTAGCCAAGGAGAAATCTGCGATATTCTTCTCTAAGAACACGCCCCACCCAATTCGGAGAACGATCGCCAGGATCACCGACATAGGCCAAACAGAGAACATCAACAAGTACCTGGGAGTTCCAATTCTGCATGAGCGTGCAAATAAAGAGCTGTATCTCAACACTATAAATAAAGTGGAAACAAGACTATCAACATGGGCAAACAGATCACTATCCCTAGCTGGCAGAGTGACCTTGATCAAACCCGTTCTTAACACAATGCCCATATACATCATGCAATCTACTGCCTTGCCAATGGCGGTGTGTGACAACATTGACCAGGTGCTGCACTCATTTCTATGGAAAGGGGTGGACAGACAGAAGGGCTTACACCTAGTATCCTGGGACAAAGTCACAGTGCACAGAGGAGATGACAGTCTAGACATCAAGAGAGCAAGAGTGCAGAATGAAGCTCTGCTATACAAAACATGCTGGGATTTCTTGTCACAGCAGGAGGCACTGTGGAAAACAATCACCAAGGAGAAATATTTGCATCGATCTAATTTGGGAATCGCGAGTGCTTCACGGTTGTGGAGAGCAATTACAAGTATCCAAACTGAGTTGAATCCAACGATAGGGAAGGTCGTGCTGTCTGGGACGAATACCAACGTGTGGAAGGACAAATGGGTCGAGGGAGGTCACACTCCTGTTATCAAGATGGGCAGAATGATACCTGAAGACATTGAAGATCTAACAGTCAGCTCAATGGTTGATATGAGGGGCGAATGGGATGAGGACTTTGTTCGACACTGGTTTACTGAAGAGATGGCCAATACCATCCTAGCCATGTCGCCGCTGGACCCGGCGGCGGGGGTTGATGGATGTTGGTATACAATGAGCGTGACAGGGGAGGTTACCACCAAAGGTGCTTACCGACAACTGCTGAAGGATAACACAACGAGGACCCGAGGTCGTTGGAACACGCTGTGGAAACTAAAGGTGCCACAACGAGTAAAGACGTTGCTTTGGCTAGGCCTGCACGAAGGAATCATGTCTAACGAAACAAGATACAGGAGGGGATTTACGGATGACAACCAGTGCCCGCGTTGTCGGATAGGGGCCGAGAGTCTCCTGCACCTATTCGTCACCTACCCAGAGAGCAAGAAACTATGGGAAAAGATACAGGCGTTCACGAAAGTTGAGTTGATTCATGGTCAAAATTTCGAGCGATGGCTGGACGGAAACATGAAGAAGAAGGCAGAGAACTCAGACTGGAATGTGTGGGTGGCTATTACAGTGTGGAAACTTTGGAACCATCGGTGTAATCTAGTGTTCCAAGATGTAAGAACTAGCGCGGAAGGACTTATTGAGATCATCAGACAGGAGGTAATGTTTTGCAGGAGGGTCTTCGCAGAAAATAAAAATTATTCTGACAAGGAAAGGGAGGTTATTAAGTGGAGTCCTCCGATAACTGGACAGGTGAAACTGAATGTAGACGCAGCTATAAAGCACGGGAACATGTCCACAACGTTCGTAATCCAGGATCATACAGGTCGATGGCTCGGAGGTGGCTATGATCGATGAACCATAACAGACATCCTGAAGGCTGAGCTTAGAGCTATCATGTCTGGTATCCGAGAATGTCAGGGGAGATACAACTTTGTGCGGATAGAATCAGACAACAAGGGAGCCATTTCAATGTTGTAGAAGCAAATAAAGATCCTGATCCAATATCAACAGGAATGTCTCTTCATCGAGAAGCTTGCAAACTCGTTCCAGAAGTTAGAGTTTAATTTTTATAAACAGAAATGTAATAGGGTGGCTGATTGCATAGCCAAGCGAGATCGATCTCAAGGGGGTAGAAGAAGTAGATGGCAGCAGTGTCCGGACTTCCTCTTCGACATGTTAAAAGAGGAGGCCTCACTAGGCCATGGGGTGTGTGTGAACGTTGGTAGGCCTGCACTGAGGGAGCAGGATGAATAAGACGATCCCCAGGTTATCAAAAAAAAAAATAGTAGGCACATTTCTCCTAAAAATAATTATAGAGATTGTATAATTACCCTTTTTTCTATACGAACAAGCAGTGATTGACAAATAATTTTTTTCCTACCAACTTTTTTGGCCTCACTAGTAGAAAGGGAGAATTGGAAACATATATGTGGATTATATATGTCGGAATGAACGATTTACTAGCTTCCAAATATTGACTATAGTAATGAAATTAATGTCAACCAGTTCCAATATTGTATTTTTAAACCGTCTGATCTTTTTGGGTAGATTGTTACGATGCGTGTGGTACATGTATGCCATGTGGAAAAAAATCAGAAAGAGAAAAGAAATACATTTCTAATTTGGTGTTTGCAACAGTCGACGACCATGCTTACACATTAAATCTGCTTTCACTATCTTGAAAACGAAATAAAATTGGCTCTATATAGCAAGATGAGACGCTGGCTAAGGACTTTGTGATGCAATCTTTCTATACTATTCTGACCTAGCAGCTTTTGTTTTTGAACTTCAGACTTCGTAAAATGAAATTTGTGCTGTTTCTCACGGTGTTTGTATTTTTTTTCATTATTATGGCGGCTGCTACAGCCGCCACTTCAATTATGGGCGCAGACGGGCCATGCTACTTGGTTTTCACACGACCGACCAGCAAGTCTACGTGTAAAGCGATCTTTGTGTACGTCTTTGTTTGTGCTCCGGATAAATGTGAGACTTTTGCTTTGAGCCGGAAGAGCTTATCTCCAATTGTCGGATAGAGGAGCTGAGCCAATAATTTCAACATATAGCCTGAAGGTTTACCATGTTTGTTGTTCGGTGGAAAGACCCAAGGACTGGTTTGGTTTGAATGTGAATAAATTATCTACTACAAATTGTAAAAATTGAATACGGAAATGCAAAAAGTTTGTCTTGATTATTCGCTTGGATTGAGATGGATACTTGATTAAATATCGTATAGGTCCAATGTCGAATCTAGCACATGTTGAATGCAGCATTCACGGAAACCTACAGAAGAAAACGCTGGAAGGAACACACACCTACAAGGGGGATGCAACATGCCGAAAAAATGAGCGGCATACATTCTGCCGTGTAAAGTGGGTTAGACATTAATTATTTACTTCCTCATTTGCATGACTTACAAAGTGAGCTTCTTTTACTACGATCTTGCATAAGTACGTCTAAACTTATGTTCGGCTTACGGACATGCCAACCCACACATGTACATCAGGCTACAACCTTTTTTGACAAAGGGTTGCGTGGATCTATTGAGGATATTGTGGTATGTGTGGAGGTCTTTTCTTTGGGGATCTTCAATGGCATGTGGCATCCGTACCTATTAGACTCGGTGGTTTGGGCCTATATTCAGCAATGAATGCTTCTTTACGTGCATTCGTGGCCCAATCTTGGGTGCTCCAAGACCATATTTTGCGAGATAGCGGGATAGAAGGTATGAACTCTGATTTTAACTACGCTTTAGATTGTCTACATGTTACAATTCCGTCTTTCGATCTTAATTGTTTTGCTAATAAGGACACCGTCCCCCCTAAAGCCCAAAATGCTTTGACGAGTTCCCTTTTTAGCAAAATCGTTAAGGGCATGGGTGTTGAATTTGATATGATCGTAAGACAGAAAGCAGTCTTCCAATGTTTACAGGATGAATATGCTCAAGACTTTCTTCTTGCTATACCTATTAATGGCCTTGGACTACATATGTCTCCAGTGGAGTATCGTACTGTTCTCATATATCGTCTTATGATTCTATTTTTTTCTATTGATGAGGTATGCCCAGTGTGCCGCAAATCTTGCTTAGACACTTTTGGAGAACATGCAGTTCATTGTAGGGAGCTCCCAGGCTTCAAATATCAGTATGATCTTGTAAGAGACGTTCTTTATGATGTTCTTAGACATGCGGGAGTTGCAGTTAAGAAGGAAGCTCATGTGAACTTTTTGACTGATCCCCAGGAGGGCAGGTCGACACTTAGGCCAGTAGACGTTCTTATTTTTGGATGGGTTGGAGGAAAACATGCATGTGTAGATCTAACATGAGTTTTCCCATTGGTTGGACTGAAGGGTGACGACTTTACTGTGGGACATGTTGCCCGTAAAGCTGTTTCTGCTAAAGTGGCCAAACATGAGAAGGCATTTATCGACAATCAACATGTTTTTATCCCGTTTGGTTTTGACACTTTTGGGTTTCTATCACCTCAGGCTGTGGAGCTTCTTAAGAGAGTTCAAAAAGTTATCCATAGTAATGTAATGACTCCCAGATCTATGGATGT
Source organism: Alisma plantago-aquatica (assembly GCA_963693085.1). Taxonomy (NCBI): domain Eukaryota; kingdom Viridiplantae; phylum Streptophyta; class Magnoliopsida; order Alismatales; family Alismataceae; genus Alisma; species Alisma plantago-aquatica. The sequence goes on from OY856409.1 coordinate 1,249,996,621, forward strand.
GGTGTTTCAGAGGATTGGATTTGCCATTCAAAAAGGGGTGGCGGCGCAACTTGTTGCCCGCCTCCCTTCTATTTCCTTGTAATCTTGTAGTTTTCATTTGAAGTCTAGCTTGGAGTCATTTATTAACTAATTGAGATCAAGGATTTAATGATATAATCATCTCCTAAGGTATAGTTTATGGAAGTAAAAAGAGTTAGTCGATAGAATGGATAGTCAGAAGATTTCTAAAAAAAAAACGAAATCAACGCTCTGTACTTCTGATTATGTGTTTGGGCTCCACCTTTGGTACATTACATGGTTCGCATATATCATACGTGAATAATTTTGTTGGAATTCAGGGAGACATTGAAATACAAACGAAGTTTCTTCAAACTTTCGGACACTTATAATATTGACACAGTCGAGGACTGTGTTAGAAGAACACATGTAGATTGGCTGTTTATTAAGCAGGAAACAGACTGTTGGGACATTGGAAGAATCAGAAAGGCTCTTTACAATTGCACGCACACAATACGATCACGATGTATATGTATTATCTACAACATTTACAAAGAGCTATGGTCTAACATCTACTCCTGGTTGTTCTGTTATGCAACGGCATGGCCTTCAGATCCTATAGACGGGGTAACACTGATTCGTGCACAAGTTGTCGCTATCTCTGTTGGATATTTCTGGTGAGGTAGTTGCTGCACGCCCTACGTTACAGCAATAATTTGTTGGATAGTGAGAAAAATCACGACATGTGTAGGGGCTTTGTAAGAATGAAACCTGTTGCTTTGTAGAAAAATATTGAATTTGTATAAATTTGAAAGCAACTTATTCACATACAAATTAAAATAAATCTCTAATGTGTTTAATGCGATAATAATTAATAGAATTAGCCGTGAAATAGATTGCTCCTAGATTGTAGCGCCAGATTATAGGCCGTTCTGGAATATGAAAACCTAGTTCCCGCTAATAAGAATCGTAGCCAGATTTACTCATATGTTGTATTCACCAAAGCTTTATGTTCTGATTCAGTGGTTGAATGTGAAAGTCCTTTTTTTCGTGTTGCCAACGATACTAGATAACAACTAAGAAATATTGTATAGCTGCTTGTTGACTTGCGGTCAAGCCTGCAACCTGTCAAATCCACATCAAAGAATGCATGAAGGAGAAGAGATGCACGTGATGATCGGGTAATGGAAAGAGAGAGATCGATGGTATGTTCCAAATAACGAAGGAACCTTTTCACGACTTATCAATGGTCAATGCATGGTTTTGTTCATAAATTGACAAACACGATGTGTGAATGCAATTCAGGCCGAGCGAGCATAACATATTGCGAAGCCCTAAAATCTGACGATAAAAGGTATGATCATGGATGAATTTTGAGGGGGCTGAGCAAGGTCTTTGGATGTACATAAAGGTGTGGACATGGGCTTCGCTCCAGCCATATTTGTACGCAGGATTAGATTGGTAATGTAGTGTCTTTGAGAGAGAAAGAACCCTTACACAAGGAGAACTTCAAAATAATGGATTAGACCAATGTCTTTGAGAGAGAAACAATTTTACAAGTGGCTTAGAATGGTAGAAAGTAAAGTATGTGTAGTTCCTATTAGGATAATATCATCAACATATACAGGAGCACAAATGTGAAGGTTGTGTTTGTGATATACAAATAGAAATGCATCAATTTTGGATCTCAAGAAAGCAAAGGCTAACATGAATCATGCAATTTGTGATACCAAGCACGGGAGGATCATCTGAGTCCATAAACGGATTTTGTAAAGACGACACACATGATGAGGATGAATGAGTTCCATAAAACTTGGGAGTTGAGACATGTAAAGTTCCTAATGAATGTCCCGGTGAGGAAAACATTTTGTATATCTCTGAGTTGAGGGATTGGCCAATTAGTTATAACCACAATGGAAAGAAAACATGGGTTTTGATGTGTTTGATAAAGGACTAAAAGTTTCTGCATAGCGATGTCTTCTTGTTAGTGGAAACCCTTGACCATTAGACAAATATTATATCGCTGATCTGATCCATCTGCATGAACTTTTATGTGAGAAACCCTTTATAAAATAAAATATTTATATGTAGTGTGAGTGGAACCAAAGACTAAATATCAATACAGATGGGAGGAACTATATCATCAGCCATAGCGTCCTATCACTGAATGTGTTTTCTGGCTTCAGTTATGGATGCATTATTTGGGGTCAGTAGAGGAATTGGCTGCTAATAGATTTTGTTGAAGTTAGGTGGCATGATTATGTGGTAGTAATGGGATTGACGGGATGGTAAGCCAAGGTGTAGCGTGGTGGGTAGATTTGGTGAGAAATGGGGTGTATTTTTTTTTGGAGTAAGATAAATATATTCCAAAACGAGGGTATAACAAAGCTATACATTACAGAGCAGGGCACCTACCAGAAAAGGCTGGTCTGTTACCAAAAAAGGCATAAAACTGTACAGGAGTTGTGAAATGGGGTGTATTGAGAGGAAGCATATAGAATGGAAATTAACATTCATCAATTTTTTTATACAACAGTTGGCATTTTTTTATATATAGGTGAAGATAGAGATAGCCATAATGGGTGGGTGAATGGATGACGTTAGTAGGATAATAGCCTAAGGAACTACATTGCAAGTTGCGACAGTCAACCTTATGATTGGAAAATGTCTGTAATAATGGATATGAAGGACAAGTAAATACACATACAAACTGGTACTTTGGTTTGACGTGAAACAAAATTATATTTGGAGTCTGGTTGTTGAGAAGTGGTTTGCAATTGTGACTAATTAATCAATTTTTCAACCAAAATGAAATGCCAGAATCATTTGTGACCAATGCATGAGAAAGTAGAGTATGACCAATATCAACAATACATCCAGTTTTTCACTTATACTGTGCCATTTTTCACATGCACGTGAGGACAAGACAGTTAATGCTGAATTCCAAGAGAGGAGAATGTGTGGTTTTCACCATCCCAATTGAATGATACTATCACGAGATAATTTTTTTAAAGAAGCCCAACTCCACATGATTATAAAATCAATATTAACAGTAGACTCAATCGTTTTCCCTTAAATGTCTCAAAACACACACACACACAAATATATATATATATATATATATATATATATATATATATAAACACACACACACACACATATATATATATATATACATATATATATATACACTCAAGTGTATCCGGAGCAGAATACACTCAAGTAGTTTTTCATGATGCAATATTTTTTTTGAAAATCTAATCCGTTGATTTTCTTAAACATCTTGTGAACAACTCATACTCAAAATTTGAGTACATTTGGATATGTATAGCTCATGTTATGAAGACCACAAAAATTATGCATTTTAAATTAGTTTCGCGCGTCGATTTTGTTGCCCTTAGATGAGTGATATACACTCATCCAAATGAGCTCAAAATTTTTATGTAGCTTAGTTATAATATGACGGTGAAGATCAACGGTTTACATTTTGCAAAAAATAGTCTTGATATGCATACACACTTGAGTGTATTTGTGTGATCCGTACACTCGAGTGTATTCTAGCCTGACTATATATATATATATATATATATATATATATATATATATATATATATATATATATATATATATATATATATATATATATATATATATATATATATATATAGAGAGAGAGAGAGAGAGAGAGAGAGAGAGAGAGAGAGAGAGATTCAGGCTAACATGACCTATAAATGTCCAAATGTGCTCAAATTTTGCGTATGAGCTATTCACAAGTTGTTTAAGAAGATCAATGGATTAGATTTTTGATAAAATATTGCATCATGAAAAACTACTTGAGTGTATTCTACTTTAAATACACTCGAGTGTATTCTAGCCTGTCTCTCTCTCTCTCTCTCTCTCTCTCTCTATATATATATATATATATATATATATCATGTATGAATTTTAAGAGATTTCTATCTGTAATTAGTTTATTTGAGAAAAGGAGACAAATAAGGAGAATCGTATTATGTCTAGTGTTGATTTTCTATAAATATTTATTAAAGGTCACAATAGAGTCGTAGAACAATAGAGATTTGTAGGAATCATGGATTGTAAATGGATCACCCCATATCCAAGTATCTATGAGGAGTTTATGGGGCACATATAAAGTTGATTCACTTATCATAAATGGAGGGGGTAAGATTGGTGTGGAAATATCTATTATAATTGTTAGATCTTTTACTAAGAAGAAGACAAGAAGCATATTTAAGAGATATGTTTAATTTGTTTCAATAATTGGTGTTGACAATATAGTCTAGTGTAAAATTATCAAACAAAGAATTCAAACATGAAAGATTGAGTGAAGGAAACATGGATTGGTATGTGGCATAGATGTCAAAAGCTATGTGCTTAAGATGATATGTGTCCCTAGGACGGTGAGTAGTTATCTAAAAGGATGTGTTGCTATACATACATTTGTTTTGTAGTTTGGATATGATGACGTTACATGCATGGATATATGTCTTGTGTATGAGAGATAGTAAATTTTACAAACTTAATAAATGGTCACAATTTTGACATTTGTAATGTCTCGCCCACCTTCAAATTTGGGGAGGCAAAGGGTGTGTCAGGAAATAGGATACATATGTTTTCAAGAATTGTAGAAAATCAAAGTGATGTTTATTGATGGAAATTTAAGTTCTTCAAGTGATGGGATTGCATATGATGTATAGTTCATGAATATATAATAAGACATAATTTACTAAGTTAAAACATCCAACAATGGATGAAGGAGCTATACCAACATAAGAGTCTTGAGTGACCTAGTCTATAGTAGGATTCCAGATCAATGAGTTGATAATTTTATTGTTTAGTAAAAGCATAAGGTATTTTCTTGGGAAGGAATCAATTATGCATTTGATAATATCAACATAAGGATGGAGGTTATTGAGAGGGGTATGGTAGCTGATAATGGATAAAATATTGTAATAATTTTATGTCCTAAGATAAGTTTCAAGGTAAGAAGAATTTATTTAATGTTGGTGGTGATCTTATGGGATGATTTGATGAAAAAAAGACTTTCATTAAATGTATAATATAATTATCTAGTGTAATGGATATAATAGTGATAGGGTCAAGAAGGTCAAATGTGGTGTCCAACTGAATAATTTGACGAGTTAGCAAAAGAGTGACCCATAAAATCATGGAACTAAACAATAGTGATCAACCATGACCATGTGTCTATTGATTTAGCTGCTTCGCAATATGTTCACCAACATATTTCCCATATGAGGCATTCTTTGTTAAATCCTGTTCATCTTTAAATATACCAACCGTTACGGATATGTAGAGGATTTCTAGTCTTCCTGATGAATCAGAAAAATTCTGTTCAAGACCGATGAAGGTAGCAGGGCCTGATGGCATTGATGCTGATTTCCTTCAACATAATTGGGATGTGATTAGAAGATCAGTTTTCATTACTGTGCAAAACACTTGAAACGGTAGCCCCCTAATGTCTTGCAGATGCAATCATGGTTCTTATACTGTTACCCAATTCATGCGGCCAATCTCCCTCAATAATGTCTGCCTGAAACTGATCCCGAATGGTGGAAAGACTCAATTACGAGTGGATTGCTCCCACATAGAGTTGTTCCTGGCCGCCGCATCACTGATAACATCCTTTCCTTCTGGCTCAAGAAGTTATACACACCATGAAGACCCACTTTGTGGGGAGGCGATGAAAGTCGATCTAGCCAAGACATATGATCGTATGGGTTGGTCTTTCATAGAGCCTTATGAGGAATGGAATCCCTACCAATATCCCCAACATAGTTATGCAAGTTATAACCAAGGACAACACAAAATGTGGAATGGAGAGAGGAAGTGTTTAAGGCCTCCAGAGGAGTTCGGTAAGGTGACCCTCTCTCACCCTACATTTTCTTGTATGGTTGAGCCAATTCATAAAGTCGAAGGTGTGGGAAGGAATATGGAAACCAGCTAGACAAGATCGGGACCTCATCTTACACATTCTTCTAATTTGTATCTTAATTAAATTTAACTATTGTGTTGACTTGCGGTCAAGCCTGCAACCTGTCAAATCCACATTAGAGAATGCATGAAGGAGAAGAGATGCATGTGATGATCGGGTAATGGAAAGAGAGAGATCAATGGCATGTTCCAAATAACGAAGGAACCTTTTCACGACTTATCAATGGTCAATGCATGGTTTTGTTCATAAATTGACAAACACGATCTGTGAATGCAATTCAGGATGAATGAGCATAACATATTGCAAAGCCCTAAAATCTAACAATAAAGGTAAGATCATGGATGAGTTTTGAGGGGGCTGAACAAGGTCTTTGGATGTACATAAAGGTGTGGACATGGGCTTCGCTCCAGCCATGTTTGTACGTAGGATTAGATTGGTAATGTAGTGTCTTTGAGAGAGAAAGAACCCTTAAGTGTAAGGAGAACTTCAAAATAATGGGTTGGACTAGGGTCTTTGAGAGAGAATCAATTTTACAAGTGGCTTAGAATGGTAGAAAGTAAAGTATGTGTAGTTCCTATTAGGATAATATCATCAACATATACAGGAGCACAAATGTGAATGTTGTGTTTGTGATATACAAAGAGAAATGCATCAATTTTGGATCTCAAGAAAACAAATTCTGACATGAATCATGCAATTTGTGATACCAAGCACGGGAGGATCATCTGAGTCCATAAATGGATTTTCTAAAGACGACACACATGATGAGGATGAATGAGTTCCATAAAACTTGGGGGTTGAGACATGTAAAGTTCCTAATGAATGTCCCCATGAAGAAAAACATTTTGTATATCTATGAGTTGAGGGATTTTCCAATTAGTTATAACCACAATGGAAAGAAAACATGGGTTTTGATGGGTTTAACAAAGGGACTAAAAGTTTCTGCATAGTCGATGTCTTCTTGTTAGTGGAAACCCTTGGCCATTAGACAAATTTTATGCCGCTGATCTGATCCATCTGCATGAAGTTTTATGTGAGAAACCCTTTATAAAATATAATATTTATATGTAGTGTGAATGGAACCAAAGACTAAATATTAATAGAGATGGGAGGAACTATATCATCAGCCATAGCGTCCTATCACTGAATTGTTTTCTGGCTTCAGTTATGGATGCATTATTTGGGGTCAGTAGAGGAATTGGCTGCTAATAGATTTTGTTGAGGTAAGGTGGCATGATTATGTGGTAGTAATGGGATTGACGGGATGGTAAGACAAGGTGTAGCGTGGTGGGTAGATTTGGTGAGAAATGGGGTGTATTTTTTTTTGGAGTAAGATAAATATATTCCAAAATGAGGGTATAAAAAAGCTATACATTACAGAGCAGGGCGCCTACCAGAAAAGGCCGGTCTGTTACCAAAAAAGGCATAAAACTATACATGAGTTGTGAAATGGGGTGTATTGAGAGGAAGCATATAGAATGGAAATGAACGTTCATTAATTTTTTTATACGACAGTTGGCATATTTTTTTTATATATAGGTGAAGATACAGATAGCCATAATGGGTGGGTGAATGGATGACGCTAGTAGGATAATAGCGTAAGGAACTACATTGCAAGTTGCGATAGTCAACCTTATGATAGGAAAATGTCTGTAATAATGGATATGAAGGACAAGTAAATACACATACAAATTGGTACTTTGGTTGACGTGAAACAAAATTATATATGGAGTCTGGTTGTTGAGAAGTGGTTTGCAATTGTGACTAATTAAAAAAATTTTCTGCCAAAATGAAATGCCAGAATCATTTGGGACCAGTGTATGAGAAAGTAGAGTATGACCAATATCAACAATGCATCCGATTTTTCATTTTACTGTGCCATTTTTTACATGCATGTGAGGATAAGACAATTAATGCTGAATTCCAAGAGAGGAGAATGTGTGGTTTTCACCATCCCAATTGAATGATACTATCACGAGATATTTTTTTAACTGAATCCCAACTCCACATGACTATAAAATCAATATTAACAGTAGACTAAATCATTTTCCCTTAAATGTTTAAGAACACAAACACAAATATATATATATATATATATATATATATATATTTATATATATATATATATATATATATATATATATCTGTGTGTGTGTGTGTGTGTAGAGAGAGAGAGTCAGGCTAACATGACCTATAAATGTTCAAATGTGCTCAAATTTTGCATATGAGCTATTCACAAGATGTTTAAGAAGATCAATGGATTAGATTTTTGATAAAATATTGCATCATGAAAAACTACTTGAGTGTATTCTACTTCGAATACACTCGTGTGTATTCTAGCCTGACTCTCTCTCCCTCTCTCTCTCTCTATATATATATATCTATATATATATATATATATATCATGTATGAATTTGAAGAGATTTATATCTTTAATTAGTTTATTTGAGAAAAGGAGACAAATAAGGAGAAGGGTATTATGTCTAGTGTTGATTTTCTATAAATATTGATTAAAGGCCACAATAGAGTCGTAGGACAATAGAGATTTGTGGGAATCATGGATTGTAAATGGATCACCCCATATCCAAGTATCTATGAGGAGTTTATGGGGCACATATAAAGTTGATTCACTTATCATCAGTGGAGGGGGTAATATTGGTGTGGAAATATCTATTATATTTGTTAGATCTTTCACTAAGAAGAAGACAAGAAACATCTTTAAGAGATATGTTTAATTTGTTTCAATAATTGGTGTTGACAATATAGTCTAGTGTAAAATTATCAAACAAAGAATTTAAACAGGAAGGATTGAGTGAAGGAAACATGGATTGGTATGCAGCATAGATGTCAAAAGCTATGTGCTTAAGCTGACATGTGTCCCTAGGACGGTGAGTAATTATCTAAAAGTATGTCTCGCCATACATACATTTGTTTAGTAGTTTGGATATGATGACGTTACATGCATGGATATATGTCTTGTGTATGAGAGATAGTAAATTTTACAAACTTAATAAATGGTCACAATTTTGACATTTGTAATGTCTCACCCTCCTCCAAATTTGGGGAGGCAAAGGGTGTGTCAGGAAATAGGATACATATGTTTTCAAGAATTGTAGAAAATCAAAGTGATGTTTATTGATGGAAATTTAAGTTCTTCAAGTGATGGGGTTGCATATGATGTATAGTTCATGAATATATAATAAGACATAATTTACTAAGTTCAAATGTCCAACAATGGATGAAGGAGATATACCAATATAAGAGTCTTGAGTGACCTAGTCTATAGTAGGATTCCAGATCAATGAGTTGATAATTTTATTGTTTAGTAAAAGCAGAAGGTATTTTCTTGGGAAGGAATCAATTATGCATTTGATAATATCAACATAAGGATGGAGGTTATTGAGAGGGGTATGGTAGCTGATAATGGATAAAATATTGTAATAATTTTATGTTCTAAGATAAGTTGGAAGGTAAGAAGAATTTATTTAATGTTGGTGATGATCTTATGGGATGGTTTGATGAAAAAAGGACTTTCATTAAATGTATAATATAATTATCTAGTGTAATGGAGATAATAGTGATAGGGTCAAGAAGGTCAAATGTGCTGTCCAACCGAATAATTTGACGAAGGTATGGGTGACAATGATAAAGAGAAGTGGGAGAAAATGGTTGTCTTTCTATGTCCATTAGAGATGTGAAAGCATGAAAACGGGGATATGGACCTTGTAGGAAGCTGAAGTAATAATGCTTAAATCCATATAACTTATGTGTTATTGAATCCATGTCCATCTAGGATAGGGCAAGTCACTTGATGTGATTAAAGGCTTTCTGAAAATTGTTCATTAGGGTTAATATAGGAAAACTCCTTGATCGGTAATCAATAATCTCATTTTAAGTGAAACAAATGTTGTGTACATGTATATTACTAACATAGGAAAATTGGTTGTTGGAGACAATACTCCATTGGTTAGGTGTAAGCCTAGAGATAAGAAGAATAGCAATGATTTTGTTGATACAATTCAAAAGGCTGATTGGTATGTATTCTAACATAATATTTGGGTTACAAATTTTTGGAATAAGGGCTACATGTGTGGAATGAAGTTTTTTAAGAGAGAAAGAATCCCAATTTGTGGAGAGGCCATCAAAGATATCGTTGAATATATGATTTTAAAAATATCATGGTTAATAAAAAGCAACTGAGAAACCATGTTGTCCATGTTTTTTTAAGAAAAGTATCATTTAGTGCCGTGTCAATTTCTTACTAAGAAAAGGGTGTAGTTAGAGAATTATGATGCTCTACCGTGTGGTATAGGAAAATGGATTGGTTTAGGTTGTTGTAGGCTGTGGTGTGTGGTGTATTGGTTTACAAGTAAATACAAGTGATTCACAATGTAATTGATAATTATAGATTTATGATGGGTGTAATAGTTGTTGATTGGGATGGTGTAGTTGGAGTTGCAATGCTTATGGTGTCACGGATCCGTTCTTACCCTAATCCCAATCCCACTGTCCAAAAGGGCAGTGTTAAAGGGATTAGAGCGCCCCTCCCCGAGTGGCACGAAAATCACACACAAATAATATGCAAAAATGAAATAACATTCTTCTTTATTAAAATGAACCAAAAGGTTTAGTACATAAGGCCCATAGGCAACATGGAAAGAGAAAAAGATAAGAATCTAGCCAACAACTACATCCCTTTTACAATTAGCTCCCATGTAGAGTTCATAATTTATGTAGTAGTCTTTATTGCACTGGATGATTGAGTAGATGAAATGTAAATATCTAGTTCCTTGCATTACCTAAAATCAAGAAAATCAAGACAGAATGTCAATGCAATTGCACTGTAAGCTATATAGAAACAAGTAAAGCAATTTATAAGAAAACTAGTATGCTTGGAAGGACTTATGTTTTCAAAGCATATCGAACGATCTTCCAAAAACCAAAATGTTAATCAACAAGGATTTTATTACAAATTTCCCATTATGCTGTAATCAAGAAGCATGCTTATATTCGTTTATGTGACTCTATTACCCCAACGCGATGGGGAGGTCACCAAACTCCTTCTCACCAAGGAGATTGGAGGTCAATGTAAAAAAACCCCACCCTTAAATCAAGGATTTTTTTGCTTATATTCAATATCAACATCATCAACTTTTCCAACATCATTATCAACATCAATATATGGGCAGTCATAATGGGTATTGCAATTTAGGGTTTCATGTTTCTCAAAATATAGTATAAAAGAAAAACGGAAGACTACTCATAGGGAACAATAGTTCATCCAAATAAATATCCAACCATAAGTCAAGAGATACCTAGAAGTACCATCATTACAATCAAGGAGGAGTTGTATAATAGCATAACTTTCTAAAAGAATATTTGGAGTATACATCCCAAGAAAGAGTAGATCAACCCCTTGAGTCAGATCCTACATCAAAATATTGGATCAAGGGTCAAGATCATAGTTTTAAAAAGATCATGCTTCACAATTCAAGATTAGGGTTACATTTTCCTATTTCTACCTTAGGGTTAGGTCATCAACAATATTTCCCAAAATCCAACAATTATTCAAGTATCAAATATGTTTCATGAATGGATGACCTACCTAGGTATATTTAGGAACACATGCTATCCCTAATTATTATTATCATCATTCAAATCTCTAGATTATTTCCAATATGAAGATAATATCATTAGACTCGAGGAGATTCAAGGCCAAACATATGATTAAGAGGGCTTTCTAGATTAAAGTTACTCATCATCATATCAAGAGTAAATCTTATTTCTAGGTATATGATTCATATTTTCAGGCAATGAGTTAAGAAGTTTATATCTAACTCTTCTTCTGTCAAAATCGATTTTGGTGTCTCAAAAAGATCATTAGAATCAGGAAAAAGGGGTCTCTCAAAGATTAGTCATCATGGTTGAATCATTAGACAAGTTAAATAAGTAAAGGAACAAGATTTAGGGATATTAGTGATAAACATCAAGAATTAAGCTGTAAAAGTATTTTTAAAAGGTTTATTGGATTTTTCTGATCAAGATTGACTATTTGTTTGTCACTTTTGGAGTTTGTATGCATTTTCTATGATTAAAAGGAGATCTAGACATATACATGAATATCTGAGTAGAGGGGAGGCAATTACCCAAAAAGAAAAGGCTGAGAAAAAGGGCAGTCGTTGGATTCTTCTATCAATATTGATCAGATCACAATTCAGTGGTAGGGAGGTTGCCCGTTGCTGATTGCTTGCGCAAGACTGAAGGAGCAGGGGGAGAGCGCGAGGACCATTGGTCCTGGTTTGGATCAGCGTGGACCAAGATCCTACAATTTCTGTTAATCGTCCCAACAAAAGAACCTGCCCGTGAGCAGGTTGCTCTGCGATGGTGTAGTGACTGGAGGGATCAGGGGAATGTGAGCTAGGGAGGCTGGGGGGAGGCAAGGTGTCGGATGGGGTCGTCAGGGCTTGCTGAAGGTGATGGCCCAACTTTTATAGCCCAAAGGATCTAGGGTTAGGGTTATCGGGGAGGTATGTTCTCATGGCAGCATCCTACAAAGGTGGCTCACACTTGCCCTAGCTGCGTGGGGATTTGAGGGGAAAGAAGAATGTGATCACATCCGGATTGGCAGGGGAAGTATCCTGGTTCATTTAATTTTCAAAATGGTCACGATAGGAGTGAAATCGGGTCTCGACCCCTCCCCCTGGTCTCCTCTGCTGATTGCGGGAGGTAGGGGACGACCCTGAGACTGTCCGATCAGGGCCCCAATCCGTGGGTGCCTGATCCAAGGGTCAGGGATCGCCCCTGCCTGCCTCACAGGATCGCAGGCCCATAAAAGGGTGAGAATAAAAGGAAAACAAGAGGAATTTCACGATTAAACTTCAGAAAATCATAGAAATTAGTAGGAGTGTCCAATTTGAGTGACATTTGGACCATAGCTTCAAAAAATTGTGTAGAACATATAGAAAAAGTTTGAGGACAAGATAATGAAGTTTGAGGAACGAATTTATTTCTTTGAGTAAAGTGATCATTAAACCTAATTAAAATGTTATAACAAAAGTGAACATAAGGAGGTCAAAATTGAAAATTGGACAAAAGTATGAGTAAAAACTCACTTTATCACATCCTCCCCTCCTTATTAGGAATTTTGTCCTCAAAATTCAGGCTTATTTGAAAAGGTCAGGAAATCATTCCTCCATGTCTGACTTCAACTCCCTAGTAGCATCATCACTATCATGGTGCTTCCACAACACTTTAACCATCTCGATCTTCTTGTTTCTGACCTTCTTGGTGCAAGTATCAAGTATCTTGACTGGAGCTTGTTGGTATACAAGGGTTTCCTATAGTTCAATTGGTTCATGGTTGAGGACAGGGCTAGGGTCTTTGACAAACCGCATCAGGTTTGACACATGAAATACATTGTGCATCATGTTATATTGTGGAGGTAAAGCCAACCTGTAGGCACATTCCCCAATACGATCCAAAATTTCAAATGGACCCACATATCTAGGGCTAAGTTTTCCTTTGTTCTTTGAAATGGCCCAAATCGGTCAAATCTTCAGGAAAACATGATCACCTACTAAGAACTGAGTGTCAGTCCTATGCGCATTAGCATAAGACTTCTGACGATCTTGTGCCCTTTTTAACCTTTACTTGATTAGGTTGGCATTGTCAGAATAGAGTTCTAGTTCCTCAGATTTTAGAATTCGTCTTTCGCATACTTCATCCCAGTAAAGTGTAGATCTACATGGTCTTCCATACAATCTTCATAGGGAGGCATGCCTATACTGGACTGGTAGCTATTGTTGTAGGAAAATTCAACAAGAGGAAGGTAGTGGTCCCAAGAACCACCCCAATCAAGGACGCATGATCTCAGCAAGTCTTCTAGAACTTGGATTGTCCTCTCAGACTGTCCATCAGTTTGTGGGTGATAAGAAGTACTAAAATTCAGCTGAGTTCCCAATTCTTCTTGTACCTGTCGCCACAAGTGAGAAGTGAACTTTGCATCACGATCTGATACTATAGATAAAACAATTCCATGCAGGCTGACTATCTCCCAAATGTAAAGTTCTGCTAACTCAGGAACCTTAGTCGTTGTCTTGATCGGAATAAAATGGGCTGATTTAGTCAGACGATCAACTACAACCCAAATGGTATCACTCCCTTTCCTGGTCCTGTGTAGACCCACCACAAAATCCATGGTGATGTTTTCCCATTTCCACTCAGGGATAGGTAGGGGTTGTAGAAGACCTCTTGGACGTTGATGTTCAGCCTTGATTTGTTGGCAGGTCAGACACTTTGAGATGAAAGTAGCAATGTCAGTCTTCATATTCCTCCACCAGAAGTGCCTTTGCAAATCCTTGTACATTTTAGTCGATCTAGGATGCACAATATATTTCGACCCATGAGCTTTTTGTAACACCTTTTCTATCATGACTGAATCTTTTGGGACCCATATGCGTTGTTTGTATTGGATTCCACCATCCATACCGACTGTCAGATGCATTTGGGGCTTCTCTAATATCGTAGTCATTTCATCAAGGCTCTTGCTATTCTTTTGGGCTGACATGATCTCAGACTAGAGGCCTGGTTTTACATGGACACTGGCCAATCTAAGAATGTTGCCCATACGCCTCGGGGCCCAAGGTGACATGACTTTCAAGTTCCTCCATTCAGTAGTAAAGACAACATCACATTTAGCCTACTTCCTGTTGAGTGCATCGACCACCACATTTGCCTTACCAGGGTGGTAGGCAATGGTGAAGTCATTGTCTTTAAGGTACTTGAGCCAACGCCTCTGTATAAGATTGATATCCTTCTATGTCAGGATATATTTTAGACTCTTGTGGTCGGTGAGGATGTCAAAAATGGCACCATACAAGTAGTGTCGCCATATTTTCAAAGAATATATGATGGCAGCAAGCTCGAGGTCATGGGTTGGGTAGTTGACCTCATTTGGCTTCAATTGTTGAGAGGTATAAGAAACTACCTTTCTCTCTTATATGAGGACACAACCCAGACCGAACCTTGATGCGTCGGTGAAGATGACGAACCCATCATTTCCAGAGGGAAGAGTCAAGACAGGTGCAGTTGCTAGCTTTGTCTTTAGCTCTTGAAAACTAGACTCACACTCCTTTGACCCGATAAACTATTCTCCTTTCCTGGTGAGCTTAGTGAGAGGCAAGGAAGTCCTGCTGAGGTTCTGAATAAAACATTGATAATATCCAGTAAGACCTAGAAAACTACGAATCTCTGAAACATTCTTTGGGGCTTGCCACTCTAGAACAACCGATACTTTGGCGGGGTCAACAGCAATTTTCCCACCAGAAATTATGTGGCCTAAGAACATGACTTCAGAAAACCAAAATTCACATTTTGACAACTTTGCATAGAATTTCTGAGATTGGAGGGTGTCAAGAACTTTGCGAAGGTGAAAATGGTGTGATTCATCATCAGTCGAATATATCAATATGTCATCAATGAAGACCACTACAAACTCGTCGAGGAAAGGTTGGAAGACACTATTCATCAAGTTCATAAACACACTAGGGGCATTAGTCAACCCAAAAGGCATGACAAGGAATTCATAATGCCCGTATTGGGTTCGAAAGGCTATTTTAGGAATGTCTTTGTCCGTAACTTTGAGTTGGTGGTAACCAGAATGGAGATCAATTTTTGAAAAGACATGAGCAGAACGGAGTTGATCGAAAAGGTCGTCAATTCTAGGCAGCAGATACTTGTTTTTCACAATAGCTTGATTGACCAGACGATAGCCAATACACATGCGCATGGAACCATCCTTTTTCTTGACAAAAAGAATGGGGGCTCCCCAAGGAGAGGTACTACAGCGGACGAAACCCTTGTCAAGCAATTCCGGCAATTGCTTTTTCAGCTCAATCAATTCAACAGGAGCCATCTGATAGGATGCCCGAGAAATGGGTGCGGTACCAGGTGCTAAATCAATAGAAAACTCAACATCACAATCTGGTGGTAACCCAGGGAGCTCCTCAGGAAAGACACTCGGGTACTCTCGCACTATATCAATGTTTTCTAGGGCACTCGTATCAGGATTGACTATGGTTACAGTTGCTAGGTATGCTTTGCACCCTTTAGCTATCATGTTTTGGGCTTTAATCAGATAAATAACAACATTTTGATTTTGATCTCTCCTTCTAGGAATTACAAGAATAGGGAGGTTGGGTTTGGAAATAATGACTTTCTTGGCACGACAATCGATCAGAGCATGAATTTTATGGAGCCAATCCATCCCTAAAATAAGGTCAAAGTCTTCCATGTCTAAGATTATGAAATCTGACTCAAAACTACATCTAACATAAGATAGAGGGACTTTTTTGACAATATAGTAGGAGACTTTCATCTTCCCACTTGGGGTAGTTACATCAAGTATGTACCCTAAGTCCCTTGTTTCAAGATTCAACATAGAGGCAAGATTCTTAAATATGAAGGTGTTTGTTGACCTAGAGTAAAATAGAGTAACAACAAAATGGTTGGAGATTTGCATCATACCTACGTATACATATATTTTGTGTAAGGATTTTGTACAAGATAATCATGAATAATGTTCTGGAAATAATTTTGAATTTAAAAGGTACCTTCCATGAGTTTGTTTTCATTAGCCTTCGCCTCATCTGCATGCACAACAAAGACACGGGCCTGTCGATGTTCACCTTGCCTGGCCCATGCTGGAGGAGGGTGGGGGCAGCTGTCTCTGAAGTGACCCTCTTGTTTGTAGTAATGGTAGACTGGGGACGGATACTTGTACTGGCCAGTGTGGAAGTTACCATAGTTGCGGCAACAAGGAATATTTGTGTTCCGGCCTTGACCCCTGTTTTGGCCATGATTCTAGTCTTGTGCCGGACCACAGTTGTAATTCTAGTTCTGGCCTTGATTGTAGCTCTGTACAGGGGGATTTCTCTGGTTCCTCTGTTGGTTCTTATTCTTATTGCCACCAATATGGGGTTTTCCCTTCTGTTTGGGTTTTGCAGGTACAACTTCAGTTAGGCCTAGATAGGCAAGGGTAGGTAATGGTTTCCCATTTCCCATCCCTAGGGTTCTCTCCATGGTCAAGGCATGGTCATAGGCATCTTGAAAATTGGTGGGTTTGGATGAGGATACAAAAGCTTTTAGGGTAAGGAAGAGCCCATCAATGTAGAGGTCAAGTTTTTGTTCTTCAGTGAGGTTGGTGACATGCCTCTCCAGAAGGCAGAACTATTGGCTATATTCAACCACTATGTTAGTTCCTTGTGTAAGGGTGAGGAATTGTTTTTGTTTCTCCTTTCTCTCAGATGTGGGTTGGAAACGATTGGTGAAAATGGGTTTGAAGGCTTCCCAGTTGACAGGGATAACCTGTTGTGACTGGATATAATTCTCCCACCACAACTTGGCCGCCCCCTTCAACTGGTAGGTAGCAAAACCAACCTTATCTTATTCAGGGAACCTCAAAACCCTAAAAGTGTTTTCCATGGAAACTAACCAGGCATCAGCCTTGTCTAGGACATCATCTTTGCCTTCCCCATAGAAGGTTTCTGGGCTGAGTTTCAGAAAATTCTGGATAGTGATGGGTTTTGGGTTATGGGTTGGCACAAGGGATGTTGTACGAATGACTAGGTCATGGAGGGCATCCATAATGGCCTTCTATTTCAACTCCCACTCCCCCATATCGGTTGTCTTATTGTTAAAACTGACATCTTCATCATCATTCATACGGGGCTTCTTCCCCTTGTCTTTAGTACCATAGGTCCCTTTACCATCCCTATTGTTCTTGGTTTTTGGGGCCATCTGTAAGAGTTCATATGATATAAGCTTTCTTATTTATAACTTTCAAAGCACAAAAAATGATAGATCATGGAAATATTGTAACAAGTTTTCTCAATTTATTTTTGGATTTTAGTTGTTCCCATCCTTGAATTACCCAAAATAGAGAGAGTACATAGATCAAGTCATGACACCTTAAAGAGAACGAGAAGATGAGGAGTCATCCTACTTCCTTCTAATAGGTGGCTTGGGGAAATCTTTAAAGAAGAGATGAGATGCTAGAAGACTCTCTAGGGTTATAGGAAGTCCTTCCATCCATTTCTGGATCAACTAAGGCCAGGTGGAGCAGGAGGAACCTCAACCACCGTGAAGATGGATAGGAGAAATTATGCCAGAACCCCCTTTGTGCTCTTTCTAGACACCTCAGTTTTCACCATAGTGAATTTTAGGGCTTCCTTGGTTCAGCGATTAAGAACATCATTTCACTAATGCATATGAAGTGTGTTATGGCTCTGATACCAACTGTCACGGATCTGTTCTTACCCTAATCCCAATCCCACTATCCAAAAGGGCAGTGTTAAAGGGATTAGAGCGCACGTCCCTGAGTGGCCCGAAAATCACACACAGATAATATGCAAAAATGTAATAACATTCTTCTTTATTAAAATGAACCAAAAGGTTTAGTACATAAGGCCCGTAGGCAACATGGAAAGAGAAAAAGAAAAGAATCTAGCCAACAATTACATCCCTTTTACAATTAGCTCCCATGTAGAGTCCATAATTGATGTAGTAGTCTTTATTATAGTGGATGATTGAGTAGATGAATGTAAATATCTAGTTCCTTGCATTACCTAAAATTGAGAAAATCAAGACACAATGTCAATGCAATTGCACGATACGCTATATAAAAACAAGTAAAGCAATTTATAAGAAAACTAGTATCCTTGGCAGGACTTATGTTTCAAAAGCATATCGAACGATCTTCCATAAACCAAAATGTTAATCAACAAGGATTTTATTACAAATTTCCCATTATGCTGTAATCAAGAAGCATGCTTACATTCGTTTATGTGACTCTATTACCCCAACGCGAAGGGGAGGTCACCAAGCTCCTTCTCACCAAGGAGATAGGAGGTCAATGTACAAAAACCCACCCTTAAATCAAGGGGTGTTTTTCTTATATTCAATATCAACATCATCAACTTTTCCACTATCATTATCAACATCAATATACGGGCAGCCATAATGGGTATTGCAATTTAGGGTTTCATGTTTCTCAAAATATAGTATAAAAGAAAAACAGAAGACTACTCATAGGGAACAATAGTTCATCCAAATAAATAGCCAAGCATAAGTCAAGAGATACCTAGAAGTATCATCACTACAATCAAGGAGGAGTTGTATAATAACATACCTTTCTAAAAGAGTATTTGGAGTATAGATCCAAAGAAAGAGTATATCAACCCCTTGAGTCAGATCCTAGATCAAAATATTGGATCAAGGGTCAAGATCATAGTTTTAAAAAGATCATGCTTCACAATTCAAGATTAGGGTTACATTTTCCTATTTCTACCTTGGGGTTAGGTCATCAACAATATTTCCCAAAATCCAACAATTATTCAAGTATCAAACATGTTTCATGAATGGATGACCTAAATAGGTATATTTAGGAACACATGCTGTCCCTAATTATTATTATCATCATTCAAATCTCTAGATTATTTCCAATATGAAGATAGTATCATTAGACTCGAGGAGATTTAAGGCCAAACACATGATTAAGAGGGCTTTCCAGATTAAAGTTACTCATCATCATATCAAGAGTAAATCTTATTTCCAAGTATATGATTCATATTTTGAGCAATCAGTTAAGAAGTTTATATCTAACATTTATTCTGTAAAAATTGATTTGGAGTCTCAAAAAGATCATTAGAATCAGGAAAAAGGGGTCTCTCAAAGATTAGTTATCATGGTTGAATCATTAGACAAGTTAAATAAGTAAAGGAACAAGATTTAGGGATATCAGTGATAAAAATCAAGAATTAATGCAAAAATATTTTTAAAAGGTTTATTTGATTTTTCTGATCAAGATTGACTATTTGTTTGTCACTTTTGGAGTTCAGATGCATTTTATATGATTAAAAGGAGATCTGGACATATACATGAATATCTGAGCAGAGGGGAGGCAATTACCCGAAAAGAAAAGGCTAAGAAAAAGGGAAGTCGTTATATTCTTCAGTCAATATTGATTAGATCGTGATTCAGTGGCAGGGTGGCTGCCCACTGCTGATTGCTTGCGCAAGACTGAAGGAGCAGGGGGAGAGTGCGAGGACCGTTGATCCTGGTTTGGATCATCGTGGACCCAGATCCTAGGGTTGCTGTTAATCATCCCAAAAAAAGAACCTACCCACGAGCAGGTTGCTCCGCAGAGGTGCAGCGGCCGGAGGGATTAGGGGAATGCGAGCTAGGGAGAGCTGGGGGGAGGCGAGGTGTCATATGGGGTCGTCAGGGCTCGCTGAAGGTTATGGCCCAACTTTTATAGCCCAAAGAATCTTGGGTTAGGGTTATCAGGGAGGTATGTTCTCATGGCAGTGGCCTAGAGGTGGCTCACACTTGCCCTAGCTACATGGGGATTTGAGGGGGAAAAAGATTGTGATTGCACCTGGATTGGCGGGGGAAGTATCCTTGTTCATTTAATTTTCAAAATGGTCACGATAGGAGTGAAATCGGGTCTCGGCCCCTCCCACTGGTCTCCTCCGCTGATTGCGGGAGGTAGGGGATGACCTTGAGACCATCCAATCAGGGCCCCAATCCACAGGTGCCTGATCCAAGGGTCAGGGATCACCCCCGCCCACCTCACAGGATCGCAGGCCCATAAAAGGGCAAGAATAAAAGGAAAACAAGAGGAATTTCATGATTAAACTTCAGAAAATCATAGAAATTAGTAGGAGTGTCCAATTTGAGTGAAATTTGGACCATAGATTCACAAAATTGTGTAGAACATATAGAAAACGTTTGAGGACAAGATAATGAAGTTTTAGGAACGAATTTATTTCTTTGAGTAAAGTGATCATTAAACCTAATTAAAATGTTATAAAGTGTAAACAAGCCATATTGGTCACTAAATTTTGTAATTGAGTCTCAAAATTAATTATGTAGCTAAGAAAAAATAGATCGGGACTAAAAGTGCACATAATGAGGTCAAAATTGAAAATTGTACAAAAGTATGAGTAAAAACTCACTTTATCACATATGGTTACAACAAGTTTTGTGGAAGAAGATCACATTCATATCAGCCTTACTAGACATTTTATGTTTGAGCATTGATTCATGTATGCTTCTTGTTGATGTAGAAAGGAGTCTAGTGATGAGGAGTTTTGAAAGAGGTGAAGTTGTTTTAGAGAGTTAGAGTGAAGAGGGCCAACTAGGTCCAAATCTGAGATCATTTTTACGAGTTGGTAACTTGGGATATTCTAAAATTTAGAGAGTTGAAGGCATTGGAGGATAGTGTTGTATCTTTTAGGCTGTAAATTTAGATTTTGTGAGGGATTATGTAGATATGCAATGGACATGTTGGTAAATGCATCGAGAATAGTGTTATGTGATAGATGTCTTAGACAAAAACTCTTTGAATATAAAAGGTGTTGGATCTCGGAATGAAGTTTCCATGTCTAGGAGTATTTGGTTATGGTTGTAAATGTATTTAGGACAAAAATAGGATTTTCAAAGTAGTACATATTGACTGATGATGGATAACATAGAAAATGTTCAAGTTTAACAAAAGTGGGGGGAGATCTATTTTTTGTCCATGTGTACTTAACTAAGAATATTATATCATTAAGGTTAAAGGTTTTAATGAAGTCATAATGTGTGAAGATCTGGATATGTAGGTTGGATTGATCATTGGTGAAACAAATAATATTGAAATCATCACCCATAATGCAAAGTTTGGTGGAGAAATTTCTTCTAAGGTGAGAAATCTCACTATGGAAAGCATCCTTACTAGAAGATAGGGATGATGTTTTGTTTGACATGATGTTCTAGAAAAGGTAGTAAAGATGAAGTAGTTTTGGTTGTTGTTATCATGTACGACAAGAAAACAATTATTTTGACATAGTTAATGCCCACACTATGACTCATAGTCAGGATTTCTAACCATGAGTTAATTATATATCTAACAAGAGAGCAGTTTAATGTCTGAGTGAAAGATGGGTCATATTTTATTGGCTATTAATAGGATCTATTATATCAGCAAAGATACAATTTCTTCATGGTCATTTCCTATCACAAGAACCTAAAACTTTAATATTACATGTGCAAATAACTATAAAACCTAGTAAAAGAAGGTTAGATAATAACTAATAAAAACATAGAGATCTAAAGAGCATGTTGATCCTTTGTTTCAACATTTTCAAATCCCATAAGATCATTGCAAAGAAACCTGATGACACCTTTTTTATCATCTTCATTGTAGAAGACTGAACCTAGGGTGTTTCAAAAGCCTAAACAAGTTACCATATGATACACGCTGACCGCACATGTAAAATACAAATGTACATGTCATGTAGTAATTGATATTTGAGTGTTTGGTGTTGAACTCAGGGAATTAGTAGGCTACATACTACAACTAACCAAGATCAAATAATCTAGACCAATGAAAAAGATTGAGTTTATTGATTACAAATGGATAAATTAACAAAGCATATAAGAAATTAGTTGTGGAACCAGAGAGATGGATTCTCTTGGATAGCTTGTTTCATCATGTTATAATTTATAAAAAAACAAAGAACCCTTGCTTAAAATAATTAGGAAATTGTAGTTTACATCATCTGCTTTTGCAGTATATCACACTATCCAATCTAGTCAAAAATCCAATTTTACATTTTTCAAGTAAAATTCTAAATGATTAATGATATCTATCTCTAGATACGTAAACTAAAAACCATTATCTTACTTTCACTTTGCATTAATTATGGGGTTAGTAACAATTTTTTCTTACACATAAACCCACTTTTAAAGTAAAAAGAATTCAAAGCATGAGCAGGGTGGTCAATTGTGAAGACGGAACTAGTTCCACTTAGTTCTATCATTTAAATTCCATGAAAAGAAATTCATATCTAGATAAACATTATCACATACAATTTAAAAATAGGGTACTCTTGAGTCCTAGATGAGATGGTTATTAGTTCAAGATATTGAACATGGTATCATAGTAAATTTTAGACGAGAAGGAAAATATAAAAATAATTGGATGGATCTGAGGAATGACTTCAAAATAAGAGTGAAAATGAGCATCATTTAAGCATACATATCATTCGTTGAAGGTATCTGGACAATCGTTCCCCATGTAGCACCTTTTCCACTCTCCTCTATTTGGTCTAGGGGCATTATGAGATGCTCTCCAACATATTTTTGATAGACATCTTGACTTGGGTTATGTAAATCTCAGTCATCATGGAAAGATCCAAATTTATGGTTTTTGGTTAACATTTTGATCATCCATATTCTACATCAATCACACCAATCTAGTAAGTAACATTGTCTTCTATAATTCCATATTCGATCAAAAGGTGTGTCAGTACCCCCAACAAGGGTGTCGATGCCACCAGATTGATATAGTGAATCTTCGGGGTGTGCTCTTAGTGACACAAGATGGGTCTCAGTGTTGTTGGCTCTTCTCTAAAGATTCTAATTCTTAATGCAGATTGGTGGTACCAAGATGCATCTTGATGGTACTGACATGTTGATTATATCCAAACATCTTTCGAATGTAAAGAGTTTTCACTAGGGTTAGGTATAAAAAGATAAATTTGTACTTAAAAGTATGTATATATGTTATATTAAAGTGAAGGAGTCTCACAAACCAGATTCACATAATATGAGTGAAAGCACATATCTTTTAGAATAAATATCCAAATAAAATGTATAAAACAACCTAGAACCTAATGTCAAAGTTATGTGTATCACCATATTTGTCCATATCAGAATGTCCATTGATGGTTGTTATATGTAGGGTTTGATGGGTTATATTGAGAGTTTTTTGTAGGAGAGTCTATGTAAGCATTATAAAAGTTATAATGAAAGAACTTGTAAGGTTGAAGAGCCAAATCTGATGTCGATGAACAAGGATATTGTGGCTCCACCAAGGAAGGTGCTTGAGATTTAGATAATGAAATGAGCATGTGGAGGCAAGAAGGAGTCCACCATCATCTCATTTGAAGGCATGTTTCGAGGTACATACATATATCTTTCCATCTTGATGGTCATTATTAGGTATTTGAGAAAATTTCTCATGCATGCAACATGTTGCTTTCTATCTTGTTAGAGGCTAATCGGTGAAATATATGGTAGGTGTAGAAGTATGGGTGGAATTTGTGAAGGTGTATGTGTTAGTATGGTATGAGGCTTCAGTGAAGGTGGAGAAGGATTTTGTGTGGGTTTTTTCCAGAGGTTCTTATCTTTAAGAGGGCATACGATTGGGTTTATTTTTACCCAAGGAAGATGGTTTAGAGATAGGCTCCTAAGAGAGTGTTGATGCAACATATATGTGACAGGGAAGCAAGTGGTGGAATTGAATTTCATTTCAAAAGGTTATCTACCATGAGGGTGATGAGATTTAGAAGGAGGTTTGTGAGAATTGAATATCTATAAGGACCTGATGTAAAATTCCATTGGGGAGGGTTTAATGGATTGTCAAAATAGAAGAGAGTCTCATTATAGTTATTCTCTAGGTCCAAGAATAATAGCAAGTATGATGTATCCCCCACAAAGATGTTGAAAGTTTATGGGCATGAGAAGTTTTAGGAGGAAAGAATAGTAATATTGGCATTGTGAGAGTTATATGGACTAGTGATCTCCTCAAGAACATCCATGAGGAGTTCATCCTAGTTGTGGGTGATTTTATAGAAACTTTCATAGGTCCATAAATGGATAAGATGCTTTGAAATGATGAGGTCATATACAAGACAATCAAAGCAGTCAAGGCGCCAAGAGAGATGTCCCACTGATGTATATGCACTCCCACTCACTAGGAATTGTACTCAACATGAAAGGATTTACCGACAACACTATAACAAAATATGCTAAGGGCTAGGGTTGAATCTTCAACCCAAAAACATAATTTTTACACCAACTTGTTGGTCAACACCTGACCATGATCTTTGCTCCCTGAGTGTAGGATTGGTGAGTACAAATTTCTGGTCAGGTCCATTGTTGAGTAGAAATATGTTAAATCCTTGATCTTTCCACTAAAAAGAGACACATTATTATGGACGTTGGGAAAGTGTTTAGTCATGGTTGTGGCCATTGGGATAATATTTTTTTCATAGATGTATATTTTATAATATTAGGTTTAATATTATTAATGTACAATCAACATAGTTACATAAACATAAACATAAATTGACAAAAGCATGTCATTTATACATATATTCACTTTCTAAAGATACAAAATTGTTCATAAAGAACTAGAAACATATACAAATGAGTTTTATTCTATCAGAACAAATGTGTTGAACATCCATGTTAAATTGTATTGAACAATCTCAGTGTTACTTTTTCTTGAAAAACATTACAAGATGGATCAAAATACTAAGTTTTCAATATCCTCTATTATATTTCCATGCATAGAGTTTTTGGTTGGTGAATTGGTCTATTGTTTCTTTATTTATTCCACCATAAGGGAGATCTCTATTTCCATAATTTCTTGTAGTTGGAGGACTTTCTCAATTATCTTAACTAAATAAGCATATAAATCAAATGTTAATAATACTAAATAAAATTCAATTATAAATGTTTCTATCTCAAACCAAAAACTAACAGGGAACAACATACAAATAAGTTAAACATACATAACTATTTGGAAGGCATTCTTTACAAAAAAAAACAAATCTTTCCTTGTTGTAGAATTTAGGAAATATCACCATCTAAGCCTTGATCTCAAACATGTTGGGGTCGGTTACATGGATCCTTCTTTTCCAATCATCTATATTATGGGTCATACTATGATCGAGATGTAACAATTCAAAGTCTCTCTTCATAAGCTCTTCCCAAGTTAATTTAGGTCTGGATCTACTTCTTTTAGTTGTGGTTGACTCAATAATCTTGATTCGAATAGGTGAATTTGTCAGTGTGTGTTACACATGTCCATACCATCTTAGATGACCTTCACATAACTTGTCCTCGATGCTCACCATCCCCACTTTGTTTATGATATAGTCATTACTCATATGATATTTTTTCGTCTTCCCACACATCCATCTCATCATATGCATATTGGTCAAATTCATCTTGTTGAGACCTTATTTCTTCACTACCCAACATTCACTCCCATATAACATGGCTGGACGTATAGCTATTCTGTTAGTTTATTTTTTGAACTGAGAGGGATTTTCTTACAACATACTACTCCATTTGCAGTCCTCAACTTCAACCATCATGTCGTGATCCTATGAAAAACATCATCTTGAGCCTCACCCTCTTTTAATTAAAGTACATCATCACATGTTGTTAGCTGAAAGCAATTTTTTGATATAATGAATTTGTTGTTTGTTGTTCAATATAGCATTTACAAAGGATGTACATTTAGTTTTCAACACACACACAACCAAGTGGAAGAAATATATAATATCTTATAGACAAACTATGTAAATTGGTTAATCAAACTATATTTGTTGGAAGAAACATAGTAAATGGGGTTAAAAATTGTTGACATACCTTTTTATAAGAAGGTCTAATCCCTTGGCTATGTGTATCAATTGTTGATGGACCCAAATAGAGTAGTTTGTGAACTGTTTCTGATCTAAGTAATTCTAATGTACATAGTTGAGCCACAAATTATATATATATATATATATATATATATATCCTTTTCAAAAGTTTCAATTAATAAAGTGTCATATATGAGGAGGTTGCAGTAAGTTTTTTAGCCACATCCCCAAATATCAGAAGATAGCAACATGTGGAAACCACATATTTGATTGGCCTTATTATATCATTTAATGTGTGAATGACTTATTTACTATGAAATTAACCTAAAATGAAAAACGTGTAAAACTACTTGTATAATATATGGTTTTGGAAGCTAATCCCAATGGTTACTTTTGGATATTCCAATTCCCAAGAAGATCAATTACATGTTACACAAAATATTGTAAAATATAATACCATCAATACTACACACTTACATCATCAAAAGGAATGGAATGGGCTTAGTTCACCCACAATTCTTTGGGACATTTTGGTGATCATCTTTGGGACATCAGATTGATTAACATTCTTGTTTCTTTTATTGATTCTTGCATCTCACTTTGTATAATCTCAACATCTTACTATTAATGTGTGACACATTAGACAATAATGACTTTCATCAAAGATAACCATATAATACAAACTTATAGTTTAAACATTCACCTTGTATTTTCTATTCTCTTCGTATAAAGCTCAATTTCTAATGGGTAGTGATACACCTTGTTCTCCCATCTTATCGTGGATGATACCGACTAAATCAATGTTTTTTATTTTGACATGCTTGATAACATGAAAAATAGGTTCATTATCTCAATCTTCAGTAATAATATTGGATCCTTCAACTAGTAATTCGTTTCTTTTAGATTTATATTGCTCTACAATTTGTGCCTGAAATATCAGAGTATAAGCATTTCCTAGTTTAAAGAATCAAATCCATAGAACTCTACATTGTTTGATACATAACTCAACATTTAAAATTTTTAGTATAGGATACTTATGATAAATCTACTTTGAGCGTGTCCAAGTTATCTCTCCTACAATATCATAACATGTGAACTAGCTGAAATAAAACACTTTTTTGAAAATTATAGGGATACACATTGAGGATGAACAATTTAGGTAGTATAGATAAAAGAAAGGTTTGTTTGGGTGGAATTCAAAACTAAAAATAGCATATGAGGGATGTTTGACAATGAGATCCCAGATTCTTGAGCATAATCAATTCCTAGAAATGATAAGAAGATGAGTTAAAAGAAACAATTTGTTACCAAAGAAAGGTGCAATATGGGAAATGTAAATGAGGAATGATGACAAAGGAAAAGCGGCAAGGAAGGAGGGATGAACGAAGGAAATAGATTTCGAGATATTCATAGAGGAAGAGAAAGGGGATGTAAAAACAAAAGTAGAAAGAAATGAAAAATGAAGGAACAAAAATAGAAAGAGAAGAAGGAAACTCAAGATCAGAGGAGAGAAAGGAAAAGGGTGTTGGTTGTGACATAGTATAGTTGTCATCTAAGAATTTTCACCTCGAGAGGCACATAAATAAATAGTTTTATGTTGTTCATATTTTGGTCTTCTACTTTCTTTGAGGGTGTTATACATGATTCAAAAGACACAACTTGCATTACTTTAGTTTTTAGATGTCCTCTAAACATCAGAGTACTTTGATTATGGTGTTGCTTCTACTCTGACTGTATTTCACTATTAATTGGGCACTTTCTTTGATTATTTTACAACTTTTTGCAATGTATTACTATATTATCATGTCATTAATCCCTCATCCAGGAAAAATTGGTAAGGAGGAAACTTTTTTTATTGACAGTAAATAGATGCATTAAATTAAAATTGGCCACAATGATAAGGAAGAAAGAGGTACAACTTTTAACAGAAGAGATTGGAAACTAGTAGGACACTTCAACCTAGATTCCTCCCCATCACGGTGAGAAAAATAACTTTTACACATAATCAATCCACAATGGTTTTATCTATCAAGAAGATACCTCTTCTACCAAATCCTACAGTCACAACATACACGTCATGGAAGCACCGACTAGTTACTCTTGATCTTTCACATTTTCACAACAAAAACATTTGACATTATCTTAACTATGTCAAAGGGAAACCTTTACCATGATCCTAGATAGAGACCCAGGGGAAACCCATGAATTGCTAACCTCCACAATGAAATGACTATTAATCTTATTGTAGTGTTGATCAACACTAGTATAGCTGGAAAACCGAAAAAAACCAAACTGAAAGAATCAAGAAGACACTTTGACGCCCAGCACATCGGGAATCACCAACTCCCAAGATGCTAGAAGAGATACCCCTGAATCCACACCCTTGTAATGGAACAAGGGCCTTCACAACCAACACTTTGATCCATGTAGCAGCATAAACCCGTAGGAGCCTACGAGTGGGGTGGTTAGGCAGTAAGCTCCACAACTCTAAAGTAGACGATCACACCTCTGGCTGGGTCATCATAGTCATAAATCTTGGGGGGAGCAGGGTTGGCAGCCATTGCGGCCAGATCCCCTCTCCCAGGCAGATAGAGACCTAGGCAGAAACCCTAGTGCAAATCACCAGTAGCTAGAGTGGAAGCCCCGAGAAGACGCTCACCATTTCAGTGAGGAGGTAACTAAACTCATCTAACCTCCTCTAACTCGTCAACTTGGAACATTGAGGATCATGAATGGTTAGGAGGAATTAAATTGTTGTGGAAGTTGTCAAATCAAGATACTAGTTTGCCAACTACAATGCAGAACTTAGAAACAGGGAAAATATTGTAGAATAATCCAGAAAAATGATAGATGAGGGGGAAATTAAGAGATAGACAAGTTATTTTAGTCAAGATATTTCACTAATACTTGACAAGGATAAGTCTTAAGGAATAAATTAAATGTGGTAATGGAATTAATCCTTGACTATATATCCTTGACCCTTACCATATTTTGTTGTTGTACAATATGTTCTACATCCTCAAATGAGTTGAGGATGTATAACAACTCCTTATTGGAAGAGTTTTGTCCTATCAAGTTTAGATTGAGGTATGAGGGAAGAAAGGAATTGTGTACCATAGAAGGAAAGAATCAAATATTTTGGTTCAATATTGATGTCATGATGGATACTTTCCTATTGGATACATGTGAGATGAAAATTGACATGGATTTTGTGTCCTAGGAAAAGGTCAAGGTAGGATTTCAAAGTAGAATTATTAATGATGGGGCCCCAAATGTTGAACCAATAATAACCGTAAGAGAAACTACCCGTACGTTTAACCAAAAATTATGCATTGATTTCCCACTCCATAGAAATGGAAGCTTTATTGCAATATACTTAAGGATTGAACCCAAAAGAACAACCTTTTTAAGTAGTTATATATATTCATAAGTATTTAGGAGTAATATTTATAACCGAGAAATTTGATTGATTGATTAAAGTAAATTATTTCTTCTAAGGGACAAAGATTAAAGAGGTACTAGAAGACGATAAAAGGGCCATGGCATGGAATTTCACTTACGACAACCTACATAATTAACATAGCAAGTTTTATCTGTTAAATAACAATTTACTAAATAGAGTCTTAGAAATGGTACCCTCATGGGATACATATCATTGCATGGATCAAACTCCCTCTAAACCAACCAGACTTGGTACCCAAGTTTGTAGTTCATCTAATCAGACTCTCTAACTTCAACCGACTAGTCTTGGCACACTAGTAGAATGTAACCCAATCACCCCACTATTCCTTGCTGAAATTTCATGGGGATAACAAGATCATTATGAAGTTCTAATCACAATTACAACAACATGAACATCCACAATTGTAACGTACATGCAAAAAAGTGATCAATTTGCAAGGCAAGGAGAAACGCAAAACGATACTTTATTTAGAAATACCATTGTTGAGTTTAGTTACAAGCTAGGATAAAATACAAGCTATTGGGGCTAGTCCCCATGCCTCAACATAAGCATCTACTCGCTCATGGCAAGAGACAACAATGAAAAGATAGAAAGAATGATATAAGGGGTCATAATGTATGGTGTAGGAAGACCAATCTCTCAACTGTAGCCACTGCCTTCTTTCTCATCGCTTGAGTGTACGCTACATAGATGTGGCTTCTAATAACCATCAGAGACCCTTACAATTGACAACAAGGGTTCCCTTTATAGATGCATTCATTGATGTTGAAACCATAATGTTAATTACTTGTGGTCAAAGGAAGCTAATTGCATGGCCCATACTAAGTCCAACAATTGAATTTCTTGGGTTACTCAACCTTGACCTCCTACCCGGTTCTCTGGTAGACCAGGGCGAGTTGAGTTGGGGTAGGCTGAATGTAGAGAGTACACATCTGTACAGAAGAATTTGGGGGACTCTAAGTAGAGAGAGGCTCGAGTCAGGTCACTGGCAATGCCGATTTCCTGAGTGGGTGGTTAGAAGGTGAATGCTAAAAATCTTCTAGGGCCTTCCTACCTTTGAGAAATGACATCTTTAGGGTTTGATAATCCTTCTAGGCAATGAAGTTTATATTTTGTTGGTTATGCATAAAGGTATATAAAATGCATTAAAGTCTAGAAAAGGGGAAGATAATTACATGTAAGTAAATCTAAGACTAATACTAAGGAATAACAACACAAAAACCACTAAAAAGAAAATAAAACTATATGCAAATATCAGTATAAATATATTCATCAAAATACCTTGAGCTTAGATCTTTTCTTATCCTGAGTAAAGAAAAAATAAAAAGGGAGACAAATAAATGATACTGAGATCCAGTATTCCTCTTCCAACTGAGCATATTTTGTGATCCCCTTCCACCTAACATGATCAAATGACATAGTCCTTTAGGATCACATAGCCAGACTTAGATATCCTCCGATTGGGGCTTGTTCCTCCATTAGCTAGACTCCAAAACCTACAAAGAACTAATTTCAACTCAATAATACTCTTGATCTAGCTGTACAAGATGGAAGAGACCACAAGTTAGGGTTGATTGGCTATTTTTGGAGAGTTTTGATAAGTCCCCTAGGTATAAAATTTGGATGAGAGGGAGAGAAGGCATGGAATAAACCTGTTTCCCTGGTCTCTCCTTGTAAAAGAGTGAAATCACCCATTTAATAAATATTTGAAGAATCAAACCTCCATTCCCAACATACTCAAAGATATGTTGAAAAGGGTGTAAAATTTTCTTTATTTATATGGTACAAGAAAGACCATTGGAAAGAAGCAAAATAAAGAATAACTGACTATAATAAATTTCATAAACGATTATATAAAAATACATCATTCTCCTTTTAGGGTTTACATCAAGATACACAAATAATATCTAGATAGAGGGAAGTCTAGACTACTACAATCTTGTCTCCAAAGCAACATCTCCATCAACCAAGTCCAAGCCAAAAGCTAAGATCTTCTTGTCTTATCCATCACCTTGTTCAACACTTGGATGGTTGGGAATACACCCAACAAAAGGGAAAGAAAACAAGGTATGTGTCACAAAACAAGTCTAGGACAACAAGATAAGTAAATAAACTAAAAATAGGATATGGTTCATCATAAGATGTAGATAACCAGAGCATGAGGCTATATTAAAAAAACTTGCCATTAACAATTATATTGAAAAGGATTTACATGTAAGATAATTATGTCTACCTAACTAAGTAGGGTTGAGGCACCTACTGGACCTCTAGCCTATAGGTGAGGGGAAAATAAGACATTCCCAGTCACCTACACAATAATATGGGGAGAATAAAAACATTCCCTAGGGAGATTAAATACATGCCCTCTATGGGTGGTTCTACATAAGTACCAATACTTTAAATTAAATAGAACATAAATCAACATGCTAGAACAGTATTCATGGCAAGAGTAATCAAAATATTCAATAAGTGGGGTATAAGACCCAAACAATATGAAACAATAATCCAATTTTAGGCACAAGAAATTAGGGTTTCAAGAAAAGAGATTTAGATTCAATTAAGCCTCATTAGGGAAGAATAGGTTAAGGCATAAAATTTCCCAACTAAGGTGTTAGATGCACATACCTTATCTTAAGAGATCCAATTACTCCTTCACAACTTAAATTGATTCCAAGGATTGTTTTCCTATTTCAATGTTTAAATATGAATTAGGGTTTAATCATGTATAAAGGCAAGGAAACCCTAACTTTTGGACTTTTCAAACAAAACCTCATTTTTGACCCAAAAATATCCCCATTGTCTTAGTTAGGTTTTTCTGATTTAGAAAACATATAATTTTTTGTATTTTGAAGATATGTACCTTTGGATGTATTTTTAGTGATTTTAAATCAATTAAATCATTTCCAAAAAAATACTTTTTCGACAAACTCAAAATCATACGTTGAAACTATTTTTATTATAATGATGGGATTTTTTTTAATTCTAGAACATATTTTATTTTAAATTTTAGACATGAATAATTACTTATGATTTTATGAAAAACAACCAATCAGAAAATGCCACGTTAGCAATTTGCCATGAGAGAGGAAGACAAAGAGGGAAAAGAAGGCCGAGTTCAGTTGACATGACCCAATCACGTACGGCTATGTCACCAATCAACATCCAACCTACCTCATCCAAGAGCAAAAAAAAGTGGGGCAAGAGACGAACAGGCCCTTGGTCCAAAAACACAAAGAAATAGGATAGTGAGGGGTAGCAATGAGAAAAAAACATGGATCATCCCCTACCTTCTTTACGAGCCATGGCCGGTAGAGCCAAGGAGCAAGTCAATCAGGAAATTGGGTAAAACCAAGAGAGCGCACAATTTCGAGATATCATTTGCTAAAATGAGAAGAAGGCATGCCAAAATTATACCTTGGATCTAATCAAGTGGGCATGAAGTGAGGAGGAAGTTATGGCCACCATCACTGTGGATAGATCCCCGATGTTCCAGGAGCACTAGGAGAAATCTAAGACCAAATCATCACAAGAGAAGGATAGCAATGTGACCAACGACGATTGGGGCACAAGTATTTATAGATGCAACCTTGTGGAAGAATTTTGGGCATAGATGGTTTGAGAGAGGTGAGATGAAAATTAGCCGTTTCATGATTATTTAGAGTTTGGGCATGATTAAGGCGTGATTGACCTCTGGAATTCATAGTCGAAGAAATCTCGTGAAGAGATCAACTGTGGAAAGAGAAAAATGGATTTTACAGAGCCTCATTTCACACTGTTAGTTTCTAGTTTGGGCCAGGGTAGAAGATGACCAATAGGAATGCAATCTTGATCCAATGGTCGGGATTCACGCGCACATCACCTAAAGTGTGACATTTAATTCTATTCCAAATAGATTTCGAATAAAGTGCAAATGTAATTTTTTTTATTTTCTCTCTCCTCTTTTGAGGGTGCAAACAAGCCCCAAATTAAATAAAAACTGACACCTAGCCTAATTTTGATATGAGGAATCTGAATATGTAATTGGATTTGCCTTTTGAGAACTTTTAACGGGTTAAATAATTCAAAACTCATTTTCTCTTTCCTCCTTCATTTATGACTCTAAGATTATCCAAATATGATGAAATTTCACCCACATGTCCCAATTAATGTCTTACATAAAATTTTTCCATTAATTGATCATGTTGGTGCCATTTATTTTATTAATTATCAAAATGAAGGTTCTCCACACTTTCTCTCTCTTACTTTTACAAATTATCCAAATATCATCCAAATTAGATGAAAACTTGCCCAAAGGCTTATTTTCATATTTAGATTACGAATTTGGAATTTGTTTTCCAATTTGAGGACATTAGATGTTTTATTTCTCTTTCTTGTCCTATTTCTTATTTTCCTTTAATAAAAGCTTATATATATTTATATTTTCCGAATCGGGTGATACTTGGCCCTTAAGTAACTTTTAGTTCAAGAAAATGAGATTGAGTATCAAATTATCTTGTGGGTTTCCTATTTGTGATTTTTGAAACAATATATTCCACATTATCTCCTTTTATCCAATTATAACATTTATCATCTCCTTTATGTATATTTTTTGGATTTCTTTTCTTTTTCATATTCTAAAATGTCCTAGAAAGTTTTAGAATGAATTCCTTTATTATTTTTATTATTTAAGTGGACAATTGCACATCAAGTCCATTTCTTAAACTTCTACTGAGGTAATTGTGCATTAAACCCCTTTATTGGCATAAAAGGTGAACAAATGTTCACCAAACCATTATATTGTCCACAAATTAAACAGAAAGGCCAAGAAGGATAGAAATGAAAAAAAAAGATGGGAAAGAGGCCAAAAGACAAAATGTCCATAATTCAGTATGTTACAACACTCCACCCCTTGAATAGGATTTCATCCCTGAAATCACAAGAAAGGAGGGAAGGTGAAGGTACACCATTTCATCACCAAACTTCTATTGTTCCACCAACTATAACTTCCACTAAACGACTCATCAACATATACTTGACAAGAATCTTGACATATCTCAGGTTCTCGAGGATCACCTAGGGTTCCACTATTAAGATTACTTTTATGAGATTTAACATTATTAACATTTTTGGCTCATTAGCATTATATTTATTAGGATATCACATTATCATTATTATTCTTTTAATTATGTCATGTCTTATTCACTTGGTTGCCAAAAAGAATTATGTTTTATTATTATGCACAATTAGAGGTAACTCAATTATATCAATATATCATTAATAACTTGGATTTACACTTCATTATCCACA
Source organism: Alisma plantago-aquatica (assembly GCA_963693085.1). Lineage (NCBI taxonomy): Eukaryota > Viridiplantae > Streptophyta > Magnoliopsida > Alismatales > Alismataceae > Alisma > Alisma plantago-aquatica. Next base: position 1,250,031,818 of record OY856409.1, read on the forward strand.
TATTATCATTATATTAATTATAACAAATTATCTTGCACGTGATAGGACATTTTATTCAATTTGTTATTAAGTCAACAATTAATCCAAATTTTGTCACATTGATTACTTGTATGTATATTAAACATTGTCACATTACCTTTCTTATTTACATTAATGTCATCATTATTCATTTTCTCATATTTATTCACTTCTTATTATTTATTATGCACATTTATGTGAATCCAGTTACTTCTTATCCATATTGAAGTCATTATCTATATTTTAGTGAACCAGGATAGACATATTACATATTAATGAATTGAATCACATACTAAGTCATGATTAGGTGATTAATTACATGTGTATTAGGTAACAAGGTGAGATGCATTTCATATTTATGATTTGATTAATCTATGATTAGGTGAATATATATCATTTATGAGCATCAAGGTATGCTATATGATTATTCCACCTAATGTCACTAATTTAACATGAATATCATTAAGGATGCATATGTTGAGGTTACATGATTACAACTTAGGGTTTAGGATCAACGTGATCATTATATTTCATTATAGCATGCATTAGTGCAAAGATTAGGTTACACTTTTCTTTCTCATCATATCATTAAGGTTTATCAGTTCATGACATTATTTGCATCATGTGTATCCATAATTAGTATTAATATGTGAGTGACCCATATTATGTGCATTGGATATTCATTAGGGTTTGAACATATAAATTATTCCTCATATGATCATTATACGTTCATTAATATATGAACAAGCATGTTAGGGTTACCACTATTACATGTTTGGTCAAAACTGAGGATCCAAGCATACTAACCTCTTATCCATGGAGTTTGGGTTTCTAAAGATAGAATAGATAGATTTCAAGATGTCATAGGGTTCCATCCCCCTAAAGAGGATTTTGTCCTCGAAATCTAATCAACCAACATCATCAAACTAACTTTACTCCACCCCTTAAAGGGTTCAACCTATGAAGCCAAACTGCACTAGGGTTAAAGGTTGAGTCTACTTCACCATGTACAAGACCTGTCACACTTCCACTGCAAACTATGATAGCTCACTTAACCTCAAACTTCAAAATCTAGGTTCTAGGGATAATATATCCAAGAATTTGGTCCTAAGGGACATAAGGAAACTATCTTGGTATCCATTCTCAAACAAGTCATCATACACTTGAAACTTAGGGTTCTAAAATATATACAACATATAAGTTTATGGTTATTATTCCCTAAAAGCAAACTATTTTAGACAATCCATATCAGCATAGACCAGGCCGATATCATATGGATCTGAAGTCCTCATAAACCAAGCTAGTGATGTAGAGGAAAATATTGCCAGGCCCCAGAACGTGATCCTTTCTAGACACCTTTTCTTCAACTTCATGCCCAAATAGTTGCCTAAAGGCAAACCTAAACAACATCAAGTTATGCATGTTTTAATTATTAGTATTTTAGGGTTGTATTCATAAATATTATAATGTGGAACTATAGGGTCCTAAGCCCATCTGTAATCATCTATAGATCAACTCTAGGGCAAACATGTCACCTAAAGGAACTATGTAAGACATGGATTCTAATTTGGGAGACAAAATTGAAATAGTCAGATTCTGACTACCATGGGCTCTGATACCATTTTGTAAAAGAGTGAAATCACCCCTTTACTAAAAATTTGAAGAATCAAACCTCCATTCCCAACATACTCAAAATGTATGTTGAAAAGAGTGTAAAATTTTCAAATCTTTATTAATATGGTATACAATAGACCATTGGAAAGGAGCAAAATAAAGAATAACTGAATATAATCAATTTCATAAAAGATTATACAAGAATGCATCATTCTCCCTTTAGGGTTTACATCGAGATACACAAACAAGATCTAGATAGAGAGAAGTCTAGACTACTACAATCTTGTCTCCAAAGCAACATCTCCATCAACCAAATCTAAGCCAAAAACTAAGATCTTCTTGTCTTATCCATCACCTTAGTCAGCACCTGGGTGGCTGGGAAGGCACCTAGAAAAAGGGAAAGAAAACAAGGTATGTGTCACAAAAAAAGTCTAGAATAACAAGATAAGTAAAGCAAATAAAAATAGGTTAGGGTTCATCATAAGATGAAGATAACAAGAGCATGAGGTATATTCAAAAGAAACTTGCCATTAACAATTATATTAAAATGGATTTGCATGTAAGATAATTATGTCTACCTAACAAAGTAGGATTGAGGCACCTAATGGACCTATAACCTATAGGTGAGGGGAGAACAAGACATTCCCAGTCACTTACACAATTATATGGGGAGAATAAAAACATTCCCCTAGGTGATTTAATACATGCCCTTTGTGGGTGGTTGTACATAAGTACTGTTACTTTAAATTAAATAGAACATAAATCTACATACTAGAAAAGTATTCATGGAAAGAGTAATCAAAATATTCAATAAGCATGGTAGTGGGGTATAAGAGCCAAAAAATATGAAACAATAATCTGATTTGAGGCACAAGAAATTAGGGTTTCAAGAAAAGAGAATTAGATTCAATTAAGCCTCATTAGGGAAGTATAGGTTAAGGCATACAATTTCCCAACTAAGGTATTAGATGCACATATCTTAAGAGATTCAATTACTCCTTCTTCACAACTTAGATCAATTCTAAGGATTGTTTTCCTATTTTCAATGTTTAAACATGAATTAGTGTTTATTCATGTATAAAGGCAAGGAAACCCTAATTTTTGGACTTTTCGAAAAAAACCTCATTTTGACCCTAAAACTATCACCATTGTCTTAGTTAGGTTTTTCTGATTAAGAAAACATATAATTTTATGTATTTTGAAGATATGGATCTATAGATGTAGTTTTAGTGATTTTAAATCAATTAAATCATTTCCCAAAAATATTTTTTCGACAAACTCAATTTCATACATTGAATTATTTTTATTAGAAATATGGGGTTTTTCTGATTCCATAACATATTTTATTTTTAATTTTGGACATACAAATAATTAGTTATGATTTTATGAAAAACAACCAATCAGAAAATCCCACGTCACCAATTTGCCCTGAGATAGGAAGTGAGAGCGGGAAAAGAGGGCTGATTTAAATTGACATGGGCCAATCATGTGAGGCCATGTCACCAGTCAACATCCAACCCACCTCGTCTAAGAGCAAAAGAAAAGTGGGTCAAAAGACAAACTTGCCCTTGGTCAAAAAACACAAAGAAATAGGATAGCGAGGGGTAGCAACGAGAAAATAGTAGGGATCATCCCCTACCTGCTTCACGAGCCATGACCAGTAGAGACAAGGAGCAGGTCGACTGGGAAATTGAATAAAATGAATAGAGCACATGATTTCGAGATATCAGTTTTCCTAAATGAGAAGAAGGCACACCAAAATTATACCTTGGATCCAATGGAGTGGGCACGAAGAGAGGAGGAAGCTTTAGCCTCTGTCAGTGTGGATAGATCCCCAAAGTTCCAGGAGCACTAGGAGAAATATCAGACCAAATTATTAAGAGAGAAGGATAGCAATGTGACCAACGGGGGTTGGGGCACAAGTATTAATAGACGCAACCTTATGGTAGAGTTTCAGGCTTAGATGGTTTGTGAGAGGTGAGATGAAAATTAGGCATTTCATGATTATTTAGAGTTTGTGTGTGAGTAAGGCATGATTGAGTGTGTCACATTTAATAATATTCCAAATAGATTTTGAATAAAGTGAAAATGTACTTGTTTTTAATTTTCTCTGTCCTCTTTTGAGGGTGCAAAGAAGCCCAAAATTAAAATGAAAATTGACACCTAACCTAATTTTGATATGAGGAATCTGAATATGTAATTAGATTTTCCTTTTGAGAACTTTTAATGGGTTAAATAATTAAAAACTCTATCCAAATATGATGAAATTTCTCCCATGTGTCCCAATTAATATCTTAGATACGATTTTTTCATTAATTGATCATGTTGGTGCCATATATTTAATTAATTATCAAAATAAAGGTTCTACACACTCTCTCTCTCTTACTTTTACACATTTTCCAAATATCACCCAAATTAGTTGAAAACCTGCCCAAAGGCTTATTTTCATATTTAGATTACGAATTTGGAAATAGTTTTCCAATTTGAGGACTTAGATATTTTATTTCTCTTTCTGGGCCTATTTCTTATTTTCCTTTAATAATGGCTTATATATATTTATATTTTTCGAATTGGGTGATACTTGTCCCTTAAGTAACTTTTACTTCAAGAAAATGGGATTGAGTATCAAATTATCTCATGGGTTTCCTATTTGTGATTTTTGAAACAATATATTCCACATTATCTCCTTTTATCCAATTATAACATTTATGCCGACAAGGGAATAACCCGGTTGGTGAATTCTATTGGTCCCCAATGAAGGGACCCAGGTTTGAAACCACAGGGAGAAGCATCTCTTGATTTATCACCCTCCTGGGCGTCCAGCCTCCGCCACGGGTTACGCGAGAGGGGGAGAGAAATCTTTCTCTCTTAATCCCAATTATAACATTTATCATCTCCTTTATGTATATTTTTTGGGATTTCTTTTCTTTTTCATATTCTAAAAGTCCTAGAAAGTTATAGCATGAATTCCTTTATTATTTTTATTATTTAAGTGGACAATTGCACATCAGGCCCATTACTTAGACTTCTACTAAGGTAATTATGCATTAAATCCATTTATTGGCATAAAAGGTGAACAAATGTTCACTAAACCATTATATTCTCCACAAATTAAAATATAAAGTCCAAGAAGGATAGAAATGAAAGAAAAAGATGGGAAAGAGGGCCAAAAGACAAAATGTCTAGGATTCGATATGTTACACTCCTCTATTTGACTTGAGACCTTATTGGGATTCAATTTTTTTATTTGTCTCTCCTCTATTCAGCCCAAGACTTTTTTTGTAGTTATATTGATCACATGTTTTGTTTGGCCTCGTTGGTCTCTTTTATTTATGCCACATCTGTAGAAGAAGAATTAAGAGGAAATACATTTTTCTTTCTTTGTTTTTGAGGGAAGGGATGCCACCCCAAACTTAGGGTTTGGCATACAATGGATTCATATGTTTTATTTCTGGATGGCGAAAAGATATGAATTGATGGAAGAAAAGTGGAAAAGACTAAATTGTGCTTATTCATTTTATTAAGTTATTTCAGTTAATCCAAGGTAGAGAAGTGTTTATAATTTTGTTTGTAGTCATATCAGGTGTGCGACTTGACCTTTCTGACTCTTTCTTCTAATCATCATTTCAAAGCGAAAAGGATGCTCAATTGTTGTCCTTGGATCTCAAATCGAATCAAGACATGTGTGTTTCTTGAAATTTTCTTTTTGCATGGGTTAGCTCAAGAAAAAGAGATATTTCCACTTATATGTTTTCATTTGCATACAACTAAGTGGCTGACTAGATAAAGGCCACAACTCACAAAAAAACACAATTGAAAAGACAGAATTACATAGAAAAAGTGGGAATAACAAGACAAATGCAAATAAAAGAGAGTTGGTTTGAGGATGAAAAAGAGAAAGGTTAGAGTTGGGAGTGATGGAGACAATGTACCTCTCACTCTCCACCCACAACTTCAAAATTATGCCCATCCCCGGGCATAATAGAGTTAGAGATGAAGGGGATTTGATATCCCTAAGGAACCCCTAGGGGTGGCACTACCTCCCATTTGCTAGGCCTGCCCCCAATTTCCATCGGGGCTACCAATTTCCATGGTTCTTGTTCAATGGGGGCGGGTATAATGACCCCACCCCTTGGTATGCCCCCAATTAAGGAAGACCAAGAAGCTAAAGCCTTATCCCAAACAAGATCATATGATTTTTCAAATAATAAAAAATAATTAATAAATTCTACCACAACTAAGATTAATGCAGGATAAATATTTTCTTTTCACATACCTTTCAAAAATAGGAATTCAAAACTTTTTCCAAGGAAAGAAACTAGCTAACTATAATCCTCCGAACATTATTTAGCTTTGCTCTTTTTCAATGTTACTTTTAATGAACATCCACTTTCTGTTAATCTTGTAGACATAACTACATATAACCTTAAAATGCCAAAAAAAATGTCGGTCAGTATAAAGAATTATACTGGTATGTGGGGGAAACCAAAAGTTTTCAGATAATTATAACAACATAACCACAACAATTATTTGTCAGAAAACAAAATTTGCATTTTCTCCATAACTTCTCAGCCATTTTTACCTAACCTCTGGTATACCCTCTCTTAGGGTTTTGTCCCTGCAATGGAAATTAGGCTACCTCTCAATTTGGAGTTAGGTACCTTGTTTGTCACCTCTTAATCTGGGGCTAGGTGCCATTAGGACTTTCCAACATGGGGCTCGACCACTTATGACCTTCCCAAACTGGTGCTTGGTCTGACCTTCCCAACATGGGGCTTGGTCCTTTAGTCATTACCATGACTTTACTCATATTTTTATTCATAAATCCCATAGGTGGAATGCGGGTTCAAGAAAGTTATAAGAATTATGCAGTGATAGTCATAGTCACTTCATAGATTGCAAGAATTAAAGTTCATCCAAGCATTTAATTTCAATCAATTGATAAACTATCAGAAATCGCCATGAAATTAGAGAAAATAGCCATAAGTGTAACCACATACCTGATCTGGAAATCTCAAAACCATGTAAGATAGCTAATCCAATCAAGAAGTCCAATCAACTAAGGCAAGCAATAGATGAAGCAAATTGATCTTGAAAAGCATATATAACACCTAATGGTAACCATCGCATCCAAACATCTTTTATTAACTCGAGATTTCATTCTAGGGTTTCTAAGGATTATTAGAGTTTCCTTACAATTTCTTGGTTTCCAAATTTTCATTTTCCAATTTTACCCTTTTTAGGTCAACAAACCCTAAAAACACTTTTCCACTCATAAAACCCTAATTACACAATTAACCAAATTAAGGGGATTTAACCACAAATTAGTTCAAGAACATCATTTTCATGCCTTCTTGATTGATTTCCACAATTAAAACCATTAGAACTCAAAATTATCAAAATTAGGGTTTTTAAGTCCTTTAATGCACTTTATCATTATGGAACCCTAATTAGGAAAATTATGAACAATTATCATCCAATTTGATCTAATCCATCTTTTTAAGTCAAAAGGCTAACTTTTCTTAATAACAATGAAGGAACACCATTAGATCCTTTTATCTTAAAAATTAGGGTTTTAAATTAATTAAACCCATTAAAGGTAGCACCTTTACACACTTTTTGAGTTACAAGCAAATTTAGGCCTCAATTATTTTTATTGTATTCTATGGATTCTTGTGATAAAAAACATATATAATTTGTCACCGTCAGGTAAAATCATTTTTTGACCAACCATGGGCTGCCACCTAATTACTTAGGCTATTTTCGGCTGCACCAATGGGGCCAGTCTTGAGCCAATAGGCTCATGCCATGGTGGCACCCACTCTTGTGTGGAAACTAGGCGGGCCGAACAAAAATCATTGCAAAAGTCAAGAATGCCCCTTATATCTTCAATGCTCATGCTAGGGCAGAAACGTAAATCTCTCGACTCCTTTCTTCATCCTCCCGTCTTTGAGCAAGCATCTAAATGAGTCAACTCATTAGTTGAATTATAAGTCTAGGCCTCCTCACAGGAAACCGAAGATGTCTTCACCTCCACCTCGTTCTTCCAAACACAATGAGGGTCTCAATTTTCCCTACCACCAACATGGTTGATCAGATGGCAAGGTGCTTCTCCTGCATCCAGTGAGATAGAGAAGAGGCAAGGGAGAGAGGCTTGCAAGCAAATTGGGAGTAGAGGCACAAAGAGGGAGTTAGGGGCGATCCTTGTGATCATTTGGGAGGTATTCATAGGGGATCTATGCCCCTATTTATCCCACCCTAATCAATGGGGTTACCTCCATTGGTTGGTTTGGGGAATTCTACTAGGCACCTCAAACCTAGGGAAAACCTAGGGTAGGTTGACTCAAATTGGCCTCATGAAGTTAATGAAACTCTATCCACACTTTTCCATGCAAAGAGTTGTAAGGAAATCAACCACGAAACCTACTAGATATGTTTTGGTTTCCTTTCTTGACCGGAAGTAAGGGACAACCCTCACCGTTAGATCTGAACATACTAGATCTATTCAGGTTTCCTTTCTTGACTGAAAGTAAGGGACAACCCTCACCGTTGGATCTTAGATCCAACGGCCCTCATCACGCACGCCAAGAAAAGGCTGAATTAAATCATTATATAATTAAATTAGAAAATCGTGATATTTATTGATATTCCTCTCACTTTAGGGATTTTTCAAAAATCCATATCTCTCAAACCACACATCCTCTTGATCCCAAAATTTAAGGGAAACTTTTAATGACTTAACTTACTTGTGTGCAAAGTTTGGATCCAAAACTCAAAAATAAAAGAGACTTTTCTTCATATGCAAGTCATCCACTCAGAAGGCATATTTCATGCAATTAAAATTCATTTTTCTCTTTCTTTCTCTTTTATTTTCTTTATTTTGATTTCTTTTCTTATTAGAAACCAAAAAGAACCAAAACTTAATCAATAGTGGTCATCCATACCGATTTATAGAGAATTCTACACAATTCTCTCATAGGCACACAATTTACTTTTATTTTTTTCCCTTTACTTATTATAGGATTTTATTTTATACTTTTTCCCCTTCTATCATTACTGACTTTATCAAAATAGTACGAATTACAAAATAATGAATTCAAGGGAAATATTTTAAAATAATCAATTCTTGAAAACAAATAATACAATTTTCCATTAAAAACCCTTTTATTTGAAAATTTGCATTTCAATTCATGCAAGCAAAATTGAGGTTATAACAATGAGGGTGGTTGCGGACGTGCACCCTTTTCTCCACAGCCTGTGTCCAGCTAGAGCCTTAGCTTGAGGGTGATAACCTGCTGGTCAAATATGTAGTTGATGATTGGATCTGGTATGGGTGGTGGTAGGCCACATTAGTGTGTTGGGTGCGTGAAGTGGGCTTCCCAGGGGAGATAGGTGTCATGAGAGTAGTAGAGCTGGAGTACTAGATCAGATAGCCATGATGTCTCTTTTATCACTAGAAGGGAAAAGCCATTATATAATAAAGAAAAATCTTTGGCTGGGGTAACACATATTGATTGGTCCACACAACCTTCTTCTTGCACCCTCATCACTCTACAAGATTTTGAGATCCTCAAGCCGTCAGTCAGTCAACTGGGTGAATGATTCATTTGGCATATGGCATAAAATGCATCATTGTCATGTTGTATTGCATCATATATCTATCGATCCAATTGGGTTATCAATAAATAACTTTTATTAAAAAATTAGGGAAAAGAGGAGAAAAGAAAAATTAAACAAAAAATTTGAAAGATAAAGGAAAGAAAATAATAGGGATGGGTTACCTCCCAACAAGCATCCTGGTTTAATGTTGCAGACTCAACCAATGATATCATAGTACTCACACAAAGTGTGTGAGTGGGGTGCACAAACCTTTGACTTCAGGTCCCTTGGGTCCTAGGTCATGGTTGAATATGATGCTTACCTTATGCTAAGGATGATCCTTGTTATCTTTAGGGGGTTCTTAGTGATTTGAGTATTTTAGTTCTAATTTGCCTTTCACCTTGAAGACTTTGTTTGAGTTATGCACTTTATTTAAATCTTTTATCACTTGATACTTGATGAGCTTCTTTCCTAGATGAAGGTCAAGTTTTCCGGCTTCAACGTCTACCAAATCACTCGTAGTGGCCAAAAATGGTCTCCCCAAAATTAGTGGGAAGGATTATTCTCTTTGATCCATTGTGATGACCTAAAATTTCTCTCTCATCTAGTGTACTTTTTCTCCCTCATCATGTGGCTATATCACCTAATATGATATGTGTTACTTTCTTTCAGCATGTTAATGACTCAATTTGATTTCTCTGTGCTTTATATTCCAATTTGTGACAGATTTAGCTCACAGACCTATGTTTTAAGATCTTAATACAACAAAATTTTGCAAGAAATATTGGACCTCATAAATGTGATACTCTTAATACTTATTTTAGTTCATGTTGTATGTATTTCAATTATCTTTTCAACAATGTAAGAAACACTCAATTAGATCTTGGTAGTTTAAGTAATGATATTTGGAAAATACCTTGTTTTACTTAAATTTAATCCAAATTTGATCCTTTACTTCCTTTTTGGTCTGGCCTAACAACAACCTCGAGAGGGTGCACGACACAATAGCTTCCACTTCCATTGCTGGACCCTAATGCATCTCTGATCTCAGTTGTTGGATCATGGGACCAAAGATCTAATGGTCCTAGACTTGCCTCCTCCTTCTGTATGGTGCACCGGTGCCAATGGTACTGCACCCCCAACCACCACCTCGACATCACCGTAATAACCCCCATATCAGCTCATTTTGTGCTATTCAGCCCTCCATTCACTCTATTTCTTTTCCCCTCACTCTTTTTCCTCCTTTATATCCCCTGCTTCATTCCCTAGACACCCTTTCTTCTCCCTCATTTCTACTCCTAACCATGGAGGCCACCGCCAATGGAAGATTGAGATTTCACTCCCTACTCCTCCTCATCCAATGATGAGAAAATGTTTGAGCTTGTGACATTGCACTGGAGGTAGGAGGCATCTTCATGAGGAATTTCTTCCTCTCCAACTCCATCATCTGGATCACTGGGTTTAGACACAACTACAACCCTGTGTTGCTATAAGTACCGACCAGGGCATGTAGGAGATGAGAAACCACCTTCGATCAAATAAGCAGTCAAAGATGACTGAGGGGTCGAACGAGTCATAAGGAGATGTAGTAACTGCTCAACCTCCCCATGTCTCTCTCTCTCTCCCTCTCTCTCTCGTGGGCCCAGTCAATAAATGCTTGACCCCAACCAACCAGTGGCCTGAGGCCACATGGGTAGGGACACACAAACTCGAAGGTTAGGCAGCAGTGTCCAAAGTTCCACAATCACCCATGCACGATGGACTCCACAACCAAGACACTAATGTTAGCAGTTGCAAAGAGGGTACACATGGCCACACGATGCCTATCAAACGGTTGTAGTTGGCGCATGAATGAAATTAACACCTCCCACTCTTTTACATATAGTTTTCATGGTAAACATTAAAAAATGCATAACTACCAAACCCCTTGCCTAACAACAATTATCAAATATATCAAATTGATTAGATTGACGAGCCCTACACAATGAAAATATTTTCAGACCTTGAATCTTCTTCTATTTCCCTAATTTTGCTGAAGATATGATCCTGGAATACTTTGACTATAATTAATGAATGATTATGATTCAATCATGGATCGTGATTCTAAATCTACTTTTTAACTCTCAAATTAGTCACTTGTATGAATCTTAAACATTATGACAATCCTAATCACCCTTCCTGCTCAATAACGAACTGCAATGCACTCATGTGACTTGTTTTGAATGTAATTGATGGACTTTATTTGAGATTGATAATATTATTTCTTTGTGCCATCTAGGATTACTGATAACACCAGTTTTTGTGACATTTTTGCCCTTTATTTTGTTATCAAAACTGCCCTTTTCTGCTATTTCCTCTATTTTATTAGCATTTTTGCAATAATTGGCCAAGCAATGCTCTTAATCCAATTTTCCCATCTTTTGCAGAGTTTTTCCTCGTTCTGGTGTAATAAGGCCGTCCCGGCCCATGAATAAGTCCAAATCCGTTTCGGCCTTCCTGACGCCCAATACAACCCCTGCCCGACAGGGTAGAGCTCGCAACAACACACAACAAAGGGATGCCGCACAAGAAGAAACTGGCAGACGACACGCCTTCTACCCGACAGGGAGCCCGCCTCGCCTCGACAACCCAGCTTGTCGGGCGACACAACCACCCACCGGCAGGCACGCCACCCATCACGTGACCAACAACCGACACCTCTGCGCCGAGCGATACCTATATCGGCCGTCCAATGTGTGGCGCATAAGGGGGCCACGTGGCGCTTCGAGCACCACAACTCCTCCCAGCCAGCTAGCTATAAATAGCAACTACATGAAGATGAAGGGATAGGTTCGGACAGTTGGGAACTTTGAGCGATCTTCGAGGGAGAACTGCATGAATATCGTGCCCCAATGCTCGTATCGGGCAACTCTAGGTGAGCTCTTCCTCATCCTGAGAGGGAGGGGATGGTTTACTTAGGACCGTCCCGGGCGACACTGCGGGCCGATTTCGGCCAGCGTTGATAAGCGACACAAGTGCCCGACATGAGTGCCCGACAGTAGGACATGTCGCTCCAAGCCCGACAAGATATCGAAACCGATACGCTTCGCCCGTCGTGCGTTCCGCCCGAGAGGGTATGCCGCCCGACATGAGCGTATCGGCCAGGGTCCTTGAGCGATACGGTCGGCCGTCAAGCGTGCCGCCCGAGAGGGTGTGCCGCCTGATAAAACTGTATCGGGCTAGGCTCCTAATGGTATCGGGCTGGAGAGCCGCAATAGCTTGTCAACCTTCTACATCAAGAAGGCGACATCTATCCTTAATTCTGTTATTTAATTCTTTATTTACGCAATGTATTAAGACCTTTAATGTTTATGGAAATAGAAAGACTTAATTACTTGTTTCTCTATGCTTGGTGCAAAATGTCAGATGACTGCTATGTTTGATATCTGAACTCTAGCTTGCATGTTTGGATCATGTTTCTCTTATGACGTGTATTTTACTGCACGCTAAAACGCAAGTATACACGTCGAGTAGTACATGCCTTTGTGAGGCCCGAGTCGAACACATGGATACGCTGAATTATTGGAGACTCCTACTAACTATTTGCGATCAGCTAAGCCGAATAACAAATTGGGGTTTGTTGTCAAAATTAAAAGAAAGTAAAAATAAAACAAAACAACCAATCGATTAAATGTTAATTTAATCAATTCAAAAGAGTATCTTTAGGATTGCGGTTTCACCGCGGGTTATCATTGTATTAGGTTTCATATAATTCCTCAATCTTCTCTCTCCATCCGGGTAGTGGCCTGAAAACAGAATTACCCACTGTCGTGGTGTCATTCACTACTTAGGTTTAGGTTGATTCCACTGTCGTAGTAATTTATCCCCTAAACTAAGTGCATTACGAACGATCTCTTAGTTTCCACCATTAATTTTACACCTCCTTTGTCAAGGGATTTATCGATTAATGTAGGTTTCATCTCTTTTCAACCGTTAATCCTTCTGTCGAAGTGATTAAGGGCATTAGGTTATTATTATGGTGATCAAGCATAACAATATATGGAGAAAACAAAATCATACCACGGATGTAAGAGAGAAAATATGAATTATTAATATAAAATTGTCATACAATGCATTCCCGGGCTACTCCCGGTCCTAAAGATGGAGGGGATTAGCCCCGCATGTTCATCTCGCACAAATACATGGTAGAAATAGGGGAAATCATATGAAAAATGTGAATTAAATGGGAAAACCCCTGAACGGAGGAGAACCGGTTGATCCTATATGTAGAACACGAGCTTTCCCGCCTCTGGGTGGTGAAATCCGTCTTCGGCAGCGTCCCGATCGACATGTATGAACTTCTGGCCTCCGTTCTCCTTTTTCTCCCTCCTCGGCACTCGTGCAATGGAAAAACTAGATGATAATCTCGTCTGGGCGGCCGTCATTAGGTATAAGTCCCTAATTAGGTCGTCAATTAACTCCAGCCGTTCGATTGAAATCAATCTGAATCCAACGCATATCTGCCGGTGTCGATACCATCGACGCGGGTCGATGGTATCGACCCAGTGTAGTAGCGACAACCTTCTTGTCTTTTCGTCCGAGTGCCTATAGCCATCTCGATACCATCGACTGGGGTCGATGGTATCGACCTCTCTGTAGCGTTAGTTTTCTCGTTTAGCGACGCTGTAGCCTCCATGCGTCGATGGTATCGACTTGGGTGTCGATACTATCGACCACTTCCTCGCCAACAACCTGAAGGGATCTCGATGCCATCGACTTGGGTGTCGATGGTATCGACTCTTTGCTGCTCCTTTCGGCTGGCAACCTGTGGCCTTGTCGATGATATCGACTTCCATCGATGGTATCGACGGAAGCAGATACTTGTTTTTCCTGAAATTCCAAGACAAGATCGAATAAATCCACACGAATTATAATAAAGTGATGATTAATGCTCAAAATGATAAAACTAAGGGGATTTGACATAAAATGATGGCAAAGACCAAAATAGGTGAATTATGCAATATTAACCATAAAAATGACTAATAAAAGCACAAAATACATATCACAAAGGTCTATAAATGCGACTCAAAATCATCGCATCAAACTCCCCTAAGCTTGAACATTGCTCGCCCTCGAGCAACTAATCCTTAGAATAGAATTGCAAATGTCAACTGAAAAACAACACACCAACCCAACATCCCATGTGACTCCCACTGAACGTTCTCAAACCGGCCTTCTCTAACCACAGAATGGTAATTACCCTAAAGGCGACAGTAATCATCAATAAAAGAAATTAACCTCCAAACCGATGAACACTATCACATAAGGTAGTTAACATAATAAAATTCACCGATTTCAACATTGGTGCATCTTGTGATCACCTATACTACGTTGCTCGCCCTAACTACCATCTGTTGGGTTTTAGGGGAGACGGAGAAGGCAGCGGAAAATTTTTTTTTCTCCCCCAACCCATACCGAGGAAACGCGTCAACGTCTATATAATAGGAAAGGATGGTTTGTGAAATCATACTTGTCCCGAGGCTTGCTCGGCAACAATACCTCACGCAATGCGCGGTCTTCAACTCCGGTCTTGGACGGTGTCTGTGCAGCTCCTGGTCGCACCGGGACTGACGACTCCTCCTCCTACCGGACTGTCGGATGACAGTTGTCCTCCTGAGCGGCAGAAACCTCCCGCATCTGTAGTAGTCCACACGGACCACCTGGAACTCCACACTCCTTGTCCCACAAGGAAGTGGAAGGAGTCGCACCCTCCTGTTGACGTACTAGTCACCAACACACTCTCCTGCTACCAGTTGCAACTGCAGTTGTCCTTCCCTTGGTGCACCTCCCTTTTGCGGGAAGCACTTGCTCGGGATCTCTCACGATTACCAAAACCAGAGAGAACGACAACTTCGCAAAGCAACCGGCTTGCATTGAGTTGTACTTTGAGAAGCCCCCAATACCCCTATATATAGGCGGGTCATGGGACAGGGTTCTCTGTGTCCGGCAATATGGGACTAAAGCAGGAGTAGAAGGGTTCGAGAATTTTCCACAAAAAGCAACCGGTTCGCAACTTGAAATGATCGGTTCACTACTAAACCGATCGGTTCGGCCATTGAGCCGATCGGTTGGACCTGAGCCGATCATTTGGGGCACTCCAACCGATCGGTTGGTGCCCTGAACCGATCGGTTCATAGTCCTAATCCGGCTCAAAAAGACTTTCCTTGTTTCATTCTCAATTGGTATCGAATACCAATGTTATTCCCAATCGAATTGGGCAATTTGAAACCAAAGGAAAATTCTTGCCGACATGACTTTTCCCAACTGGTCGGTTGCACCAGTTGAGCCAATCGGTTCAACCCTTGAACCGATCGTTTCAACCTGGGCATGAGCCGATCGGCCTGGACACTCCAGCCGACCGGTTCAGCAACCTCAGCCGAGCGGTTCATCACATGAACCGATCGGTTGGGAGCACAGGTTGGGCAAAATCAGTCAATTGCGATTTCAATCAATCCGATACTCTAATCAATGCGTCCAACACCTTGAACCATATGATATTGAGCTATCAACTGATTGAGTGTTTAATTGAACTACTAAACTCCTTTAGTAATCAATCTAAACATTGCTTTGTGGACAAAACTCCTCTTCCAGGTTAAATCCTATGTGTGTGACCCTGCAGGGCCATTTCACGTTGGCAGTGAAAGTCCATAACACTTATGACTTCACAAGCAAAGAGCGGTGCCTAGTCACACATCATTTCTACCCAAGTGAAAGTAGAAAGTTGGAGAACAACTTTCATCCTACAATCCGTGAATGGTGTTACAGTGAATGTATAATTCCTTTGTCACTGATATCCCGAATGAACTCAAGGCATGGAACAGTCATCCTGTCAACGTTCATTCACTTTCTTGATCTCAGAGCAGATTGAACGTGATATGTATGACATCAATATCACATACTGATTCACACATGCGTGCGCACGCCTATCTCAATCCTACTCATCAAGTGGCCTTGGATATCAAACTCCCTCAGGAGGGAAAAATCCCATATCTATCACTCACCCCTCAAAAGCCCCATGTGTCAAAGCCACCCAATCATCACCTTTATAACAACCCATGTTTCAGGACTGCGTTTGATGATGTCTGTCGCGCCCCAATCTCACATTAACCACAAACCACGAAATTAGGGGACGACAGGTGGGATTAACACATAACCAACCATTCGTCGCTTTTAAAACAATCCAAGGCATTTAATTGATAATCAAGTTTAAGCTGTAAACAAGAACTAAACAAACTGCAGAAACTTCTCTATTAAACTGATAGAAGATACAAGCAAAGTCTACAGCATAATACATTGATTAACATAAAGAAAACATAACATTAATTTACATCTTTGTACACATTCTCTCTCTCACTCACACCTTGTCCCGAGGATCGAGGGGAATGGACTAAGAGACCTCTAACTAGACTAACAACAAACCTTCTATCGACTAAGCGTTAGGGTGAAACGATCCTTCTGATTCCTGATGCTGATGCTGACCTGAAAATGTTTGAGTAGAGGAATGAGCCTACTCTCTCAGTGAATAACATTTCACTTAGCTATCACTAAACAACTCGTCAGGTTTATTAACTGAAAATAAACATATATGCAGTTCAAGCAGGGCAGTTCTATTAGCATAGCAAATATACAGACAATAACCACACTTCTAAGCATCAACAGGTATTTCAGGTAAATAAACAGTTATATAAATTTACTGTGATCCTACATAATTACTTATTCATTTTTATTATGCCCTAATCATATGCAGTGTACTCTGCATATAAAGATCCGCAACAAGTCCATGCTACGGTCCCACCGTACAAGACTTAGCGACACACCCGGGAAATGCTAAGTCTGACGCCAGCCCTGCTCTGCTACAGGACCCCTGGCTCTCCAGCCAGAAACATAGGCTCAACGGCCTCAAGGCACTACTCTGAGTGCTCCAGACTCCTCCTTTAACCTGAGTACACCGGCGGAGAGTCTCACAGGGTTACCTTCGTGACACAAGCACGAATGGTGTTAGATAACCAAGTTTTCTTTTTGTTTTCCCCAGTGCCATCGTGACACACACACGATTATTGTTAGACACTGCCTCTCTTTCCTCGTTTGTCCGTGACACAAGCACGGATGATGTTGCAACACGAGTTTCACCCCTAAGTAACAGACCTTCCTTTAGGGGTTCTACGGTGTTAGGGCACTTAGGTCTATTAATTAATTAACAAATAAACAATTAAACAGAAATATCATATAGCAACTGTAAGACATAGAATTTCCTCTTTTTCATCATTTACATCACACAATTCAAGTTCCAATGAACTTATCATACTAAAATGTACATGCTACACTGTTTAAAGGTCATATCAACTGATACTGAAGCAAATAAGCATTTAAAATGAGTTAAATAATGATTTCTAAATGAAATGCCACTCACCCACTTCGGTGTGTTTGTATACACCGAAAAACGTCCACAACCATGCCTAATTCTGCCCTTTACAGCAGCGTGCACGCCGTGCACCTGGGCTGCACGCCGTGCACCTTCTGTGCACTTCTGTTCTACTTTTCTGCAACTTTGCATGCCGTGCAAACTCATTTGCACGCCGTGCACCTGGGTAGAAACTTGTTCCACTATCTGTAACTTTGCACGCCGTGCAAACTGACTTTGCACGCCATGCAACCTGCTTAGAAATGGGAATCCCCTATATCAGCTTTCTGTAACGTTGCACGCCGTGCAACCTGCGCAGAGATGGAAATTGCAGAAATAAAAGAGGAGATTGGGGTCGATTCGGTGGACGATTCTTACCTGAATCACTCCTATAGCTTCGGAATGACCTAACAAGCAGTTGGCAAGAAGAAAGAACGGAGGGGAAGCACCGTTCGCTCCCTAGACCATCTCCATGGTCGGCTTCTTCGCGGCTGCAGGAGGAAGAAGAAGGTGAAGAAGAAGAAGATGATGCAGTTGGTTGATTTGGCTGGAGAAGATGAAGAAATCGAAGAAGAATGGAGAAGGAGGGGCTTGGTTGCCTAGCTTCTCCTCTAGCTCGCTCTCTCCCTCTCCCCTTCTCTATTTTTCCCAGGCGGCAACCGAAGGAATGACCTATCGTTCATTCCAAAGTCGGCTAACAGAGTTAAAAAGGGAAAACTGAAGAAAAGGATAAGGAAGGGCGCCCAGGGGGCCGGATGCAAATTCCCCAAAAACTTTCCGAAATTGCACATAGGTCCCTGCACACAAAAAGGCTTATATCTTTTTACTCGTAGGTCGGTTTTGTGTGATTTTTCTGGCAACGGATCAAGCACAACCTTGTCCTAAACCTCAGGACAAGAGAACAAGCTAATGATACATTAACACTAGCCCAAAGCTCAAAATACTATTAACAAAAAGCAAGTACTCATCTCAACATAACTAGTTCAATTATGCACTAACCAAGGTACTTACTGGTAAAACGAAACGTGGGTCATAACAATCTCCCTCCCTTATAAGAATTTCGTCCCGAAATTCCTAAAAGAGAAAAGGAAACTTGTTACGCATTTCTGATTCAAGCTCCCATGTAGCTTCCTCTATATTGTGATTCCTCCACAAAACCTTCACTAAAGATAACTCACGGTTCTTAAGCTTCTTGATTCGGTGATCAATTATCTGTACTGGTCCTTCCACATAGGACACATCTGTCCTAAGCTGTGCCAGATCTGGATCTAATATTTTCTCTGTACCGGGGTGACACTTCTTCAACATAGATACATGAAACACATCATGAAGATTTGCCAACTCAGACGGCAAATCCAACCTGTAAGCTACAGGTCCAATCCTTTCAACAATAGGATATGGACCCATATACCTAGGGGTCAACTTACCCCTCTTGCCAAACCTCAACACTCCCTTCCACGGTGAAACCTTCAAGTAAACCTCGTCGCCAACCTCAAATTCAAGAGGTCGACGTCGTCTTTCTGCATAACTTTTTTGTCTGTCCTGAGCAGCTTTTAACTGATCCCTGATCACAGATATCTTTTCTGTAGTTACATCAACTAGCTCAGGTCCAAGAATTTCCTTCTCACCCACCTCGTACCAACAAACTGGTGATCTACACTTCCTGCCATAAAGAGCTTCATATGGAGCCATTCCAAGACTAGAATCGTAACTGTTATTATATGCAAACTCCATTAGGCTTAAGTGTTCTTCCCAGTTGCCTCTAAACTGTAGCACGCATGCTGTCAGCATGTCTTCTAGGGTCTGAATGGTCCTCTCAGATTGACCATCTGTCTGCGGATGAAACACTGTACTGAACTTCAGCCTTGTGCCCAATGCATGATGTAACTGATTCCAGAATCTAGATGTAAACTTTGGATCTCTGTCAGAAATAATGGAAACTGGAATCCCATGCAACCTGACTACTTCATCCACATAAACTTTGGCCAACTTTGAAACGTCAAAGGTTGACTTGACAGGAAGAAAGTGAGCAGACTTAGTTAGTCTATCCACAATCACCCATATCGAGTCCGAACCCTTAGGCGTCCTGGGTAATCCTACCACAAAGTCCATCGTGATGTGTTCCGATTTCCATTCTGGTATAGGAAGCGACTGCAAAGTACCAGCAGGTTTCTGATGCTCAGCCTTAACCTGCTGACACACCCCGCACCTAGCCACGTATTCAGCCACATCCTTTTTCATACCAGACCACCAATACAGCTCTTTGAGGTTCCTGTACATCTTTGTGTTACCCGGATGCATAGCATACATAGAAGTATGCGCTTCCTCAAGAATCTGCTCTTTCAACTCACTGTTTCCAGGTACACATAACCTATCATGAAGATACAACATGCCTTCATCAGAAAACTTGAACTCTGTTCTCTTACCTTCTGACATATCCTGCATGATTTGCCACAACTCATCATCACTCTGCTGTAATTCCTTAATCTGATCATAGAAAGTAGGTTTGACCTGCATTTGAGCAATCAACCCACTCTGTCCAGTCACATCCAAGTCTAAGTTCAACTTTCGCATATCTACAAGCAAGTCTCTTTTGAAACATGCCATAGAAAATGCATTGGCTATTGAACTTGACTTTCTACTCAAGGCATCAGCTACAACATTCGCCTTACCAGGATGGTAATCGATTGTCACATCATAGTCTTTGATCAGCTCAAGCCATCTGCACTGTCTCAAATTCAAATCCTTCTGAGTGAAGATATATTTCAGGCTCTTATGTTCTGTAAACACCTGACATGTCTCACCATACAAGTAGTGACGCCATGTCTTAAGAGCATGAACTATAGCAGCTAATTCCAAATCATGAACAGGGTAATTCTCTTCATTCTTCTTAAGCTGTCTAGATGCGTAAGCCACAACTTTGCCTTCTTGCATCAGTACACAGCCCAAACCTCTCCTGGAAGCATCACAGAACACTGTATAGCCTTTTTCTGCTTCAGGCAAAACCAACACTGGTGCTGAAGTCAACCTTTTCTTCAAAATCTGAAAACTTCTCTCACAGTTATCAGACCAAACAAACGGTACATCCTTCCTCGTCAAGCGTGTCAAAGGTGATGCTAACACACTGAAGTTCTGTATGAACCTTCTGTAATAACCTGCTAATCCCAAGAAACTTCTGATCTCAGTAGGAGTCTTAGGCTGTTCCCACTGAAGTACAGAATCAACTTTCTTAGGGTCAACACTAACTCCACCTCTCGAGATAACATGTCCAAGAAATGCCACATCGGCCAACCAGAACTCGCATTTGCTAAATTTAGCAAACAACTGGTGTTGTCTCAACAACTGCAATACTACTCTCAGGTGTTGCTCATGCTGTTCATCATTTCTGGAGTAGATCAGAATATCATCTATAAAGACTACAATAAACTGATCTAGGAACGGTTTGAAAATCCGGTTCATCATATCCATAAAGGCTGCTGGGGCATTGGTCAGCCCAAACGACATGACCAAAAACTCATAATGCCCATACCTGGTTCTGAAAGCTGTTTTGGGAATATCAGAAGCCTTTATCCTAAGCTGATGGTATCCAGATCTCAAATCAATTTTAGAGAAGATTGTCACTCCACGCAACTGATCAAACAGATCATCTATTCTCGGCAATGGATACTTGTTCTTAATAGTGATCTTGTTCAGTTGCCTGTAATCTATACAGAGACGCATGGTACCATCCTTTTTCTTAACAAACAGGACTGGAGCACCCCACGGTGAAGAACTGGGTCTAATGAAACCCTTATCTAGCAATTCCTGCAACTGCACCTTGAGTTCCTTCAACTCTGCAGGTGCCATTCTATAGGCTGGCAGTGCTACTGGATGACTACCCGGATATATCTGAATTTCAAAATCAATGTCTCTGATAGGAGGTAAGCCTGATAACTCTTCTGGAAAAACATCGGAAAACTCACGAACCACAGGCACATCATAAACACTGGCGGTGCTCTTCTCTGCTCTGGTGTCAACCACATGAGCAAGGAACGCTTCACATCCTTTCTGTAGCATCTTATCAGCTACAACAGCTGATACTATGCACGTAGGCAGAACTTTCCTGTCTCCAGTAAAGACACAAGAAAATTCCCCTAGTTGAAAGGTAGCTTCCTTCTTCCAACAATTGAGTTGCACTCGATATGTCTCAAGACAATCCATACCCAAGATGACTTGAAAGGTATTTACATCCAAGGGTATGAGATTAGCAGCAAAGGTGAAACCTCCAAAAGATAACAAGCATCCGGGGCAAAACTCGGATAAAACTGTTGGCCCACCTAGTGGAACCCTCAACACTAACTCATCTGCCAACTCTTGAGTTAACAGTTTAAGTTCACCAACTAAAGAACGTCGTATAAAAGAGTGAGTAGCACCCGGATCTATCAAAACTGAGACTGGTATACTATTAAACAAAAGCATCTCTCCTGTAACAACTTGTGAAGAAATTATACCTTCCTGAGGTGTCAAAGAAAAGAAACGTGCTGAAGCTCTCCCTCTGCCACACTGTCCTCTTTGACCACTCCTGCCACTATACACTCCACCACCTCTAGATCCAGAAGCCACAGAAGAACTTGGAACATCATGGTATTGAGGCTGGAAAGCTTGTGATGCCGCTTGTCGAAGCTGAGGACATTCCTTTTTTAAATGTCCTACTTGTCCACAGATAAAACAACCTCGAGGATTTGCACCCCAACACTGACCAGTATGTGGCCTTCCGCATATGTCACATGGCGGTATCTCTTGTCTCTGGGGACCTGTCACTGACATTGACGACCCAGAAGACTGTCTACTCTCGGCACTGCCCCATCTTCCTGGGTTGTATCCTTCTCTGCCTCTAGAAGTAGTGACATCCTCAGATCTCTGCCTGCCGAAACAACCAAAACCACGCCCAAGTTTAGCAAAGAAACCTCTACCTCCACCTCTGTATCCACTACTGGATTGCCCTCTACTGAAGTCTGCAGATCTCTTCTTAGACTCAGGCACCTTGTCAGCATTCACAGATTCTTCAACCTGTCTAGAAGCCTCGACAAACTCACCAAAGTTCTCTCTGTTCCTCCTACTAGTAGCAGAAACTGTATGCCGAATCTCTGGCCTTAGTCCTTCCTGAAACCTTCTACATCTCTCTATGTTATCGGGAACAAGCTATGGATAGAAGTTCGCTAACCGTGTGAAAAGCGCTTCATACTCTGTAACTGTCATGTTCCCCTGCTTGATATTCTGTAACTGCCTGATTTTCTCATTAAGAAAAGTGGGTGGATAGAATTTGAGATGAAACTCCTCAGAGAAATCCTGCCAGGAAAGCTCTGTACCTCTCCTCTTTTCTTCCACACCACGCCACCACAACTCCGCATCGCCTGTTAAAAGGTAGACCGCATGATTGATCTTCTTATCTTCTGGAAGTTCCATCAGACGAAAGACCTTTTCTATCTGTCTAAACCACTCATAAGCTTCGGCAGGATCTGTAGTACCACTGAATTCTGTACCACC
The DNA here is from genome assembly GCA_963693085.1 of Alisma plantago-aquatica. Taxonomy (NCBI): domain Eukaryota; kingdom Viridiplantae; phylum Streptophyta; class Magnoliopsida; order Alismatales; family Alismataceae; genus Alisma; species Alisma plantago-aquatica. The sequence continues at coordinate 1,250,055,015 of OY856409.1, forward strand.
GAGCTTCTTTACAAGCTCATACGATCGCATCAGATCCTTACTGCTGGTAGAAGTAGAAGCTCGTCTATCAGCCTTGTACTTCTCCCTGGTCTCCAGAAACATCCTATACATACGAGATGCTTCATCCACGTGGTCACCACCACCTGGACCCAAGTACAAAGGATCGGGGCCAACATGGCTCTCAGCCTGATCATCACGATCAAAGCCTCTTTCTGCCATCTGCAATGATATAACAGAACATTTCCTGTTAGAAAACTACAGATAGAAGAAAGACACCTAAACCTTAATCCTATTGGTCTCTTATCGTCCCCTGACCTTGAGTAACTAAGTACTCAAACCTAGGCTCTGATACCAAAAATTGTCGCGCCCCAATCTCACATTAACCACAAAACACAAAATTAGGGCACGACAGGTGGGATTAACACATAACCAACCATTCGTCGCTTTTAAAACAATCCAAGGCATTTAATTGATAATCAAGTTTAAGCTGTAAACAAGAACTAAACAAACTGCAGAAACTTCTCTATTAAACTGATAGAAGATACAAGCAAAGTCTACAGCATAATACATTGATTAACATAAAGAAAACATAACATTAATTTACATCTTTGTACACATTCTCTCTCTCACTCACACCTTGTCCCGAGGATCGAGGGGAATGGACTAAGAGACCTCTAACTAGACTAACAACAAACCTTCTATCGACTAAGCGTTAGGGTGAAACGATCCTTCTGATTCCTGATGCTGATGCTGAACTGAAAATGTTTGAGTAGAGGAATGAGCCTACTCGCTCAGTGAATAACATTTCACTTAGCTATCACTAAACAACTCATCAGGTTTATTAACTGAAAATAAACATATATGCAGTTCAAGCAGGGCAGTTCTATTAGCATAGCAAATATACAGACAATAACCACACTTCTAAGCATCAACAGGTATTTCAGGTAAATAAACAGTTATATAAATTTACTGTGATCCTACATAATTACTTATTCATTTTTATTATGCCCTAATCATATGCAGTGTACTCTGCATATAAAGATCCGCAACAAGTCCATGCTACGGTCCCACCGTACAAGACTTAGCGACACACCCGGGAAATGCTAAGTCTGACGCCAGCCCTACTCTGCTACAGGACCCCTGGCTCTCCGGCCAGAAACATAGGCTCAACGGCCTCAAGGCACTACTCTGAGTGCTCCAGACTCCTCCTTTAACCTGAGTACACCGACGGAGAGTCTCACAGGGTTACCTTCGTGACACAAGCACGAATGGTGTTAGATAACCAAGTTTTCTTTTTGTTTTCCCCAGTGCCATCGTGACACACGCACGATTATTGTTAGACACTGCCTCTCTTTCCTCATTTGTCCGTGACACAAGCACGGATGATGTTGCAACACGAGTTTCACCCCTAAGTAACAGACCTTCCTTTAGGGGTTCTACGGTGTTAGGGCACTTAGGTCTATTAATTAATTAACAAATAAACAATTAAACAGAAATATCATATAGCAACTGTAAGACATAGAATTTCCTCTTTTTCATCATTTACATCACGCAATTCAAGTTCCAATGAACTTATCATACTAAAATGTACATGCTACACTGTTTAAAGGTCATATCAACTGATACTGAAGCAAATAAGCATTTAAAATGAGTTAAATAATGATTTCTAAATGAACTGCCACTCACCCACTTCGGTGTGTTCGTATACACCGAAAAACCTCCACAACCATGCCTAATTCTGCCCTTTACAGCAGCGTGCACGCCGTGCACCTGGGCTGCACGCCGTGCACCTGGGCTGCACGCCGTGCACCTTCAGTGCACTTATGTTCTACTTTTCTGCAACTTTGCACCCCGTGCAAACTGATTTGCACGCCGTGCACCTGGGCAGAAACTCGTTCCGCTATCTGTAACTTTGCACGCCGTGCAAACTGACTTTGCACGCCGTGCAAACTGACTTTGCACGCCGTGCAAACTGACTTTGCACGCCGTGCAACCTGCGCAGAAATGGGAATCCCCTATATCAGCTTTCTGTAACGTTGCACGCCGTGCAAACGGATTTGCACGCCGTGCAACCTGCGTAGAGACAGAAATTGCAGAAATAAAAGAGGAGATTGGGGTCGATTCGGTGGACGATTCTTACCCGAATCACTCCTATAGCTTCGGAATGACCTAGCAAGCAGTTAGCAAGAAGAAAGAACGGAGGGGAAGCACCGTTCGCTCCCTAGACCATCTCCATGGTCGGCTTCTTCGTGGTTGCAGGAGGAAGAAGAAGGTGAAGAAGAAGAAGATGATGCAGCTGGTTGATTTGGCTGGAGAAGATGAAAAAATTGAAGAAGAATGGAGAAGGAGGGGCTTGGTTGCCTAGCTTCTCCTCTAGCTCGCTCTCTCCCTCTCCCCTTCTCTGTTTTTCCCAGGCGGCAACCGAAGGAATGACCTATCGTTCATTCCAAAGTCGGCTAACAGAGTTAAAAAGGGAAAACTGAAGAAAAGGATAAGGAAGGGCGCCCAGGGGGCCGGATGCAAATTCCCCAAAAACTTTCCAAAATTGCACATAGGTCCCTGCACACAAAAAGGCTTATATCTTTTTACTCGTAGGTCGGTTTTGTGTGATTTTTCTGGCAACGGATCAAGAACAACCTTGTCCTAAACCTCAGGACAAGAGAACAAGCTAATGATACATTAACACTAGCCCAAAGCTCAAAACACTATTAACAAAAAGCAAGTACTCATCTCAACATAACTAGTTCAATTATGCACTAACCAAGGTACTTACTGGTAAAACGAAACGTGGGTCATAACAATGTCAAAGTGTGCCCAACGACATGTGTTGAGTGCAGTGATTTCAGGTCTAAGAATCACACTCACCACCATCACTGTGAGTACTGACTGTGACTACCATCTCATGGTTCCATGTGTCAAACTCACGGTGGGTCTGTCCGGTACCTTGTTCTCTAACAAGTACCTATGTGTTTGGTTTGATATCTCTATATCATGACTAATGAGATTCTGTCATCAAACAACACCACAATCTAGTCTTGTGTGTCATTGCTGTCTATCTACCTTCCACAATGACATCCGACTAGGGACATAACAAGAATGTACAAACTCTTAGCATCCGTATGATCTCATTGTTCAGGTCATGAACCTGAAGGCATACGTCATTGAGTATTGTCATTCTCTAGACATTCAATCTGTTCTATTACTATCTCATATGACTGAACCAGAAGGAATTGGAAGCTTGCCTTTGATGTTTATCAAATCAATCTTAATGTATCCCACCAATCATCCCATGATTGGCTCTCAGGGCATACATACCAACAGACTCCCACTTGCACTGCGAGTTAATCACTCTTGAATCATATTCATAGTGATCTTCAAACATGTCCCACATGTCACTGTGCTCTAGTGCCAACATAGTGAGTAATGGCAACACCTTGCCAAAGTCAGTATAAATCGCATGTCTCTCATCTCTTCGCTGTACGTCGCACGTATGAGATGGAGTTGCCGTAATATGCAATCTAGTATTCCATTGCTAACCTTTAACCACATTGCATGATCAAGGATTCCAGACTTGTCATCAATGAGTGGAATATAAGTTCATCTCATGAACTTTTAGATCCATATAGTATCCACTGCTGTTCTCTAACACACAGATACTCAGCATTTCCCTTTTTAAATGGTTTTATTGGAACACTTCCAATTATCAACAAACTTTCACTTTTATACATCCTATGTATATTTTGCGATTAATTTTCTGTCCTTTCAGAAGTTCACATCAATGTAACTCTTTACATCGAACTCTTCCTTATCTCCATAGAACTAGTACATCCCAAGTACTTATCAAGTTCTTATGGTATTCCAATAACCCTTACTGGAAGTAGACAGACATCCACTCGTCATGTCCTACATACGAGTTATCAGGATGAGCACATCATATTGCCATGTCCTACATACAAGATGATGAACGCATTTTATTCTTGCCATGTCATACATGCAAGACAATGGGATGATTACATACATGATAGATCCATATCTATTCTTAGTGTTCCCATTCTTCATAAGAATTGGACACTTGGCCTTGGGATACTAATATCCATATAACATGGACAAGTTTTCTCCCATTGAATCTGTGCATACTGAATCCTTCAGTACAGATTGCCAATGTATGCTCTCTCTTTTCCAGGTCAAGAGATTTGTCGAGAACTATCTCTATAGATCTCTATTCCTATCACATAGGAAACATCTCTATCTTCCTTAAAGATAATTTCCACTTTTGGATTTCCATTCTAGAACAATTCCATTTCACATCAATATGTGGAATGTGAATACGCTCCCACTAAATCACAGATCCCGTCTTTATCTTTGACATATCAGTCAAACCCTTTGACTATATCATCAAAGTAAAGATCCAATTTTGAGTTTCTTGTACTCAATCAATCACATTGATTAGTCCATTGTAACTTATAGACTTCATTTGCATTAATGGATTCATAAACCTTATAGGCTGTGTCACGTACACATCCTGATTTTATTCCTCAAAGGAATGTGGTTTTAGTATCCATATGCCAAATGTCTTAGTCATTAAGTTGCAATCAACAAGCATCATCCTTCTCAAAATGTTATCCATGTGTCTTAACACTTAAGACTTATTTGCACTTATGGATATGATCCAATGAGTGCTACCATCAAGGTCATACCTTATGGTTCACACGGATGTCATTTAGGATGTAATGGTTTTATACCATAACTCAAAATCTGATTCCTCATATTCATCTAGATAGTTGACTCATCATATGAACAACTCATCACATAGATAATTGAGGTGTATCTGTCAAGAATATAAGAATTCACAACTCCTTGTGATTCTTATTGTCCTTTATTAGTGTGGGGTATCCTTTTATTAAGAAGAATTCAGTTATTTGATAATCATTCTCTAACTCCTTAGAGTATGATTCCTTCTTGATTTAGACATCACCATGCCTTAATCATGGGTTCACTATGATACATTATCATAATCACTCGTAAGGATCTCAAACATTTGGTTCAAGTGTTTCATTCATTGATCTCATCAAGAATTAATACTTTACCGAATTTGTACTTCATTTATGATAATCTTGAACACTTCAAGATATTCATATTGGTATTTCTCTAAACACCATTTGAAGTATTAGCGTTCGCTCCAATAGGTATGTAAATACATCACATGTATTATACCTAATAGGACAATCATTCTCCCACTACCATTAGTGAAGATTGATTAATCATGTACAAGAGATTCATGTCTCTTACTGGTTCTCTAACCAAAAGAGTCTAGATTTATCCATCATATGGAAACTAGAAATGAATTTCTCATGATTGATGCTAATTTGATTGTTGGAGTTATCAATAACTTTAGGTATCATTTTATCTTATGCATACCATGTATCACAAGATAAACAAGGCATTGCCACAAAGATCATATCTTTGAGATTGAAACATCAACTTTATTAATTGCCATCATTGTCATACAATATGCAATAATAAAGTGTTTCTATCTATTGGCAATATATGAAATAGCAGTTCTCAACTCTATTTCGTGCCCTTTAGGCTGAAATAAACTAAAAGATACTCCTATCTATAGCAGCAAGACTTGCTCCAATGATGGGTACTTCTTTCTTGGTCCTTTCACAAAGGCCATCACTTCTTTGCGGATATTGCATATCATATATGACATATCCATATCTTGGTATCATATACCTCAGATAAAGAAGCGGTTCATTTCATGATACCTTAGGTGGAGATTTCCATCCCCTCCTTCATCTTCTTTTGTTCTTCCAGATATAAAGGGAAATCCCTCATACACCCTTTCCCCATGTGCCTTGAGGCTGAAGACGGCTTGGACTGCTGGCTAGCATCAGAACACTTCTTTGCTTTGCCCTTGTCCTTGCCCTTAAGACTTACCTTTTCTTTGATCACATCAAAGATTATGATTTGTCTTTCTTCATCTTTGCCTCTACTATCCTCAACATGTCTAACAACTCTGTCAACGCTTGTCAAAGTTGTTCATGTTGTAGCTTATCATGAATTGTATGATTCTCGCAACATTTGCAGTATCATACCAATAGCCAACCCTTGGCTCAGAGGGAATCCTTCTCAGTCAGGTTTTCCACATACCCAATCACATTGAGTGTGTGAATCCCTTACTGGATCTCCTTCTGTCATGACATACTAGGACAGTGTCTTAGAGACATCATATGTCTCATGTTGTCTCTGCAACTCACAGTTCAGAGAACACAACATCAAGCACTCCTCATCAATGTCTTTCTCAGTATGCTTCCATAAGCATACTTTCAGCCATTTATGTGGTGGGATCGAGTTCATCTGGTTCTTGTATAACTAGGACTTGGAGCTTTCACTCTTTGAGAACACTTCTCACCATCCTAACCAGTCGTGGAATTATTCCCATTTAATTTGTTGGTCTCAAAGACCGATCGCAAATAAAGTGATTTGTTGATTAACCATTTATTTTAACAAAAGGAAATATATGCAATTTTAGTCCAAAAACTCATTTTTGACTTGTTTGATTGATTTGAAAAGTTGACGATAAAATTAGGCATTTAATTAATTATCGCTCCCACTATTTTAGTTCAAATTGATAGCCCTCACCATCAATTCGGAAGATTGCAGCGTACAACCTTCTAGTGGGAAAGATCCTGAAATCCTCTAAGTCATGAGTCAGCTTTGGCTGATCGCCCACAACTTAGATCTCTCAGGTAGGAAACTCTTGCCAATTGCATCATATGAAACTCTTGTTGAATGAACATGCACAACACCTTGCCATGAACATTCCTTGCCTCTGGGCCTAGATGCTCTAAGTATCACCAGTTAAGTCTAACCCAAAAGCCGACACGGTAAACATGCACCCTACTTTGGCAGAACCTACATGTCTACCCTTCACACTTCCACAAGATAGACGGCGCACCACGCTTTGGCATAACCTACGCTTGGTCGATCGAGCTTTTCATGTGTGTCGCTAATTGAAGGCATATAATACTTAATATTTTAATGAGGGATTTGGTTTTATATACATATACATATCCAATCACCACAATACATAGTACGTATCATATACATGCTATATCCCACAGAAAACATGCACAAACGATAAAAAGCGATGATTATGGCCATCCTAATGTGAATCCTCGAGCCAAGAGGAATCACGGTCATCTAGGTCTACATCACATGCAACATGTACAAGATGAACATCTGTGCCTTGCCATCCGAGTTGATCAACTCATCACAAGGATGATCTGTACTCTCCAGCCGGTCGTCTGGGTGCCACCATCCGATCGGTTGGCTCCTCCAACCGATCGGTTTGCCTGGTCGTCGTGCATCTCATCATGTCCGCCACCCGGTCGTCTCGCTCCTCGAACCGGTCATCAACCGATCGGTTCACACCTTGAACCGACCGTCTGGAACGTCAACTGATCGGTTCACGCCTTGAACCGATCGTCTGAGCAGTCATCTTGATGTCCGTTGGTCTTTGACATAACAAGAAATAAAATCCTATTCTATTTATTACATTGCTTTAAAAGGGAAACCCCGAGTTACATTCGGGGGGAGCAAAGGTAGGAAAGAATCTCGAATTATTTTGAGTTACATCAGGAATAAGAGAGGGAAGATCGGTGCGCAGACCAAGATGCAAGCAACCACAAACAACCACACACAGATAGGGGTTTATAGGCCATAATAACGCTACACACATCCACCACAAAACTCGTTTAAGGGCGACGCGTATCGAGTGCATTAATAATACATATCATATATGTAATTTGGGATTTGTGGATTTAGGATTGGACATGCATAAAGCCAATATTATTCGCATCGCATGCAATAAATAAAGGCGACAAACCAAAAATCAATCATATCGATATTCCTAAAATATAGAGCAGTTGACGTGGCTCTGATACCACTGTTGGGTTTTAGGGGAGACGGAGAAGGCAGCGGAAACAAAAATTTTCTCCCCCAACCCATACCGAGGAAACACGTCAACGTCTAAATAATAGGAAAGGATGGTTTGTGGAATCATACCTTGTCCCGAGGCTTTCTCGGCGACAATACCTCGCACAATGTGCGGTCTTCAACTCCGGTCTTGGACGGTGTCTGTGCAGCTCCTGGTCGCACCGGGACTGACGACTCCTCCTCCTACCGGACTGTCGGATGACAGTTGTCCTCCTGAGTGGCAGTAACCTCCCGCCTCTGTAGTAGTCCACACGGACCACCTGGAACTCCACACTCCTTGTCCCACAAGGAAGTGGAAGGAGTCACACCCTCCTGTTGACGTACTAGTTGCCAACACACTCTCCTGCTACCAGTTGCAACTGCAGTTGTCCTTCCCTTGCTGCACCTCCCTGTTGCGGGAAGCACTTGCTCGGGATCTCTCACGGTTACCAAAACCAGAGAGAACGACAACTTCACAAAGCAACCGACTTGCATTGAGTTGTACTTTGAGAAGCCCCCAATACCCCTATATATAGGCGGGTCATGGGACAGGGTTCTCTGTGTCCGGCAATATGGGACTAAAGCAGGAGTAGAAGGGTTCGAGAATTTTCCACAAAAAGCAACCGGTTCACAACTTGAAATGATCGGTTTACAACTGAAATGATCGGTTTACAACTGAACCGATCGGTTCGGCCATTGAGCCGATCGGTTGGACCTGAGCCGATCGTTTGGGGCACTCCAACCGATCGGTTGGTGCCCTGAACCGATCGGTTCATAGTCCTAATCCGGCTCAAAAAGACTTTCCTTGTTTCGTTCTCAATTGGTATCGAATACCAATGTTATTCCCAATCGAATTGGGCAATTTGAAACCAAAGGAAAATTCTTGCCGACATGACTTTTCCCAACTGGTCGGTTGCACCAGTTGAGCCGATCGGTTCAACCCTTGAACCGGTCGTTTCAACCTGGGCATGAGCCGATCGGCCTGGACACTCCAGCCGACCGGTTCAGCAACCTCAGCCGACCGGTTCATCACATGAACCGATCGGTTGGGAGCACATGTTGGGCAAAATCAGTCAATTGCGATTTCAATCAATCTGATACTCCAATCAATGCGTCCAACACCTTGAACCATATGATATTGAGCTATCAACTGATTGAGTGTTTAATTGAACTACTAAACTCCTTTAGTAATCAATCTAAACATTGCTTTGTGGACAAAACTCCTCTTCTAGGTTAAATCCTATATGTGTGACCCTGCAGGTCCATTTCACGTTGGCAGTGAAAGTCCATAACACTTATGACTTCACAAGCAAAGAGTGGTGCCTAGTCACACATCATTGCTACCCAAGTGAAAGTAGAAAGTTGGAGAACAACTTTCATCCTACAATCCATGAATGGTGTTACAGTGAATGTAAAATTCCTTTGTCACTGATATCCCGAATGAACTCAAGGCATGGAACAGTCATCCTGTCAACGTTCATTCACTTTCTTGATCTCAGAGCAGATTGAACGAGATATGTATGACATCAATATCACATACTGATTCACACATGTGTGCGCACGCCTATCTCAATCCTACTCATCAAGTGGCCTTGTATATCAAACTCCCTCAGGAGGGACAAATCCCATATCTATCACTCACCCCTCAAAAGCCCCATGTGTCAAAGCCACCCAATCATCACCTTTATAACAACCCATGTTTCAGGACTGCGTTTGATGATGTCAAAGTGTGCCCAACGACATGTGTTGAGTGCAGTGATTTCAGGTCTAAGAATCACACTCACCACCATCACTGTGAGTACTGACTGTGACTACCATCTCATGGTTCCATGTGTCAAACTCACGGTGGGTCTGTCCGGTACCTTGTTCTCTAACAAGTACCTATGTGTTTGGTTTGATATCTCTATATCATGACTAATGAGATTCTGTCATCAACCAACACCACAATCTAGTCTTGTGTGTCATTGCTGTCTATCTACCTTCCACAATGACATCCGACTAGGGACATAACAAGAATGTACAAACTCTTAGCATCCGTATGATCTCATTGTTCAGGTCATGAACCTGAAGGCATACGTCATTGAGTACTGTCATTCTCTAGACATTCAATCTGTTGTATCACTATCTCATATGACTGAACCAGAAGGAATTGGAAGCTTGCCTTTGATGTTTATCAAATCAATCTTAATGTATCCCACCAATCATCCCATGCTTGGCTCTCAGGGCATACATACCAACACCATCTACATGGAAGCAGTTCTCCTGATAATCATTAGTGAGGAGAATTTCACGGTGGCCTACCAATCCGAGCAACAGGTGGATGAAAATGGGTGGCTCATGGAAGAACTTGGAAGTATTGTACAGTTTCAACATGCATAATACAAAAATGTCCTAAATGATGCCAATGCACATTAGAAATGCCCTAATGCCTAAAATTGGGTAAAAATGATGCGTACACTAACCTTCCACCTCAAAATGAGATGGATATCTAGTCTAACTACATCATGTACTCAATTTTCCTGAAATGCGAGTGATATCATGTTCCTTTCTCCTTCTTATTTCACTTTCTTCTAAATTCTTTTTTTTTATATTGCAGATTTTCAGAATTTTTTTTTCTTCAGCCCACATATCCATAATTGCTTAAAGATAAGTTTATTGGGCTATTTTCTTCATGCTCAGAATTTTTTTTTCAATATTTAGAAGGTATGGAACAGTTTAATTCACCATTGGGGAATATTTGAGACACATGATGTACTTTATGCATGAAAATCATGAGTGCAACTACATGGCATGCACCTAAAGGTAATGTGCATGAATCCCTATATTTTTTCTTTTTATGCAAAAGTATGGAAAATATCAATGCAAGTCCTATCTACATGCTATGCACACAAGAAGGAATTAAAACTGCACTTTACTTCCAACTCTTAGGTGGATTATGGAAAATGAAGTGGAATGATCACAAGATTAGATGACTGAACCTTAGAAAGATATTATGTGTCCCTCCTTACTGACCTGTGTAGTAGTTTAAAGGGTTCTCTCTCTTACATCCAATTAAGGTCTCATTACCATTTGGTTAGGTTAGGCTCAAACAACCATTACTGTCCACTTTTCATGAATCATTAGGAGTACAGGTGTGAACTGCTGTTTTAAAATTGACATAATCAATCATTTTTGTAGGATGTGTTCCCCAAGGTCAACCAAAGCAAGCTATCCAAGACACAAAAATTTTTAAATTTCCCTTAAATTTCCCATGAACTAACAGCAAGATGACAAACTTTTACGACATCCACAGTTACACTAGATAGCTCGTGGATCCTACAAAAACTACAGATGCAAGAAACAAATAACAATGCTAAAAACTAAATAATAAAAGATAGAGTTGTTCCAACTACCCCCCTAATCTTGAATCTGACTATGGCCTCATAGTCAAAAACAAACTTAAGAGTGGAACAGAGATACCCGATCACTCTTGTGGAGGTGGAGGTGGCTGCGGAGAAGTGGGGTCCCAAGACGGGAACTACCCTTGGAAGTTCGGCTCATACGGGGGCATTGGTGGCGGCTGTGGATACCCACCAAAATAACACTGACTCTAGTAGTGGTCGTAGAATGGCTGCTGCTGCTACTCCATCCTATGCAGCCGATCATGGATGCTTTCTTGATTGGCGAAAAGAAGGCGCTCATTCTCGAATATCGCCTGTTGGTTTACGAAAAGCCGGTCGGTGGTGTCTTGGATACCGGCATATGCACCGGTGTGGCTATGCTGCGTCTGCTGAATATCTTGAAGCATGTTGTACATGCCTTGCATGAAATAGGCATCCTCGCTAGGCTGCGAGGGCTGTGGTGATGGTGGCGGAGGCTGTGATGATGAAGACGCACCCAGATGCATCCGGGGATGCTTCCGGGGTGCTACTCGTGCTCGAAAAGGTGTAAAGGCCTCTTCTTCCTCCTCAGCCTCGTCGTCCTGTCCGTCGTCGCCACCGTCATTGCCGCCTTCTTCATCATCGGAGTCAATGGCTATGATCGGCCATCTGAAATGCTGTGCGCCCGCGATGTTGAAGACGGGATCCGGCAGCACGCACTCCTGGTACGCTTGATTTACATGGCAATGCGCAAAAGCCACGCCAGCTCGGAGAAGAACGAGATTGGATCGGTGTAGATGTTGCAAGTTGACCTTGCTTCTCGTAGAAAGAGGAGTCAGCTGATCGAGATTCAAGCCCACGTAGAGGGCTACCTTGGTGACAAGCCCCCCAAAATGAATCGGGGCTTTTCTCGTGCTCCTCTTCACCGCCAATACTCGTTGTAGAAAGAATGCACCCCAGTTGCATTCTTGGCACTTCAGGAGCTGATATAAGAAGAAAAGATCCGTCTCCTGAAATTTGCTTAGCGCCAGATCACTTCGAGCAAATATGGTGGAACTCAACATCCGGTGCAATACCCGAACAAACGGGTGCTCGAAGTCGGCTACCGCAGCATTGTGGTAGCTCACCGACCTCCCTTGTGGCACCGTCACCAACTCGGAGAAGAGAGCATCGTAGTTGGTGTGGTTATCCGGCCGCCGATGGTCGTATGGAGAATGCATCCAATTGAAGATCCTATTGAATTGGCGAAGCGTGAGGGTATAGTCACAGTTGTACAACCGAAAAGACACCCGGCCCTTTATCCATTCACGGTCGGTGGTGACGATGTCGTTGGGCACAACGCAGACGTCAAGTGATGCCATGAACTCTGCCACCAACTCTTTGTAGGTTGGCCACTCGCCGAAAAATGGCTGGCCATCTGCATGGTACTGTAACTCATCGGGCCTCCTGCATGTACGTTTCGCCTGCCCCTGCAGAACATAGGCCAGATTGGCCTCAAATCCGAGGTCTCGGATCATTTCCCGGTCCACATACCGGGTGGGTTCGATCTTCCTTTTTAAGATCTCCTCATAGATCTTCTTCACCTCTGTGGAAGGATGCATCATGCGCGGCCATGCAACTGACCCGGGAGGAGGTGGCACAAACTCTTGAATCTCCTCCGGGTCCGCACGTGAAGAAGATGCTCCAACGACGTGAACCATGTTGGCGATGAGAAAGGGATTAGAAAGAGAGAGCTCGATGCAGAATGGAGATATGAATCTCCGCTTGGGGAATATCGTCGCTCGGTGACACTGTTCTTCGCTCTTGGATGGCTCGGGGGAGTGCTCGGCGCAAAGGGAGGAGATCACTCTGAAGGTGTGACGTCAAATGATGTAATGATTCTCCTTAAATAGACTTGGCCGACGCTACTGTTGGCCCGTCGATACTATCGACGCGCGTCGATAGTATCGACTTGGGTCGATGCTGTCAGCCCCTCAATGGTATCGACGGTCGTCGATTGCTGGATCTTGTAACCTGGATCGCTGTCGTGTCGATACCATCGACACGGGTCGATGGTATCGACGCTGCAGCCGGATCGATGACGTGGAAGCCGCGATCGCCGTCGATTTCTTTGCTCGGATCGGTGACATGGATGGTCGATACCATCGACAGGTGTCGATAGTATCGACTTGGCTTCATTGCGACACCGCCTTTTTGCATTGCAACCTGGAACCATGTCGATACCATCGACAAGGCCGTCGATGGTATCGAGTTGACTGAGACAAATCGATCTGAACTTCTCCAGAGATCTCGATGGTATCGACGCCTGTGTCGATACTATCGACGTTTCCTTCTCGAGCACCTGTAGGTATGTCGATACCATCGACGAGGCCGTCGATGGTATCGACTCAGAACGAAATATGTAGTCTTAAACCTGTACCCTTGTCGATACCATCGACGAGGGTGTCGATGGTATCGACTCTGCCTCAGCCTGCACAATGAACAAACGGATCAAGGTATGTTCTTTATACTAAAAATTGAACAAAAATAAAGCAACCTACGATTATAATTAAACTATCCTAATGTACCGATGGTTGGGTTGCCTCCTGATGGAGCTGGGACTTACACCAAAAGATTTTCAGTCTTCCAATGGGAGTCCCAGAATTCTATCACCAAAAACCCTAGAGAGGATTGATGTCTTCCCTAGGTTTACCTAGAACTGGTGCTTAGATAACAACTCCAACCCCATAAGAGTATGGAAGCCTTATCATAGTACAGATTTAGGATCGAACCCAAAAGACAACGGTCTTGTTGCAAGCAACAAGATGGAAAACGTACAACACTTCACTTAGTTATTTTACTAATTGGCACTTATATCAAAAGGTTGGATTTTGATTGGTTTTTAGACTAAAGCATGAAAAGTAAATAAAGCAAGTAAAACTAAGATTTAACAAATGATGATGAATCACTGGGGTTAAGCAGGTATTCACCACCGCTACACATGCATTGTACATGTACTAAGCAAGCAAGTCTTATAAGCTAGATGCATGGATGTTCCACAAGACCGATGCCTTATAAGACAAGAGCGATGCATTGCATCCAGGGATGTTCCACAAGACCAATGCCCATATAAGACAAGAGCGATGCATTGCATCCTTCGATGTTCCACACGACCGATGCCCATATAAGACAAGAGAAATGCATCGCATCCTTCAAGGGTTAAGTAGCTCTCATTCGGTACATTTCTACGTGTCAATGAAGATATGTAGTCTTCCAAAGAGAGAATCTTACTCAACCTCATGAAACGTGCATCTAAAACTAACAAGCGAGCGATAATTATCAAATCGAATAGTATCTTTGTAGGCCTAGTCTCCTATTCGGATAACCTAGCTACGAGAAGTGCAGGAATGTTGCAACGCCAGCCATTCTCGATCAAATGGTCACATGCTTTACATCATTCCCCTTGCAAAGTGTGTTCCTCGACTTACCAAGGTTACTTCCATACAGATGGAAGTGCAACGGATGATAGTGAGTTTACTCCACTCTTTGAGATACACTCCTAGACACCGAAACGGATGCGTGGTGGATACACACACCAGAAACCAACACTAAATCGGTATTCGAGTCTCGAGAGCGGTCATAGACAAACCACAACAAAAGACAATAGATGCATACAAGAACGTGGCCATCATTCAAGCATGTATGAAATGATTTAGTATTAAAACGAAAGGATAACATCTTTTTAGTACAAAGTACAAAACATGGGCAGCAAGGCTAGTCCCCGCGCCCCAGTGGATGGAACTACTCGCTCCTCATAGAGGGAACAACAAAGGAGGAGGAAAGAAGAGATAGAAAGAACATCATCTCCACTGAGGAGAGAAGGTTGAACCCTTGGTGGAGAGAGCAACGATCTTCACCCTTCGTGGCTTGCTTGACGACGGATCTTCTCCTCTCACCTTCTTTGTTGATGAGAGAGAAGGTAGCTTTGCAATGGAACGTGGGTCTCAGACCGGCAGCCTCGGGTGGTGGATGGAGTTGTTCTGGTAGTAGAGAGACAGCCTCTGGACGTCCGGACTCCCCCACAGGGATGGCCCTTGAGGTCTTATTTATAGGCCTTGAGTGAGGTCAAACGGTCTGGAGACCGTTTGGGTACAAACGGTCTTGAGATCGTTTGGCGTCAAACGGTCTTGAGACCGTTTGGCGTCAAACGGTTTTGAGACTGTTTGGCGTCAAACGGTTTTGAGATCGTTTGGCGTCAAACGGTCTTGGGACCATTTGAACTCCATGCGTTCTTGTGACTGTTTGAACTCCATGCGGTCTTGGGACCGTTTGGCTTCATGCGGTCTCGGGACCGTTTGAACTCCATGCGGTCTTGGGACCGTTTGGCTTCATGCGGTCTCGGGACCGTTTGAACTCCATGCGGTCTTGGGACCGTTTGGCTTCATGCGGTCTCGGGACCGTTTGGCTTCATGCGGTCTCGGGACCGTTTGAACTCCATGCGGTCTTGGGACCGTTTGGCTTCATGCGGTCTCGGGACCGTTTGAACTCCATGCGGTCTTGGGACCGTTTGGCTTCATGCGGTCTCGGGACCGTTTGAACTCCATGCGGTCTTGGGACCGTTTGGCTTCATGCAGTCTCGGGACCGTTTGAACTCCATGCGGTCTTGGGACCGTTTGGCTTCATGCGGTCTCGGGACCGTTTGAACTCCATGCGGTCTTGGGACTGTTTGGCTTCACTCGGCCTTGAGGTTGGTTTATTCTTTTATGATTTTTTTGTGCTTTTTCTGCAAGTGTAAAAGGAAAAAGTTAGTTTGATGATGTATTTACAAAAAGGGGTAAAATTAGGTTTATGTACCGTATAAACGTAAAAAGAGTATGGAAAACTAAAGAAAAAGACTAAGATAAACTACTAAAATAGGAGGTTATCACCCCCCCTAACTTAGAGTCTAGCTTGTCCTCAAGTTAGATAGAGCTGAGACATGAAATGGCGAGGCGATCTTAATTAGGGTCTCCATACTCTTACTTCAATTCTTGACCTGAGTTCCCCAGGGGTCATATCGAGGCTTATTGCATGCCTTGATTCTTTTGGATTTCGAGAGTTGCTTGGATCTCAGGGTTTTTCCGTATCTCAAAATTTGCCTTGGGACCACATTTATTTTGTGCATGCCGTTGACTCTAATCAACTTTATACCTCTCTGGAAACCTACTGGAAGCTAGAGAGGGTATGAGGGTTGGCTAAAGGCTTTGAAGTGTAGCTCCCCTTCGAGTGGGGGAGGGGCTGTCTATGCTTTTTAGGATCTCACTACCGGGCACGACACATCTGCCTTTATGAGGGCAGCTGAATGTACCGGCCGGGAAAGTCCTTTATGAGCCTTTTCATATACTTGGAACTTTTAGGGTTTCACTACCGGACGCGACACATCTGCCTTTGTGAGGGCAGCGGAATGTGCCAGCCGGGTGAGCCCTTTTTCAGTTCTTCATATAGGTCCTTATGCGTGGCACAACTCTCATGATTTTATTCGTCTCTCTGGCTTTTATTCAAAAACTCACAGGCTTGGGTTTTGGAATGAGGATTTATTTTGGGCGGCCAAGCCTCTTTTATTTTGAAGAGAGGAAAGCTGTTCTTAAAGTTTTTCAGCATGCACTTATTTGGTTTGTGGTCCACTTGCAGAACTTTTTGATTTGGAAGTTGCCTAATTTCCCTCTCATCCTCGAGATCTCGGCTTATTTCTGCCCTGATTTTGACCTGTGGAGAGTCAGATAAAGAATTGAAGCAGAAATACGGGATCCATAGTAGGTGGAAATTGATAAATCGCCATTTGATGTCTGAGTGCTATTTACTTGCAGAGACTAACATGATTCTAGGGTTAGTTGAGGTGACTATTTTTGAAAAAGAATTGTGAAAAGAATTAAGACTTAAAGAATTGTAAAAAAAATTTTAAGAATGAAGAAATGTATGGAAAAAAGAAGTATAGAAGTTGATACCTAGCCCTTGTCTAATGTATCCCCCCTAACTTATTACACACTCTGTCCCCAGAGTGGCAAAGTGATAGGTTGAGAAATCATTAGAACAAGGGCTGCAGGTTAAGGTAGATTTTCGTTTGCCCCTGGAGAACGGAGTAGTGTAGATGTGAACTGCCCACGTAAGGCGTGGTAGTCCACGTCAGTCATTTCCTCCACTGGTCTTTGGAGAACGATCATGGTGTACATCCAGTAGAGGACGTGGAAGCTGCAGTCGTTGGATTGTCATATTTGCTGGGGGCATTTGTGGCAGAAGGCGGGGCGATTGAAGTGTTCCTTGCTGTATGCCTTAGTGTGCTGACTCAGAAGCTCTATTAATTTCGCAGCGCACTCTTTTGCCGTTTCTTCTGTTGGCGTCTTGGGCGTTACGACGTAGTGTCGTTGTCGGGCGTTGAACTGGCTGTCGGAACTGTTGTATATTGTAGTTGTTCCGTCTTGGAGGTTAGTTGCCAGAAGAATCCAGTGCCCTTGATGCAGGATTGGTAACATGATGAACTTCGGCGTTGTATGTTGGAGATATGCGATCAACACTTCCGTTGTGCCGAAGTTTTTGAGTTTGAGTAGATCATCCTTCATGTATGGGGACGCCATGTATGTATCTGGATTATGTTGGCCAATCTGAGACTGGTAAGCTGTCATGAGACTGACAGAAAGTTTCCCCTTATCTTGCAAAGTCTCTCGCAGTGAATCGGCCATCACGATAATGTCTTGAGACATGAATACTATGCCATCTTTTTCTGCGGAGAGATTCGCCATGATGATGCGCATTTCAAGGTCGGTGAGACCTTTGCAAGAATCGCGATCAAAATCAGGAAAAGTTGGTTTAGTGGTGTAAGCAGGATCGTTCTTGCTGGTATCTTCTTCTGGCGACTTGTGTTGTTCAGACTCTTCCAGAATTTGGCGGAAGGGTCGCCGTTGTCGACGTTGTACAGCTGAATAGAGATACCTTGGAACATCATCTGGTGACATAGTCGGATCGTTGAAATATCTTCTGTCACAGATGAGCTCCATGGCGTAGCGTCCTCGTAACGAATGGAAGTCTTCAGCTGCCAAATCGGTGAAAGGAATTTCTTGGTTCAGCGCTTGGATATGTCGGATGGTGTAGAAAGCGCTGTCCCCAGATCCCGTGGTGGCTTGAACTGGAGGGTTAATGATTCTGAACCAGGGTTGGCTCCAGTCTTGACGAAGAGAAGGGCGTACAGCCCAGATTACTTTGAGCAGCCGGAAGGGTATACACCGGGCTTCACCTGCTGCGTCTCCGACAAAGTTGATTATGCCGGCTGGTAGCTCGGCGCTATTGAAGTTGTAAACTTTAGCGTCCCTTGCTTCGGTATCCACTATCATAAAAAGCCAGTGGTCCAAGACTTGGAATGGCATTGTGATATAGCGTGCCTGACGCGCTAAACCGGCACGAAGCCGCTCAATCGACCGCGCGCGCAAGCTTTTGTGTAAAAGGCCAAAAGACAATGCGGGTGAAGCGTTGAAGGCTGGTTGTATCCGTTGTTTACTTCTATAGATTTCTATACAGTTGGAGAGGAGGACACGGAAGATTGGCATTGGCATCGTAGACCGGGGTCGGAGGATGCAACGAAAATTTTCACGTGTCAACGTACGCCTGGTTTTTGTATTATTGTAAACTATGTCGTCCCCCACTTTTGCATCGTCTACTATAGTGTTCAGGATGAAGATGTCCTGAGCATCTAAAGTAGAGATGGCTGTCATATCAAGATCGTGCATTTTTTGTGGGAGAGGAGGTGGCGGGGGGAGGTCTTGTGGTGGAGGGGAGGCGTGCTGTTCGATGGCCTCTTCATGACCTTTGAGGTTGTCGTCTAGATCGGAGGCGGAGTCAAGATCTGCGTCAGTATCTAGACTCACTCGGTCTGCCTCGTCTAGGTAAGGGGGAGAAGGTGTTGAGGAGGGGAGAGAAGCTTTTGGCGAGGTAGCGCTGGCTCCTAGTATGCATTGTTGGAGCTCAACGAAGGCCGCATCCTTGGCAGCTTCCCCCATTGACCCCATAGCGGAGTAATCAAAGAATTGGTCCCCGTAAGAAATGTTTACGTTGTCATGCTGTGGGGACTTGGGGTGGTAGTCACTTTCCTGGTGACCCTTATCAGACCCTTTATGGGACGGTCCTGCTGCGTTCCCTGGATCTTCACCGTCATCGTGCTTGTCTCCTGAAGATGTGTCTTTATTGGAGTCAGCAGATGAATCAGATTCGTCTTCTTCTTCATCATCATCGTCGTTGTCGTCCGCAGCTTCGTCGGTTGTCTTCTTTTTAGTCGACGTTTTGCACCGCCGGTGAGTGGCTTGTAGCTCATTGAAAGCCACTTGCAGATGCTCGTGTTTCTCGAGCAGTGCGTCGTGGGCTTCTTTGAGATCTGTGTATCTGCCCTCGGCGGAGAGGAGGCGTTCTGTCAGATCTGTGACTTGGGCACGTAATTGTTGTGTTTCATTGATATTAGCTTCCTCTTGATGATGATGGAGCTGCGTGATTGTTTCGTCGATGGAAGCCAGGCGCGTGCTTAGCTCTTCTTGATTCTGCTCAAGCTTGCGGAGATTCCCTTGCAGAGGGTGAGTCTGGTTAGAGATCTCATCGACTTTTCTTGTTGTATCTTCTTGCTGGCGCGTTGCCCCAAGGATCAGGTCTGGTAGGTTGTTGGTGTGGCTGTTGATATGCTCAACTTGCTTAGCCA
The DNA here is from genome assembly GCA_963693085.1 of Alisma plantago-aquatica. Lineage (NCBI taxonomy): Eukaryota > Viridiplantae > Streptophyta > Magnoliopsida > Alismatales > Alismataceae > Alisma > Alisma plantago-aquatica. Next base: position 1,250,075,046 of record OY856409.1, read on the forward strand.
CTTCATCCTGTCGTTGCTGGATGCCTTGTAGGACGACAGGAAGAGCTCGGTGTTGGTTGTCGATCCTGGTTACCTGTTTAGATAAATCCTGTACACAAGAAAAGATAGAATGTAATAGGTTAGAAGGATCGGTGAGGAGGTTTCGGACAGCGTCAAATTGACGGCCGAATTCCTCACCGATGTTAGTAAGGGGGGCCCCAGAGGCGGAAGGGTGATGTGGCTGGGGCCTATGTGGGATGGTGGTAGTGTCTTGCGGAAGAGACACTGATGATGGCCCGAACTGCGTAGTGACTGTTGATGAAGTCACCAGCGGTGTCGGGGTGGTGGCGGATGTGAAGAGTGGTGGTATTTGTAGTGAAAAAGGTGGCACTGATGATGAAGGGGTGGGAACTGTGGATGTGAATGGAAAGGTGGTGAAGTCGGGCATGGAGGTGGAGAAAGGGAAGCTCGATGTTAGGGTGGGTGAAAAGGTGGATGCGAATGCTGGCGTGGATGTGGGGAGGAAAGTAGTAGTGGGGGCAGCGGAGAGCTGCTCATTTAGACCCTGGATGAAAGAGTCAAATGAGGAAGTTGTTAAGATTTCATCGTTGAACCGCTCGTCCTCCGGGTTTGGGCGGGACGTTGGTGTCCCCGACAGCTGTTGGGCCTGCAGCAACCTCCTAGAATGTCGTTTGACAGGGATTTTTGTAGGTCGAGCTGTCGGGGTTGTGATGCTCGTTTCAGTTGGGCCCGCAGTTTGTTTCTTTGCAGCGGGTGTGACCGAAGCTAGTAGATGAGTAAGCTCCTCGTCAGAAAAGAGGAGCTGTGTCATATCATAGTGTGCTAGCTCCGGTAACGGAAGGAGGGTTCTTGATGACTTAACCATCGGGCAGAAAACATAGTGTAACTTTCCATCCTTTTCTTTGATTATAAACGAATTTTTCAAAGATTGTTCATTTGTAAGGATGTCACCCTTTATTTGCGTGCATTGGGGTAATAGCCTGTCCATCTTAAAAAATTTAATTATGGATGTGACATGGCCCCCCAAACAGATTTCTTTCCCTATGAAGGCGGCGGATAATTTCTGGACCATCAACCATCCGATGTTGACTGGCCTTCCGTGGAGGATAGACCAGAGGACAAAGAGGTCTGATATTGTAACGTTTCCTCCCTCCGTTCTTGGAAAAAGTGCGTCAGCTAGGATTTTGTGCAGAGTGCGCACAAATCCGGAGTGTATGTTGGGCGCTTTGCATGTTTTGGCGTCGTATGTGGGAATCCCAGTTAAGCTTTTCCAGAATGTGTGGCGGTTGAATTCTGGATGATCAGTTCCCACTGATTTGGCCTTTTGTAGCTGCTCCAGGTCGTCAATGAATATTGAATTTAGTATATTCTCTGTTAAGACGACGTTGCTACCGAAGATTTGGGTGACAATCCTTCTATCACCCCCATCCCGTGACCTATCTGCAATGTCGACGGGCTCCTTTGTCAGGCAGGAGAAAAATTCCGCTGTGGGCTCGATGTAGGACAATTCAGGTATTAAGCACAACCTGGTGAGGTTGGCTTTTTGTAGCGCTTTGAAGATGCGCTCGTGAATTCCCATTTTAGCTAGTATGCTGGAGCAAACATACTTGGTTGGTTTAAGGGTTTTATCGGTGGTGATGGAGGTTTGGATGGATAGGTGCTCTGGTGGTGGTATTGGGGTGGTGATGGGAATGAAGGTGGTAGGGATGGTAGCTGCAGGGGTGGTAGTGGTAGCAGCAAAGGTGGATGGTTTGGCGAAGGGTTGGTCCATGGCAGATAGAGGGTGGACTTGTTTTCTTGCCCTCTTGGGGGGCTGCCCAGATGCAGCCTTTGCAGCTTTGCGTTTTCCCTCTGTCTCTTGGGCAGAGGAGTCTTCATCGGGATTCGGTATGTAGTCCGATCCTTCATCATCGTCAGAAGAGATGTGCTCGATGTCCTCTTTGTTGGCTAAATGGACATCTATAAAATCCCTTTGTTTTGATTATGACAAACATTTCATTCTTATTTATCTAACGAGCTACTTGAGTGTGCAGGATTATGGTGGATGACGAAGCAACTAGGGAGATCATAAGTTTATAGTTTTATTTTCATGCAATGTAATCACTATTGTAAAAACTTGTACAGTTATATAATGTACAAGTACCTAGATTGCATGTAAATCAAGCATTGGATCTTCCCTAGCTACACACCATAGTTAGACAAGTCATCCCTTCTAATAGGATCACATTATGCACACTCATGCACACACTTAGTATCTTAATTGATAGATTGAAACAGAGTCAATCTCGGTCGAAACACTCCTCGACCGAGACACTCTCGGTCGACAACCTTCTCGACCGAGATTGACCTAAAGTAGCCGTTAGACTTAGAAAATGAGTTAGTTGGCAGTTGGAAGTGAACGTTGCACTCAGAGAGCCTGTCGGTCGAGAAAAGCTCGACCGAGTGGGTGTCTCGGTCGACCATCTGTCGACCGAGTCGGTCTCTGACAGAATCTGCAGAGTTAAAGCAATTAGCCGTTGTAAAAATGACCAATCTATTCCTAACGGCTAATTGAGCACTTGGAACCCCCTAGAAACTATCTAGAAGGTCCTTAAGCATACTTAGGCTATCCCTATAAATAGGACAAGCCATAGGACACTAGAATTTACCTTGCTACATTTGAGAATTCTTTCTAAGCACTCTTGAGCAATCTTTTACAAGCATTTGTGCACTGTGATCACTTGGCCATATTCCATCTAGCTCAAGCTCGTCCTATAGGCTAGATTTTCCTAACCCTAGCATCCACAAGTCTATTACCTTGGCTAGGAAAATCCATACGCTTGATATAGGCAATTCAAGCCTTGAGCTTAAAAGGATAAGTTGTACTTTCTTATTTTCCTTCTTGTTCCTTGTAATATTTGTACTCTTCGTTGCTACTCCAGGGAGGAGGCTGCATATAGGAAGAGGGTGAAGCTCTTCGTGTGAAGAGGAGGACTTTGGACTACTTCAGAAGGCTATCTTGACGGGAAGCTACTTCGGGAGGGAGGCTACTTCAAGGGGGAGCTTGAAGTTACTCCAAGGAAGGCTGCTTCAAGGTTGGCAAGATTACTTCTAGGTGAAGGCTGTCCAAAGGGTGTTTAGAGAGTGTTGTAATTTTATGTAACATCCTTAAAAGGTAATAAAATTCAATACTTTCAAAATCCCGGTTGGGTAAGCAACCGGGTAGTGGACTGACTCCTTAGCATTTGCTAAGGTGGAACCACTCTAAACACCTGTGTCTCTCTTCTTATCTTTTACTTTGGTTATTTGAGTTTAAATTGTTTTAAATTATCATAAAACTCTATTCACCCCCCCTCTAGAGGTTTTTCAATTGGTATCAGAGCAGGCTTCAAGGAGCCCTAACAAGGTCTTGAAGAAATAAAGGGAGGAGGTGACTACAACCACAAGAAAAGGAGCATGGACAAAAGTTCGACAAGTTGCAATTGGTGCTTGGGAACAAAGCACTCTACGTCTAAATGTCCATGGAGGTCAAAGAAAAGAGATGCACATAAAGAGTGTTTCGTTGCTACAATAAGTGAGGAAGAAGAAGAAGAGGTAAGTTTGCTTGATTTACCCAAGGAGGAGTTAGTTGCTATTATTGAAGAAACACATAACAAATATGTTGAATACAAAAAGAAATTAAAGAAATCAAATAAAGAAAATGATGATCTAAATGCTAGACTTCTTGAGCTTACATCCGAAAATGATGATTTATATGCTAAATTGAATACTCTTGGTTTTGAAAAAGATAGCATTATGTCTGACAATCGTACTTTGAAATCATCTCTGAGTAATAGTGAAGTGAAAATTTTCACTCTAGAGACTAACTATGATCTTCTATATCAAGAAAAGACGGAATTGCTTGCAAAGTTAAATGATATTCAAAAACAACCTATATTGTGCACCCATGTAGATTATGACAATATAGTGAAAGAAAGAAATATGTTATCATCCAATCTAGATCAAGCAAAATTAGATATCAAGAAAAGAATGGATGAGATCGTTAAGTTGCAACAAAAAGTTAGCAAGTTAAGCAACAATGGAATCCTTGATAATATACTAGAAAATTCCTATCATCAAATAGGGAGAAGAGGACTAGGTTATAAGCCTAATGAGAAATCCCATCAACAACCTAGAAGGACACAAGCGAGTCAATCTGCTTATATACCTAGAGGTACAAAAATGTATATACCCAAGAATAACCTAAATCAAAACCATAGAAAAAGGCTTGAGGTTGATACAATTTGTTGTCATTATTGCTCACGCCTTGGACATTATTCTTTTTCGTGCCCATACAAGAAAAAGAATGTCGAGATGGTATGGGTTCCAAAAACCCCAAATTAAACAGGTTCGACTAAGTTGAGATATGACCATAGACCTTAATTTGTATATTCTTATGTCTATCTCAACTTAACATTTAGGGATAACAAAATCTTTGCATTGTATGTGAAAATTATTCTTGAAAGATTCTATTTAATCATTCTTTTCAGAAATACTTGCAATGAATAAAATGTTTCAAATAAATTTTTTGTATGCTTCTATATCTTAGTCTATCCAAAGTAATCTTAAATTCATGAATGGATATTATTCTTGAGTATGCTTCACCATATTTGATGTCCTTATTAAGCTCTCATAATTAGTACACTAATGAGTCTCAAGCTATCTGCAGAACTCATACTTCACATATGAATGATTCATACTGGAAACCTGCAAAATATGCCTCTTGGTTAAAATAAAATTTGACCAAGGGGCACTATGGTCGTAATCAAGGGTGACCTAAAATAAACTTTGATAAAAATTGTTTATTTAAACATTATTTTATTGAACTTTATCTTAGCATATTTTTAAATCAAAACGTCAAATCATTTGTAGTAATTAGAAGCCTTAAATATTATTACTCCCTTGGAATATACATATGCTCTACAAAAATGTTCTATGATTTGCATTAAGATTCAGCCAAAAATTGAACTCAGAAAGTTAGTCGGTCGACAAATGCTCGACCGAGAACCACTCGGTCAGCCCGTCTCACTCGACCGACAAATTCTAAACAGACTAAGTATCAGACAAACTGTCGGTCGACGAGTGCTCGACCGAGACAATGTCGGTCGACAAGCGCTCGACCGAGAAATAGCCGTTGGATATGACCGTTGCGACCCGACCGTTATGACCGTTTTCTTTACCGTTGGAGGACCAAGTGGCGCGTCTGCAACTCGACCGTTGCGGACGCTCGGTCGACGAGCCGTCGACCGACCGGGTCGCTGGAATTCTATAAATAAGTGCAAAAACGAGCCACTTACTCACACTTGCATTTCCTTGCTTCCATAGTCCATCTCTAGTGCAATTTCGTGCAATCCTTCAGCACTCTTACCCTCAAATCTTCCTTGCTTCTTCTCCACTCTCAAGAAACACAATGGCCTCATCATCAACTGTTCGTGGGAAGAAGAAAGTTGTTGGAAGAAAAAGAAGAGAAGAGAGGGAAGCAACTCCGCCACTGACGATCATCAATGACATAGCTTTCGTCGACGGAGATGCTGGAGATAGATACTTTCGACTTTCCTCTAAAGCTCCTCTTCCCCGACGTCCGGTCGAAGTGATGGACTTCATCAACATCGTAGATCTGGAGCATCTCTTTGGAGTACAAAAGATGAAGGACTTCATCAATCCATCCTTTCCTTCCTACTCCATTAAGGTAGTCATCGAGTTCTATGCCAATCTTCTATCTCACACCGAAAATGACACCACTTTCTTCTACTCCATGGTCAATGGACATAGTTTTAAATTTTCCGAAGGGGATATTCTTGACATGCTTGAAATTGATATAGATGAATATCAAGATTTCCTTGACCTTACCACCAGCAATCCAATAAATTTATTTTCCGATGATGACCATACCATTAGCTTAAGTGATATCAAAAGAGCCATATTTCAAGCCAATACCACTTGTCATGAAGATAGGGGAACCTATTATGCTATAAACCTAAAACCTGCATGTAGAATAGTAAACCTCATTGTTTCCACCAACATACATCCACGAGCCAATAAATCTGAGGTTCCCATTTTCCGCATGTGTCTCATTTATGCTATCATAAAAGAAATTCCCATCAACTTTATTCGCATAGTACTTAAAAATATGCTTGAGTTTTCTGGCAATCCACCATATGCCGATTTTGTATGCCAGATTACTCAACATTTTCTTAAGGTAAACATTGAAGATATGGGATATATATGGGAGCGTAGACCACCAAAGATAAGTAAGAACACCGTAGAGAAAATGGGGATTGACTTTGGCCATAAAAAGGCAAGAGTAGAAGGAGAGTCATCACATCAGGATATACCACCCCCTCCTTCTACTAACCTTTCCATTGATCCCATCCAAAACACCCTTACTTATATTGCTGGCTCCCAATACCATCTTAGTAAACAATTAAACTACAATCACCATGCCATGACATATTTGAATCAAAGAATGCAAAACCTTTCTCCTGGCCAAACCGATGAATATCCGCATTCTTTAAACCCTGGCATGCTCGACCCATTTAACCCCTCATACAACTACTATCAACCTCCACCTTCACCATCAATGGATCTTGCACATACTCAATTTTCTTCCATACAATTGCAAGACATAGCTGCTCACTTCCATTTTGACCGAGTCCCCACTTTCCTAGAAGCATATGCGTTGACTACAACTGGTGCTTTGGATTGGAAAACTCTGGTCCAATACTATGGAGCTGAGCCATTTATTGGGAAAGATCCGGACATTGATGTAATTCTTAAATCTTTCCTGTGAAGTGTTGGTGTTGTAATAGTTGTATTCCATATGATTGTAATCTTCTTCATGTTATTGAATGAAAATTGCTACTCTTTTCACATGATTATTTATTTTGGCATACTTCAAAATATGGATCATTGGTTCATTATTGTAGAGCATAACAAATAAGGAAGTAATAACAATTCAAAGGAAAAATATTACTACTATAATTAAATCAACAAATGCAGAAAATTCTGTTCTCCAGAAACTTTCTCGGTCGAGACAATAGTCGACCGAGAAACACTGTCGGTCGAACAATGGTCGACCGACCTGGTTCCTATTTTCAGACTGACATAATAATTGCATATATCTTTGTAAAATCTTTTATATGAACAATAAACACAAATCTGAATGATTACAAATTTTTCCAAATACTGTGCAAACATTATTTGAAAAGGGCTATGACCTTAGTATTGTTAAACAAGATTTGTATGATTGAGAGATATTGTGGCTAAATTAGACAAGCATAAAATCAATATTCTTAAAGGAATATCCATTTAAGGGGGAGCAAAATACAAATTTAAGGGGAGTTTTATCAATACAACGATTATTTTTTTGAAATGACAAAGGGGGAGAGATATATAAAACTATACTTATGACAAACTCAATCAATGAGTTTCATAAATATACTCTTGGCTTTACATTGAAAGTTGCTATATTCCCAAATGAACTGGATTTCATGTTCCATTGGGGATACTAAGCACACATTTTATAAATAAGAGGAACAGTTCCAAACGGCAATCTAAAGGTATGGCATTTATATGTTTTATATTTCCTTTATTCATATTTTGGAAATGTTTGTCATCTTCAAAAAGGGGGAGATTGTTGGCTAAATGGACATCTATAAAATCCCTTTGTTTTGATTATGACAAACATTTCATTCTTATTTATCTAACGAGCTACTTGAGTGTGCAGGATTATGGTGGATGACGAAGCAACTAGGGAGATCATAAGTTTATAGTTTTATTTTCATGCAATGTAATCACTATTGTAAAAACTTGTACAGTTATATAATGTACAAGTACCTAGATTGCATGTAAATCAAGCATTGGATCTTCCCTAGCTACACACCATAGTTAGACAAGTCATCCCTTCTAATAGGATCACATTATGCACACTCATGCACACACTTAGTATCTTAATTGATAGATTGAAACAGAGTCAATCTCGGTCGACACACTCCTCGACCGAGACACTCTCGGTCGACAACCTTCTCGACCGAGATTGACCTAAAGTAGCCGTTAGACTTAGCAAATGAGTTAGTTGGCAGTTGGAAGTGAACGTTGCACTCAGAGAGCCTGTCGGTCGAGAAAAGCTCGACCGAGTGGGTGTCTCGGTCGACCATCTGTCGACCGAGTCGGTCTCTGACAGAATCTGCAGAGTTAAAGCAATTAGCCGTTGTAAAAACGACCAATCTATTCCTAACGGCTAATTGAGCACTTGGAACCCCCTAGAAACTATCTAGAAGGTCCTTAAGCATACTTAGGCTATCCCTATAAATAGGACAAGCCATAGGACACTAGAATTTACCTTGCTACATTTGAGAATTCTTTCTAAGCACTCTTGAGCAATCTTTTACAAGCATTTGAGCACTGTGATCACTTGGCCATATTCCATCTAGCTCAAGCTCGTCCTATAGGCTAGATTTTCCTAACCCTAGCATCCACAAGTCTATTACCTTGGCTAGGAAAATCCATACGCTTGATATAGGCAATTCAAGCCTTGAGCTTAAAAGGATAAGTTGTACTTTCTTATTTTCCTTCTTGTTCCTTGTAATATTTGTACTCTTCGTTGCTACTCCAGGGAGGAGGCTGCATATAGGAAGAGGGTGAAGCTCTTCGTGTGAAGAGGAGGACTTTGGACTACTTCAGAAGGCTATCTTGACGGGAAGCTACTTCGGGAGGGAGGCTACTTCAAGGGGGAGCTTGAAGTTACTCCAAGGAAGGCTGCTTCAAGGTTGGCAAGATTACTTCTAGGTGAAGGCTGTCCAAAGGGTGTTTAGAGAGTGTTGTAATTTTATGTAACATCCTTAAAAGGTAATAAAATTCAATACTTTCAAAATCCCGGTTGGGTAAGCAACCGGGTAGTGGACTGACTCCTTAGCATTTGCTAAGGTGGAACCACTCTAAACACCTGTGTCTCTCTTCTTATCTTTTACTTTGGTTATTTGAGTTTAAATTGTTTTAAATTATCATAAAACTCTATTCACCCCCCCTCTAGAGGTTTTTCACTCTTCAGGGGCCTCACCCAAGCATTTGGTGAGGCGGGTTATCTCACACAGGACGTCGATGATTTTGGTCTTGGGAGGGATGGCGCTGGTGGTGTTGTAAGTGTCCCTGATCTGTATGAGCCTGGCTCACTCTTCCATCATCTGCTCCCTTGTCAGAGCAGGGGCAGTTCCTGAGCCGGAAGTTTTGTTTGCTGGTGACGCCATTTTTGAAAAAGAATAAGAGTTTCATAATTAGAGAAGATTTGAAACAATGTAAATTTGATTTGTAGTTATATCTTTTATATTTTGTGAAAGCAAAAGGGAAACGAAAACCAAACAGTTTCAAGACCGTTTGGTCCCAAACGGTTTGAGGACCGTTTGGTCCCAAACGGTTTCAACACCGTTTGGTTCCAAACGGTTTTAGGACCGTTTGGTCCCAAACGGTTTCAAGACCGTTTGGAAAGCAAAGAGTCGCAGGTCGCCGGCACGGGAGAAGGTGGAACAGCGCGAAGGTGAAGAACGCGCCGGCGCCTTCAAAAACGATGAGAAGAACGGCGACGACGATGAAAACGGTGGGAGAGTCGGTGAAGTCTTTTGACAGCGACGGCGATGGCGGAGCAAGAGACGTCGTACGATGGTAAAGGGAACGGCACTGGCGCCATGATGGTGGTGATCGAACGGCGCGGCGATGAAGGCGACGGGTCGGTTGATGAAACCATTCGATAACGACGGCGATGGCAGCGTAAGCAGCGACTAGCGATGGAATGAGCAGCGTGGAGTCGCCGGACTACCTTGCGGAAGGTGGACGGACGAGTGACTTTGCGCGGATGCAACAGGAGCAAGAAGGGAAGTTCTTCGCACGAAAACTCTGGAGAATTCGAAGATTCGAAGAGAGAAAGACGGAGGGGTAGGGTTGATATTTATAGTGATTGGTTGGTGACCTTTTGTATTCCAAACGGTTTGAAGACCGCTTGGTCCCAAGCGGTCTCAAGACCATTTTGGTCCCAAACGGTTTGAGGACCGTTTGGTCTCAAACGGTTTCAAGACCGTTTGGTCCCAAACGGTTTGAGGACCGTTTGGTCCCAAACGGTTTCAGGACCGTTTGGTTCCAAACAGTTTGAAGACCGTTTGGAGTCCAAACGGTTTCAAGACCGTTTGGAGTCCAAACGGTTTCAGGACCATTTGGTACCAAACGGTTTGAGGACCGTTTGGTCCCAAACGGTTTCAGGACCGTTTGGTCCCAAACGGTTTCAGGACCGTTTGGTTCCAAACGGTTTGAAGACCGTTTGGAGTCCAAACGGTTGGAGTCCAAACGGTTTCAAGACCGTTTGGCTCCAAATGATTTGGAGACCGTTTGGAGGAGCACAAAGGGTTTGTATCTTTTTATGTTTGTTTTTGAGTATGTATATTATTTTTTTTTGTATTTTGGTTTATGAATTTTTATGTTGTTTGTTTTATGTATTGTTTTTGTAGTTTTGATTATGTAGATTTTTTTGTATTTTTAGATTAATGATGAAAGAACTTAAAGAAAGCAAAACAAATTCAAAAGAAAAATTAAAGACTAGAAATTAGAGAAGGTGATACTGAGGTCTTGGGTTGCCTCCCAAGAAGCGCCTTGGTTTTATGTCGCTGGCTCGACGAAGTTAAAACATTATTATATTGCTGTCATAGTATTTGATTGCTCATGTCTATTTGGCCCATGTTTAGGGTTCGATTCAGGCTGCCCAGCGAAAGTGCCTGTTGGGGGTTTCAATTGTGCAGCAATCTGGGCAAGCTGTGCTTCAACTGCCTTCTGTTGAGCTTGTTGGTTGGCCAACATGGTTTGCTGAGACTGAAGCATTTGTTTGATCAAGGATAGCTCATCTTCTGGTTGTGCAGTGACGTTTTTCTGAGGGTTTTGTTGTTGAGACTGTTGAATATGCAATTGCGGGTGAAGCGGGGGATGAGTGTACTGATAGTAGGCTGATTGATTTCTAGGGTAGTTAGCCCTAGGGAAATTGTTCCTTGGGTTCCCTTGATTTTGGTTAAAATTGTTTGGAAATCCAGGAGGCAGCCTACTATCAAGTCCCCCTTGTGTCTGATGTTGCGGATTCGCAGTTCCAGAGGGATTCCCATACTGGAATCCAGGATGGTTCCTTGGTTGACTGGGATTATAATAAACTTGTCCGGGAATAGTATGGATGGAGTTGACTTGCTCTGGAATCTGATCTTCAGCCTGATTAGTGATGGCCTCATAGGATTGTGGTGGTGGATGCAGATCCATCATCACATTATAGAGTATTCCGCAGGAAAGAGTCGGATGATCCGAAGCATGACAAGCTTCACAGGATCCTGTGACAGCTTTGACTTGATGAACCATCGGGGTTTTCTTCTTATCAATTTCCCCTAGAGTTGTTTCAAGGGTTTGCTGTTTATGAGCGATTGTCTTCAAAGCTTCAGCTATTGACTTTAGTTCCATAGATTCCTCAGCTTTAAAGACTTTAAGGATGCCTTTTCCGGCTGACCGCCCCCAGTTGGACTAGTTTTCAGCTCCTAAAGTAACGATTTTCCAGGCATCTTCATAATTTTTCCTCATGAAATTTCCTCCAGATGAGGAATCTAGGAACTGTTTAATGTCATCTCTTACCCCCCGATAAAAAGTTTCAATCAATTGATTCTGTGAAATTCCATGATGAGGGCATTTGCGTAGAAGTTCCTTGAATCTTTCCCATGCCTCAGCGAGGGTTTCTCCAGGTAGCTGGGAGAAATGGTTGATCTGCCCTCTGATTTCATAGGTCAGCGAGGGTGGAAAGAAGTTCTCCAAGAATTTTTCCTCTAGAGGGGCCCAAGTGGTTATGATGGGTTCTCTGTCCAATGAGTTGTTCCAACTCAAAGCCCTTCCAGATAAGGTGAAATGAAACAGGTGGAGCATTATTGCGTCGAAAGCAATACCAGCTTGCGGGACCAGGCGGCATAATGCCTTAAACCGTTTCAAATGGTCCATGCAATCGTCTCCTGAACCTCCTGAGAAGGAAATTCCTTGCATAATCTGGATCCACTGTGTCCGAATCTCAAAGTTTGGGATGTTGATGATCGGAGGCTGGACCGGGTGGTTGTCTTCGTAATTCTTCGGGACAGCATAGTCCCTCAGTTGCTTGTTTCATAATTCGAGCTGAGCAGCCTCGGTCTCTTCTCTTATGCGGGCTTGCTCTTCTGCTCGTATCTCCGCTTGTATTTGGGCACGGGTGTCTGCAATGAGTTGTGCCCGTTGTGCGGCGATAGCAGCATTGACTCTCTCCATCACCAAAGCGGCTTGATGCTGTTCGTCAGCCATTTGACTAGCGCGTTGGCGATTGAGACGGATTCTGCGGTGGAAACTTCTCTCTACCTCGGAGTCGAACTCCGGATCAGGGGAGAATCCTCAATTATGCGGTGATTGCATATACGGGTTCTACTGAGTAAAGAAAAGAGAACACCTTTAGATAATAGAGACAATATGAAAGCTTCAAGGAGATGGTGAATTATGATTCAAAAAGAAAGTGTAAAATCCTAACCAACTAGAAAAAATAAACTAAGTGAAATACTAACGTTCCGTTGTCCCCGGCAACGGCGCCATTTTTTGATGGAGCTGGGACTTACACCAAAAGATTTTCAGTCTTCCAATGGGAGTCCCAGAATTCTATCACCAAAAACCCTAGAGAGGATTGATGTCTTCCCTAGGTTTACCTAGAACTGGTGCTTAGATAACAACTCCAACCCCATAAGAGTATGGAAGCCTTATCATAGTACAGATTTAGGATCGAACCCAAAAGACAACGGTCTTGTTGCAAGCAACAAGATGGAAAACGTACAACACTTCACTTAGTTATTTTACTAATTGGCACTTATATCAAAAGGTTGGATTTTGATTGGTTTTTAGACTAAAGCATGAAAAGTAAATAAAGCAAGTAAAACTAAGATTTAACAAATGATGATGAATCACTGGGGTTAAGCAGGTATTCACCACCGCTACACATGCATTGTACATGTAATAAGCAAGCAAGTCTTATAAGCTAGATGCATGGATGTTCCACAAGACCGATGCCTTATAAGACAAGAGCGATGCATTGCATCCAGGGATGTTCCACAAGACCGATGCCCATATAAGACAAGAGCGATGCATTGCATCCTTCGATGTTCCACAAGACCGATGCCCATATAAGACAAGAGAAATGCATCGCATCCTTCAAGGGTTAAGTAGCTCTCATTCGGTACATTTCTACGTGTCAATGAAGATATGTAGTCTTCCAAAGAGAGAATCTTACTCAACCTCATGAAACGTGCATCTAAAACTAACAAGCGAGCGATAATTATCAAATCGAATAGTATCTTTGTAGGCCTAGTCTCCTATTCGGATAACATAGCTACGAGAAGTGAGGGAATGTTGCAACGCCAGCCATTCTCGATCAAATGGTCACATGCTTTACATCATTCCCCTCGCAAAGTGTGTTCCTCGACTTACCAAGGTTACTTCCATACAGATGGAAGTGCAACAGATGATAGTGAGTTTACTCCACTCTTTGAGATACACTCCTAGACACCGAAACGGATGCGTGGTGGATACACACACCAGAAACCAACACTAAATCGGTATTCGAGTCTCGAGAGCGGTCATAGACAAACCACAACAAAAGACAATAGATGCATACAAGAACGTGGCCATCATTCAAGCATGTATGAAATGATTTAGTATTAAAACGAAAGGATAACATCTTTTTAGTAGAAAGTACAAAACATGGGCAGCGGGGCTAGTCCCCGCGCCCCAGTGGATGGAACTACTCGCTCCTCATAGAGGGAACAACAAAGGAGGAGGAAAGAAGAGATAGAAAGAACATCATCTCCACTGAGGAGAGAAGGCTGAACCCTTGGTGGAGAGAGCAACGATCTTCACCCTTCGTGGCTTGCTTGACGACGGATCTTCTCCTCTCACCTTCTTTGTTGATGAGAGAGAAGGTAGCTTTGCAATGGAACGTGGGTCTCAGACCGGCAGCCTCGGGTGGTGGATGGAGTTGTTCTGGTAGTAGAGAGACAACCTTTGGACGTCCGGACTCCCCCACAGGGATGGCCCTTGAGGTCTTATTTATAGGCCTTGAGTGAGGTCAAACGGTCTGGAGACCGTTTGGGTTCAAACGGTCTTGAGATCGTTTGGCGTCAAATGGTCTTGAGACCGTTTGGCGTCAAACGGTTTTGAGACCGTTTGGCGTCAAACGGTTTTGAGATCGTTTGGCATCAAATGGTCTTGGGACCGTTTGAACTCCATGCGGTCTTGGGACCGTTTGAACTCCATGCGGTCTTGGGACCGTTTGGCTTCATGCGGTCTCGGGACCGTTTGAACTCCATGCGGTCTTGGGACCGTTTGGCTTCATGCGGTCTCGGGACCGTTTGAACTCCATGCGGTCTTGGGACCGTTTGGCTTCATGCGGTCTCGGGACCGTTTGAACTCCATGCGGTCTTGGGACCGTTTGGCTTCATGCGGTCTCGGGACCGTTTGAACTCCATGCGGTCTTGGGACCGTTTGGCTTCATGCGGTCTCGGGACCGTTTGAACTCCATGCGGTCTTGGGACCGTTTGGCTTCATGCGGTCTCGGGACCATTTGAACTCCATGCGGTCTTGGGACCGTTTGGCTTCATGCGGTCTCGGGACCGTTTGAACTCCATGCGGTCTTGGGACCGTTTGGCTTCATGCGGTCTCGGGACCGTTTGAACTCCATGCGGTCTTGGGACCGTTTGGCTTCACTCGGCCTTGAGGTTGGTTTATTCTTTTATGATTTTTTGTGCTTTTTCTGCAAGTGTAAAAGGAAAAAGTTAGTTTGATGATGTATTTACAAAAAGGGGTAAAATTAGGTTTATGTACCGTATAAACGTAAAAAGAGTATGGAAAACTAAAGAAAAAGACTAAGATAAACTACTAAAATAGGAGGTTATCACCTCCCAACAAGCGCCCTTATTTAACGTCTTAGGCTAGACGGTATGAAGCTCATCATCTTTTCACTATGGGGACTGCGCTTAGAGGATCATGTGGTAACTTGAATTCAACTCGATCTCCTCCAATTCCCAAGGACAATGTACCTCTCCCTAAGGCAGTCACGACGTCCACCGTTGCTTGAAACGGTCTTCCTAGAATAATTTCACAGCTTTGAAGCAGTGGCATATCAATGACAACAAAATCCACCGGGAATATGAATCTATCCACTTTGACGAGAACATCCTCACACACTCCAAATGGTCTCACGATAGACCCATCCTCTAATTCAATTGTTGCGGCCGACTTCTTTATCTCTTTTAACCCAAGTTTCTGAAATGTCGCCAGAGGCATAAGATTTATGCTGGCGCCGGAATCACATTGTGCTTTAGGAAAATGTCGACCACCTATTGAGCAAGGAATGTAGAAGCCTCCTGGGTCTTTTCTCTTCTTTGGTGAACTCCCGTGAATCATAGAACTCACCGTCTCATTCATCCGACAAATATCATCGTCTTTTATCCGCCTCTTCTTATTGATGATTTCTTTGATGAACCTCCCATAGGCGGGCACCTTCTCGATCATCTCCACAAATGTGGAGTTTTTGGAATGTTTCCAAGAATTTCCTAAAATGACGATGCTCTTTCTTGGACTTCGGATTTACCAGATTTGACACATCTGCTGCATAAACACGCCTGTGAGGTGGCACATATGAGTTTTTCGGGGTCAACTCCCCTAAGTTTGCTTCAATCACTCCCTCTAACGTGGGCTTTGGTGAGACATCATCAACAGTAATAACTTGTTGTGGTTCCTATCTCGCATTAGATACTGCCACACGTGCACAAACAACCTTCAATTGTTCTTCTTGCCTAGATGGAGATGCAATATTCATAACTCGTTGTGATTTTCTGAAGAACGGGTTTCCGCCCGGAAATCCATAGTAAGTGTGTGGATACGGTATCACCGGTGTCGCATGCGTATTAAAAGTTATTTTTCTTTCCTCTTTAGCTTCTTGCACCTGAGATTCCTCCTCATTGCTTACCACAGACATATACTTGACTTGATGGTGTGCTTGGGCGACGTTTGCATTCTCGGCCGGTTTCTGTTGATTGGCGTGCTTGATGGCCGCCACTTCACTGGAAATCTGTGCCACAGTGGTTTCTAATGCCCGCATTTGTGCTCCATGGCTTTGCAGCGTTTGTCCAAACTTGGTCAGAATATCACCTTGAGATTGCAATTGCTTACCAAACATGGCCATCATCTCCTGGTTCTGCTGTACCATTTGACTCAGTAGTTCAGTGTTCTTATCCTCGGCTCTAGGCTGTGGCTTGGCATCCGGATCCTGCAGAAAGTTATTCAGATCCTTCCATGAGAACTTTTTATCCTTCCTCCATGCGTAGTCATTGTTTCTGTAACCCTGTTTTTGCATGAATTTCACTTGGGCTTCCTCATCCTCAGATGCATCTTCCTTAGATAGCAGCTTCTTGGCTAGAAGATCTAACTTATCGTTCAGATCCTTAACTACTCTGGATTTTCTAGCAGCTCTGACCTGCTCCACAGCACCTCTGTCACCCCATGACTGTTTCCTAGCCATGTTCTTTAATATCTCCCAACATCTGGTGTCTGTATTATTAAAAAAGAATCCAGATCCTGCAGAATCAAGGTTACTCCTATCGTGCTCGGAGAGAGCAAAATAGAAGATTTTCACTTGTGTTTCCTTATCCAGCCCATGATGTGGGCATCTCCTCAGCATGACCTGAAATCTCTCCCAGGTCTCCGAATATGTCTCACCAGCCTGTTGAGTGAAATTATGAATTTTTCTGATCATGTCGTTAGTCTTCTCAGGAGGGAAGAACCTCTCAAAGAAGACCTCCATCATATGATCCCAAGACTCCACAAATTCGTCATCTAGGTTGTGTAGCCATTCTCTTGCTGCTCCCTCCAAGGAACTTGGGAAAAGCTTGAGATACAATGCATCTTGTGGAAACCTGTCTATTTTTACCATGTCGCAGTTTTCAACGAACTCGCTGATGTGTGCAACAGGATCCTCATTCTTCAGCCCATGAAACGCATCTGATTTCACCAAATTAATCAACGCTGGATCGATCTTATATGTCGGTATGTTGATCGCCTGCTTCTTTATAGGCCCCTTTGAAGCTGATGAGGAAGAAGCTTTGATCTTCTCCCATATGGTCTGTGGCTCGGCCATGTCTTCTGGTTCAGATTCAGAATCTATCTCTTCTTGGTAGTCGTGCTCAGAATGCTCCTCGTCCTCAGGTCCCGGAAATGGAACCTCGGGTGTGCGATTTTCGTAGTCTGTACTACGTGTATGCACCATACACAGTACCTGAAATAAGAAAATTCGAGTTCAGTACTATGCTTAGACGAGTATAACAATTATAGTGCAATGTAAAAATATTTGAATTTGAATGAAAATTAAAAAGAAATTTGTGGCCTAGAGTGGACGCTCGTAGCACTCGAAGTGCCAACAATTCCGCAGTATCCCCGACAACGGCGCCAAAAACTTGACGCGTATTTTACTACGCGCTAAAATGCAAGTATACGCGTCGAGTAGTACAGGCCTTTGTGAGGCCCGAGTCGAACACAGGGATACACTGAATTATTGGAGACTCCTACTAACTATTTGCGATCAGCTAAGCCGAATAAAAAATTGGGGTTTGTTGTCAAAATTAAAAGAAAGTAAAAATAAAACAAAACAACCAATCGATTAAATGTTAATTTAATCAATTCAAAAGAGTATCTTTAGGATTGCGGTTTCACCGCGGGTTATCATTGTATTAGGTTTCATATAATTCCTCAATCTTCTCTCTCCATCCGGGTAGTGGCCTGAAAACAGAATTACCCACTGTCGTGGTGTAATTCACTACTTAGGTTTAGGTTGATTCCACCGTCGTAGTAATTTATCCCCTAAACTAAGTGCATTACGAACGATCTCTCAGTTTCCACCATTAATTTTACACCTCCTTTTTCAAGGGATTTATCGATTAATGTAGGTTTCATCTCTTTTCAACCGTTAATCCTTCTTTCGAAGTGATTAAGGGCATTAGGTTATTATTATGGTGATCAAGCATAACAATATATGGAGAAAACGAAATCATACCACGGATGTAAGAGAGAAAATATGAATTATTAATATAAAACTATCATACAATGCATTCCCGGGCTACTCCCGGTCCTAAAGATGGAGGGGATTAGCCCCGCATGTTCATCTCGCACAAATACATGGTAGAAATAGGGGAAATCATATGAAAAACGTGAATTAAATGGGAAAACCCCTGAACGGAGGAGAACCGGTTGATCCTTTGCGTAGAACACGAGCTTTCCCGCCTCTCGGTGGTGAAATCCGTCTTCGGCAGCATCCAGATCGACATGTATGAACTTCTGGCCTCCGTTCTCCTTTTTCTCCCTCCTCGGCACTTGTGCAATGGCAAAACTAGATGATAATCTCGTCTGGGCGGCCGTCATTAGGTATAAGTCCCTAATTAGGTCGTCAATTAACTCCAGCCGTCCGATTGAAATCAATCTGAATCCAACGCATATCTGCCGGTGTCGATACCATCGACGCGGGTTGATGGTATCGACCCCGTGTAGTAGCGACAACCTTCTTGTCTTTTCGTCCGAGTGCCTGTAGCCATCTCGATACCATCGACTGGGGTCGATGGTATCGACCTCTCTGTAGCGTCGGTTTTCTCGTTTAGCGATGCTGTAGCCTCCATGTGTCGATGGTATCGACTTGGGTGTCGATACTATCGAACACTTCCTCGCCAGCAACCTGAAGGGATCTCAATGCCATCGACTTGGGTGTCGATGGTATCGACTCTTTGCTGCTCCTTTCGGCTGGAAACCTGTGGCCTTGTCGATGGTATCGACTTCCGTCGATGGTATCGACGGAAGCAGATACTTGTTTTTCCTGAAATTCCAAGACAAGATCGAATAAATCCACACGAATTATAATAAAGTGATGATTAATGCTCAAAATGATAAAACTAAGGGGATTTGACATAAAATGATGGCAAAGACCAAAATAGGTGAATTATGCAATATTAACCATAAAAATGACTAATAAAAGCACAAAATACATATCACAAAGGTCTATAAATGCGACTCAAAATCATCGCATCAGCTTAGCTACCGAATCGTGTTTTCCCATCGTAACAACTTCGAGAGTTGTGTTGTGGCTCTAGTGTTTGGTCCGATTCTGGAGTACGAGAGTTCCTGGAACGGAGTTGTTTCCGTAACATTCCACTCTAACTTAAGTCCAGCAACCTCGAGAGGGGTGTTGATGCTTGGTTAGAGGTACCGCTCTGAGAGGAGGGGTGCATGATGTTACTGCTGCAGCTTGTTTTGCTGTAGTCTTATCCTTCACATCTTGCCCTAGCTCTAGTATTATCCTTCTGTTTCTGTTGCATGAAAACCCCTAAAAACTGCTAAATGATTAAAACCTTAAATCTCTCTTGTAGCTCCAGTTGGAGATAGTCCCCTTTGTTTTATTTGTGACATCTTGTTGTTTCCATTTTGGGAATTTATATCTCTTTATACCCACCGGAGTGTAGCGTGTCGATTCTGGGTTCCCAAAACTACCCCGCTTGTCCCTTTGTTCGACCCTGTATATCTACTTCGACCCCTAAACAAAGTTGCGGGGGCCTAGAAGGATTCGGGTTTATAAATGTAAAAGCTCGACTACCTCAAATCCGCCTCCACTTTTGGACGCGCTATTTAGGCCGGTCAACTTTTTGGCGCCGTTGCCGGGGACAAGGCAAAAACAGTACTGTAGACGAATCCGAATCCATTAACTACACTTCAGTGCCTCATGCTTAGAAATGAGTTTGGCAGCACTCCTTTTCTTTTTCTTCTTATTGCCATTCTCTTAAAAGTAAAAATTCAATTTCCTAAACTCGATTTTTCATGCCATTTCAGGAACCCTGAAGAAAAGTAGCCTGTTTCCACAAGTTTCAAAGCCACTCAATGGTCCGGTCAAGCACAATCATCAACCCTATGCCTCCCCGAGTCAACCCACAACACTCCGATGGGGAACGACAAGGAAGGTCTGGGCATGAATCACCTCCGCCAAATGGCAACAACAACGACCGCTATGACGGCAATAACCAGCTCAAAGATCAGGATTCAGAACACTCTGAGGAAGGACACCCCCAAGCTAGGCGTCGCCACCGCCACCGGAACCAGAGAAATCAAGATCAGGGACATAACCGACGAGATGACGATAGTGACGACTCTGATGAGGAAGAAAAGACGCTCAGAGAGTTGGCATCGACAAAAGCCAATAACTCCAGATGTCCCGTCATCACCCCGCGATTCAACGTAGCCAATTTTGAGCTTAAGCCTTCTGTGAGCTCTATGATCCAGAACAAAAGCTTCAGAGGAAATTCGAAAAATGACAACCCATACCATCACCTCGATGCCTTCAAGAACATCTGCGACACGATAAAGATGCGGGGGGTTCCCCAGGAGGTCATATATTACAAAGGCTTTATCTTTTCCCTAGAGGACAAAGCGCTATCCTGGTATCTCGGGTTACCCCACCGGTTTTTGAACGGATGGGGAGCGTTAGCTGACGCATTCGTAAATAAGTTCTACCCCACTGAAAGAACGGTCCGAAACCGGCAGAAAATAACCTCCTTCATGCAAAAGCCAAACAAAAGCCTCCAAGATGCCTGGGAGCGATTCCAGGAGTACCAGAGGGATTGCCCCCATCATAACTACAAGAAGGGATTCCTCGTCACCACCTTCTACAACGGCTTGACTCCCGATGAAAGGGTGTCCCTGAACGCGGCAGCAGGCAGTGACTTCCTAGGGAAGAAGGCAAAGAAGTCTGAGCTGATTATCAAGAACATGGCTGAGCTAATGGCTGGCACTGAGTTTGATCATTCAGATAGAGGACAAACAAAGAAGGTAGGTGAAGGGTCCTCTCTTGAGTCCAGGGCTCTGGAGACCATCACTTCTCAGATTCAGAAAATAGCTACGGATGTAAAATAGCTGAAGGAATCCGGCGTGAAAGGGAAGAAGCATGTAGAAAAAGTGATGAAATGTGTCACATGTGGAGAAGGTGAACACGAGGTAGATAACTGTATATACACCCGACCGGGCGAGTCGAGCGACAGTGAGTCTGAGGCTGAGGAAACTGAGAATGTTTTTTTTATAAATTTCAAAAGGCCGGACCATCCTAGTTTCAACTACGTCAACAAGGATGTAGCTGAGAATTCTCATCAGCTGCATAACTCCACTAAGCCGCCCCAAGCTTTTGAGAAGAGGGGAGGACCAAGTCAATACACCAAAAACACCCCCTTCCAGCCGAACAAAGGAGGTTTCCAGGGGCAAGCTAAATACCAAGGATCAGGCAAAGAACAGGGGCAGAACAAGGCTTCAAACCAAGCAGATGTGGTGGGACAGTTGTTTGATTTTGTGAAAAAGCATGACACAATTAACAACCAATTGGCGTAGAGCGCGCTATCAAATTCCGGTGTGTTGAACTCCTTGCAGGTACAACTGGAGGACATGCAGACGCATCAATGCCAGATTGACCAACAACTAGCTCAACTTGCTGAAATTGTGAAGAACCCGTCGGGAAAGATTCCATCAAATACTGAGCCAGCAAAGAGGATGGAGCAATGACCGCGGAGGCAGGGAATGAAGATTCAGGAAGAGAAGCCGAAGGCATCCAGTGAAAAGATGAAAAATGAAGCGCTTCTCGGGAGGCAACCCGAGCTCATTTTTCTTTCCTATAGTAGCATGCAATTTACTTTTCAGTAAGATGAACATTATGAACATTATGGTCTGTAATAAGGCCCGAGGCAATGCATGTGCCACATGCACTAACTCTTCTATTTTATGGGCCACCGCTTTATGTTTTTTTAGCCGGGATGGGTAATACCACCCGAGGCCGGGAGCTTATCCTTAGGACAATGATGTTTTACCCATCAGCCGCAGTTTGTTTTCATGTTGAAACAGGAGGAAACCCAACCGGTGCTATGAGTGCAATCTTATCGGGCGGTAGGACCTTGGGGAGCACAATGGCCGTGCCGGTCGGTGGATTTGCCAACTTATGTGTTGCCCTGATGGACGACGCGCGTCCCGGTTTCACTACCGAGTTTCACTATATAAAGAGGTGAGTTTTTACTGTGTCGGGGTTCTAGCCTTACAGTTTTCACGCTCCCGTATCGTGCTTAAAGACTTGTGCTTCAGCTCCCATGTCGCACAAGGTTGCCATTCTCTCGTGTCGTGCGGTAGTTCAGATCACAGTGAGGTATAGCCCGACAGACCCTATCGCCCGACAGGTTCTGTCGCCCGACACGTTTCTTTCGAGCATGTAGCTTATCGGCCTTATGATTTCTCAGTTGAGCAGTTTTGTATCGCCCGATATGGGTGTCGCGTGACGTACCTTTGATTTACGTTTGCCCGATACTCGTGACGGGCGATAGCCGTGTCGCCCATTTTTGCTTTACCTCTCCTACTTTTGTTATCGGGCGACACGCTGCTCTGCTTTCGAGAGGACCGTATCGGGCGTATCACCCTATCGCCTTCGTATCGCCCGACATGCCCGTTTTTGAGTGACAGACCTAATGCGCGTTTGACCTTCTACCGTATTGGGCGATACCCACCTTTTTGTATCGGGCACAAGGCTTCACCTCTGAAACCAGTGTGTCGCCCGATATGAGGGCACCGGACAATCTTTGTACAGTGAAATACCTGGTCACACGTTTATTCTTTAATATATACTTCTTCCAAGAGTCAACACGTTTAATAAAGGTATTTCTCTTATTGTCTTCTAGAAATGGCCCGCATCAAGATGACCGTTGTCCCAGTTGATGAACAAGGTAGGAGAGTCTACCTAGAGATTGTTAAAGGGAAGTCTTCCAGGCCTAAGCGCCCGAACCCAGGGCCAGTTGGGACGTCGACATCAGGAAAGAGGGCTAGGGTTGGAGAGGCAGCGACTCCAATTCCAACGCCGACACCTCTAGCAGCAACGAAACTCCCGGAATTCTTGCCAGGAGGTTTCGAACCAAGAGACGACGAGCATGCCCGTCATTATGCTAAGCTGATGACCAAGCTCTACTGACCAAGCAGGTTCTGCCATAGAGCCTCGTTTGCTGACCTAGGAATCTTGAAGAGGTTGAAGGGCATCCTAGCTGCGGCAGGATTGAAGAAGATCTGCTTCAGCCGGTCTTCTTTGTAGACTAAGCTGACGGTGGATTTTATGTCATCTCTCCGCCAGGTGAAGAACTCTACGACAGAGATAGAAGAATTTGGCGGGCTAGACAGGATCCAGGCTCGACTCTACAATTCGGAGTACGCCATCTCTGAGAAGCTCTTGAACAAGATCTTCTCTTCCAACGAGGAAGAGAAGAACCTGATGCACAACGGTGCAAGGATCACCGAGGGAGACGGGTTCAATCCCGTGGAGCTGTGGGGCAAGCTTACCAGCGAGTCTTCGTTCAAGCTGGGAAGAAAAGTCGTGGCAGTGCACTCCTATTTCTGGAGGATAGTGCACAAGCTGGTGGCGTGCTTACTGTTCAGCAAGAACGAGTCCAGCAACATCTACACAGAAGAGCTCCACGTCATGTGGCACATAATGGAGGGCCGAGTGATCAACCTCGGTCAGTTCTTGCTGAACAGGCTGCACCCAATAAAGGAAGCCACCAAGGAGTACTGCATCGGCGGCATCGTAAATCTCATCGCAGTAGGACTTGGGTATCCAGATGAGCCGCACAGCCATTCGAGGACGCAAGGTGACGAGGTGTTTGACACAAAGTACCTGATAAGGACCAACATCATCAGGAAGGAGGGGGGAACTTCTTCTACAAGTTTTCAAGGACGGACATACTCCTCCCGCTCCCTCGCTGCGCCAACTACGACGCAGAGAAACTGGTCTTCACCACCGCTGAGATTGAAGCCATAGCAAATAACACAACTTTCACCACCATGACCAGGGCCATAGAGGGGCCAGCCCCAGAGCTACCGACGACAACTACTAATCGAGTTGTCGTCACTCCAACCATACTAGCCACTGCCACAATAAGGAAGATGGAGGCTGAGAAAGTGCCGGTGATCGTTGCGGTCACCGGGACAGAGACTACGGGAGCTGCTGCGGGAGAGACAACCACATCTCCCGTCACTGCTTCAAGGCCTGTAGAGGCAGATGAGGAACTTCAGTAGGGCAACAACAATGAGGTGTTCGACGAGATCCTGAGGGAGCTTGGAGCCACACTTACACCACCGCCGAAGTCCCCACCTATAGCAATTGAGGAGACCGCCGACAGTGCAGAGGTGGAGCAGAGTCCGCCCTCACCACGGTCATCTCCGCCCAGATGAGAAGGCAAGGTGACAACTCCCGAAAAAGTGCCGACGCCTCACCCGGCTGCATCTAGATCACATATGATTTTTATAGATTCTACCTCTCCTAGTAGACAATCACACGAACAAGATGTAGTGAGGATGGAAGAGAGACCCACTAGAGCTCCTCCGTCGCTCGGAAAGATGCTCAGACACGAGCTCGACAGTCTGCGGGAGGTAACGAATATCAAATCTGCCACTTGTACTTCCCTAACCCGCAAACTTGCATCTTTCCAAGACAGGCAGGATAACCATGAAGTCCGGCTGAATAGCCAAGAAAGAGAGCTTCTGACTCTAGTGAGCCTGCCCGGCGGACTAGAAGCCTTGAATGCGACAATGCAGCAGATTCTCCAGCGACTCGACACGCTCGAGGAGAGGATAGACAGAAGTGATGACCATCCACGCCGAAGGCAGCCGAGACGGTCGCTGTCACCTCCCACCCGGGGTTCTCATCCCTCTTCATCAGGATCCCCTCGGGAACAGTGTCCCCCTCCTCCCCCTCCAGCGGACGGTCCTCAACGCCCGAGGAGGGGACGCGACAAGGATCAACCGAAGGAACTCCCAGCGGACAGGAGAGCTCCTTAGGTTTGGGAGATGCAAACATATCCATCCCCCTAGATGAAGCCGAAGATGATAGCACAGATATCAACATCAGGGGAGACTCATCTAATGAGTCTGAAGAAGAAAAGGGGGATGTCTACACAGTCAATAAGAGACATCCTCCCCGCGGAAAACGCTCGATGGCAGACAAGTTCAGTGTTAAGTTCTGTGAGCCATCCAAGATACCCTCCTTCGAGATGGCCGACTTCGATAGAAGGGCCATCGGACATCTGACAATTAGAGACCAGAACTTGCTGAATAAGGTCTTGAGATCACAGGCGAATGAGGATGACGTCGTTTGGACCGACAGCTACCTCTCCATGCAGCGAGGAGTTCTTCAAAGCATGTTTCACACACCGGCCTTCGTCGGCAAAAGACTGTTCAGGGTCCTGGAAGGAGCGATAATAGAACATATCGATAGCAGGACAGGTCAGAGAATGATATACAACACCACCCCGACCTTGGCAAGAAGTCTGATGAAGGGAGATCTAAAGTCCCGCGCGATGGCCGACATGCTGCAGCACATTGAAGAGTATAGACCAAATCTTGTGTTGGCCCCGTATAAACACCACAATGTCTGGTTCCTCTTCATGGAAGACCTCAGGAACCACGACCTCCAGCTGCTGAGCTACAGCCGCAACGAGGTGCCACGCTCCGGGGGTGTTTTCTGCCGCCCGGAGGACAAGAAGTTGAGACTCCTACCACTACGTCTGCAACGAGCTATAAGGCAAATAACCCAATGTCACCATGCTCCTTGGCACTTCTTTACTCTATGAGACCTCCCCAGCCAAGTAGAAGAGGGGAGTGGAAACAACGCTATCATCATCCTGGGTGCCATTGAGCTGCTCAACAAATTTGGAAACTTAGGAGTCCTCAAGGGAACGTCCTTCTATCAACGTAGGAGCATTTACACCATGTTGCTAATCAAAGACAAGCGCTATTTATGGGACACAGGGGTACCAGAGCAGCTGCTGGATAGTGACCTGGATGAAAATCCTTCTCAGTCCAGCGGCTCCTCAGAAAAGGAAGAGGAAGTGGCAACCATCATACATGGGGAAGGCAAGCAGTTGGCAGTCCTGAAGAAAGTGCACGGGACGGAGGACAATGCTTTGCCTGAAGCTTCAGAAGGATTGATCACAAATTTTGACCGCTTTTTGTGTGCAACTCTCACACAGAAGCAAGTCAACATCATCCAGAAGAAGTTAGCTGATTCAACCCCATCGGTTGTTGCTTTTCAGGTAGGCGATGTCGTAGTCCCGACTGATGATCTAAGGGACATGGTGAAGGAAGGAGGGTGCTTGGCTGTAACAATTGCAACCGCTTACATCCAATACATACAACCAAAGCTAGAACAAGCATACATTGCCCATCCTATGCTATTCAACGACATATGCCTAGCCGATGAAACAAGAGCGAAGAAAACATTTCTACAGAAGTTGGCGAGCGGAGTTCCTCGTGAGATCTTCCTCCCAGTTCTACATTACAACCACTGGACGCTCCTAGCAGTGTACACCCGGGAACGAGCAGGAATTTTCTACAACAACTCAGACGGCAACAAGAACCATCCCGTGTCATGTACTTCTGAACCTTTGTCATCTGTCGAGCGCTTGGTACAAAAATACTATGACGAGGTGGCAAAGATGATCCAACCATTCCTGGATACGCAAGCAAATAAGTGGCACGAGCTCCAGTTCTGCCACCGCAGTCCGCAACAACTTCCTTTATCCAACGACTACGGTATCTACGTCCTGGAATGGATAGCAAACAAAGAAAAGCCTAACCAGCTCCACCACACCGTCTATCACAGCAAAAGGGGAGAATATGTGTGGGAGCTTCTATCTGACGCAGGCGTAACCTCATTGGAATAAAACATAACCTCACCTTATCTACTTCACAACTCTGGGATAGAGTGTGGAGTAAGTTTGGGGGGGTACCATGTACCAGTGAGGGAGGTACAAATTTCTTCATTCTTTTGCCCCTCATTCGTTAATCTTTTGTGTTCATATTTATCTTCATATCATAAAAAGTTTGAAAATTTTGCTTATTTTGTTCCCATGCATATGTACAAAGTTGCTATATTAGTAAAAACCTGATACAACTTCTTGCCAAGTTTATTTTCTTTGTGCTGAATGTGACACAAGTTTTGTTATATCTTTCTGATAATGCTTCTCCAAACAAACGAGAAGATTATGTTTTTCCATGTCAAAAATTTTCGAAAAATATAATAATCTCGCAAACAGCTAAGAGACGAGTATGGAGAAGGAAAAAGCTGCCCAAACAGCAAAAATCTCTTTGCCTCCCCTTTACCCAATGAAAATCCCAAAAAGAGAGAGAAGCCTTATGAGTGTGAATAAAAGCATGAGAGTTGTGCCCAAGAAAAGAAAAAATATATATATATATATATATAAACCTGCTTGTTTTCCAAAAGTACCCATATTTAGGCATGGTAGATCCGGGGCAGTGGTACGTAGGATGTGAAATCACTGCTCTAAAGCCAACTGGCTTGGACTGCAGGGACCACTTGCCCGCTAACGGACCCTTACCTGGATGGACTGATGGGAGACAAGAATGAAAAAACCCAAAAAGCCTTAGCCTACCCTTTACATGACTTTCTGCCCTGAAAATAAAGCTGTTTGGTGTGTAAGCTAACTTCGGAATCATACAACAAAGTCTCGCCGAAGCTGTAGAGAAATGTTTTACTGAAATAATAAGGCAAGGAAACGCAGGGTCTTTTGTTTGTAATGAGGCAACATTATCTCTAAAGGCATTACTATACTTGTTTTACCTCTTGGACTGAAAATTATACCAAGCAAGAAGAAGCATCACTAAATAAAGTTTAAATATTGATTGAGGACAATCAAAACGCTAAGTTTGGGGGAGTTGATAACACCAGTTTTTGTGACGTTTTTGCCCTTTATTTTGTTATCAAAACTGCCCTTTTCTGCTATTTTCCTCTATTTTATTAGCATTTTTGCAATAATTGGCCAAGCAATGCTCTTAATCCAATTTTCCCATCTTTTGCAGAGTTTTTCCTCGTTTTGGTGTAATAAGGCCGTCCCGGCCCATGAATAAGTCCAAGTCCGTTTCGGCCTTCCTGACGCCCGATACAACCCCTGCCCGACAGGGTAGAGCTCGCAACAACACACGACAAAGGGATGCCGCGCAAGAAGAAACTGGCAGACGACACGCCTTCTACCCGATAGGGAGCCCACCTCGCCTCGACAGCCTAGCTTGTCGGGTGACACATCCACCCACCGGCAGGCGCGCCGCCTGTCACGTGACCAACAACTGACACCTCTGCATCGAGTGATACCTGTATCGGCCGTCCAACGTGCGGCGCATAAGGGGGCCACGTGGCGCTTCGAGCACCATAAATCCTCCCAGCCAGCTAGCTATAAATAGCAGCTACAGGAAGACGAAGGGACAGGTTCATACAGTTGGGAACTTTGAGCGATCTTCGAGGGAGAACTGCGAGAATATCATGCCCCAATGCTCGTATCGAGCAACTCTAGGTGAGCTCTTCCTCATCCCGAGAGGGAGGGGATGGTTCACTTAGGACCGTCCCGGGCGACACTGTGGGCCGATATCGGCCAGCGTTGATAAGCGACACGAGTGCCTGACAGTAGGACGCGTCACTCCAAGCCCGACAAGATATCGAACCCGATACGCTTCGCCCGTCATGCGTGCCGCCCGAGAGGGTATGCCGCCCGAGACGAGCGTATCGGCCAGGGTCCTTGAGCGATACGGTCGGCCGTCAAGCATGCCGCCCGAGAGGGCATGCCGCCCGAGAGGGCATGCTGCCCGACACAACTGTATCGGGCTAGGCTCCTGACAGTATCGGGCTGGAGAGCCGCAGTAGCCTGTTGACATTCTACATCAAGAAGGCGACATCTATCCTTAATTCTATTATTTAATTCTTTATTTACGCAATGTATTAAGACCTTTAATGTTTATGGAAATAGAAAGACTTAATTACTTGCTGCTCTATGCTTGGTGCAAAATGTCAGATGACTGCTATGTTTGATATCTAAACTCTAGCTTGCATGTTTGGATCGCGTTTCACTTAGCTACCGAATCGTGTTTTCCCGTCGCAACAGCTTCGAGAGTTGTGTTGTGGCTCTAGTGTTTGGTCCAATTTTGGAGTACGAGAGTGCCTGGAACGGAGTTGTTTCCGTAACATTCCACTCTAACTTAAGTCCAGCAACCTTGAAAGGGGTGTTGATGCTTGGTTAGAGGTACCGCTCTGAGAGGAGGGGTGCAGGATGTTACTGCTGCAGCTGGAGATAGTCCCCTTTGTTTTATTTGTGACATCTTGTTGTTTCCCTTTTGGGAATTTATATCTCTTTATACCCACCGGAGTGTAGCGTGTCGATTCTGGGTTCCCAACACTACCCCCCATGTCCCTGTGTTCGACCCCGTATATCTACTTCGACCCCATAAACAAAGTTGCGGGGGCCTAGAAGGATTCGGGTTTATAAATGTAAAAGCTCGACTACCTCAAATCCGCCTCCACTTTTGGACACGCGATTTAGGCCGGTCAATTACCTAACATGGAAAATTAGTAACTATATGAACCGAAGACTCTTGTATCACTCATGAGCCCCCTATTCTCTTGTTTAGGTAATATACAAAAATATGCATGCATATGTGCCATACATTTTTAGGCTTGGTTATACTTGATCCAAAATGATACCTTTGACCCCCTTGATGCCCCAACTATATTATATCTCTTATATCACTAATCTTGTGATGAGTTGTGACTTTAAGGTCTATGATCCACCCTATTGCTCAATTATGTTGTTTGTGACCCTAATTTGTCTAATATGTGCTACATGACTTGCATTGTGGTTCTTGTACCTTGATACTTATGTGTATCATTTTGTTATGTTCTTTCCTCTAACATCATACTTGACCCTATTACCCTTGAACCCTTTAGATGTGGATGTCCTACTTGGGTCACATGTGGAACCTAATGACATCATTCATATGTGTTGGGAAGTTGAACGCATGTAGTAAATGTAAGTTTATGATGCTTAGTGTAACATCCCTGACCTGGGTTATGAGTTAACCCTAGGTATTTTGCCTAAATATGTAATTAAATCTTTGTGATTAACTCTGAGCATGTAATTAAGTTTCTCAGAAATGTATATTTCAGTATTTGCTCCTTTTTATTTAAAGTTGTAGCATTGTTTTGATATACATGGACCTATGTGCAATTTACCCAGTTGAAAAGGTTAGCTTGCAATTTGCACATGATGAGATGTTCCTCTGATGTTGAGACATCATGAGAATCTCTTTGGCAAAGTTTGAGGGATTTCCCAAGCTAGAGCACCAAGGTGCAGCTGTGGAAGCAATCCCAGGGCTTGAAACCCTAGTTTGGGGTAAAATGCAATTTACCCAAATAAAGGGATGCAATTGTGAAATATGTCATCAAATGTATCTTTTTAGACTCTTTCCATCATTAAGAGAATAAAATGATGAGGAAGTCACCT
The DNA here is from genome assembly GCA_963693085.1 of Alisma plantago-aquatica. Classification (NCBI taxonomy): domain Eukaryota; kingdom Viridiplantae; phylum Streptophyta; class Magnoliopsida; order Alismatales; family Alismataceae; genus Alisma; species Alisma plantago-aquatica. The sequence continues at coordinate 1,250,105,522 of OY856409.1, forward strand.
CAATTGAATTATCAAATTATGAGATATGCCTTGTGATTGAATAATCAGGGTATATGTGCAATATCCCTTTAAGTATGAACTTTATTATTAGATTGTTCTTCCTTGCCTTCTTTTCTATAACTTAAGATAGGGTTTGTCCTTAGAATATAGAGGAAGGGACGAACAAGTAATAAAGGAAGGACATAGTTGGAATAAAGGGAAACTTATGAACTAACGTTGAAAATCCTACCCCATGTATATAAGCCCTCCTTCCCTTAGTTGCAAGGGAACTCACCCTTCATTCCTTTACTGTTTTATTTCACCAAAGACGACCAAGGACTGCCTTGGAGCTAAGGACGACGACCAAGGGGTGCAAGGTAGGTTTAAACCCCTCTTCTTGCCTAATTCCATGGTTAGAATTCGAATTCAAGGTCAGCTTCATGGCTAATTCTCGAAACCCTATCTTTCTAGCCGTCTCTTTTCATCCTTCCTTGGAGTTTTCACCTTGGCCAACCTGTAAGAACTCAAGGACGCCATTAGAGCTTGGAGCTTGAAAGCTTGGAGCTCAAGAAGCAAGCTTTAGGTGGGTTTTATAACTCTAAACCCATGCTTTACTATATGCATCTTTATATGCGTTTTGATGATAGCTCTTAGTGTTTCCCTACTTTTCCCTGCTATTTTGCAAGCAAACCCGTGGGATATCTGTACTGTTCTTGATCTAGAAGATGAAGGCGTGATTTCCAAGAAAAACCCACCGCTTTTATCTTCCTTAAACGGTCCTAACAGTTTGCTCTCTCGGACTCAAGACCGCGAGGTGAGCAAACGGTCTCGAGACCGCGACAGGGCAAACGGTCTCAAGACCATTTGGCCCCATTGACAAAGCGTGGACCGTATAAGAAATCTGTTCCTAATTATATAGGATAATTACCCTAAAAATTTGGGAGACTAACTCCAAAGGAATCGGGAGATATGATCTTTTTAAGTCACAACTTTAAATGAATTAATTGCTGATTTTCAAACGGTCTGAAATTGCCTTTTTGGGCAAACGGTCTCAAGACCGAGAGAGGGCTCGCGGTCTCAAGACCGTGAGGGGGCTCACGGTCTCAAGACCGAGAGGGGGCTCACGGTCTCAAGACCGAGAGGAGGCTCGCGGTCTCAAGACCGCGAGGGCAATCAACCAAGACCGTTTGGAGGTCTGGGGTCAAGATTTGTTGACCAATTGAAGGTACTTTTACACCAATTTACATTGCAATTAAATATTGATATAATCATCAACTCAATTTGTTCAACCTTGATGAATTTCCACTAGAATCCAAAATTTGGATGGGCAAACGGTCTCAAGACCGTTTGGAACTCATCCAAACGGTCTCAAGACCGAGAGGACAATCACCCAAGACCGTTTGAAGGTCTAGGGTTGAGTAATTTGACCAATTGAGGACCCAATTGCAAATAAGTTATCAATTAATCAAAATACTGAATTGGTGACCCAATCATGGTTCAACCCCTATCAAATCACCTTAGACTTTGATGAAATCTTGGGCAAACGGTCTTAAGACCATGTGGGGTCCACCCACATGACCTCAAGACCGTTTGGGCCAAGTTTGGGCCCAATTGGAGCTCAATTGAAGGGTTCAACCTTGTGTTGATGCACACTGTTGAGTGTTGATGGGTGAACATTGATAGACCCTAATTGAATCGATTTCAACCATAATTGTTGAAGGACCAAGCGGCTGAGACCATGAGAGCCTCGCGGTCTCAAGACCGTGAGAGGGCTCACGGTCTCAAGACCGTGAGGGGGCTCACGGTCTCAAGACCGAGAGGAGGCTCGCGGTCTCAAGACCGTGAAGGGTCTCGCGGTCCTGAGGTCAAAGCAGGGCAAACGGTCTTCATGACCCTCGCGGTCTCAACTCAAAATTGGTCTTCGCGGTCTTGAACCATTGAAGAGGCTCGCGGTCTTGAAGCCTAAGGGGGCTCGCGGTCTCAACTCAAAATTGGTCTTCGCGGTCTTGAACCATTGAAGAGGCTCGCGGTCTTGAAGCCTAAGGGGGCTCGCGGTCTTGGAGCTAGAAAGAGGCTCGCGGTCTTGGAGGGTCAAAGTGGGCAAACGGTCAACACTTTCAACCAATCTCAATCCAATTGATGATTAATGATTGAAATCAATCAATGTGATTCAAGGTTGACCTCATTCAATCATTTGATGATGTAAATGGTTCAATGTTGCCCAAATAAAACCCTAATGATAATCTAGGATAGTAAGGGGTTATTTGACTAAGGTTTTTGACCATGATGATGATCAATGGGGTAAATTACCAAAATACCCCTGAAGGGTCAATTAAGTTATACGTTGCTCAATTCAAACCCTAATTACATGAGAATGATGTTTTTAGTCATAATGACTCTATCCAACTTGATCTAATCTAATGTTACCATCAACCATTAGTATGATGAAAGAGAGAGTACTCTAGAGAGAGAAAGTATCCTAGAGAGAGAAAGTAACTCGAATCACATAATGGTGATGCTTCTGGCTATGTTAGCCTATGATGACTCAACCTAACCTGTTTTAGAGTGATGTTGACATCACCTAACCTTATGATGAGAGAGAAAGTACTTCTAGAGAGAGAAAGTACTTCTAGAGAGAGAAAGTACCCTTTTTAAATGGAAACTCATTTGAAGCATTCCCAATACACAAAAATGAGCATAATTAGGGTATGATCCACCTGTGTGAGATCATAGAAACCCTAATTATGATAAATGGTGAACCTTTAACTAATCCAAGGGTATCAATGAAGATGTTACTCATACATGATGGTGTTATGAGTTTAATTCACCTCGATGTGATTAGTAAACCCTAATTCAAGGGTGATGACATGTAATGTGAATAGTAAACCCTAATTCAAGGGTAATGGCATGCTTTTGAGTATTAAACTCTATTTGATTTGAATTAGAGATTTAACTCTTATGACAAGAGTAGGAAGTACATTCCTTATTGTTGCATTACCTTTATCAGATGTATTAACCATGCAGGTTCTGATATGAAGGTAATCATATCCAGGTATGGATGTTGATGTTATATTCATTAAAGGCATGTTGTTAGCCTTATGAATAAGTAAAGTAATCTGATGCCTTGCCAGTGGCATCCTATGCTGATACTGGGCTATGAGAGCCATGAATACCATCAAGGTCATGCCTTAGAGATGACTTGTGATGAGGATAATGAGATATGATGATTGATATGAGTTAGGCCTGTTACATTTAGTATTCTTCTTTTATAGCTGCTATGCTATTGTTATTGTTTGCAGAACAATGTATGCGGTTAAAGAATACTGAATGTACCTAACTAATGAAGTATAATGTAGAGCCCTAATCATAGATCCATCATTGTCAGAAATTAAATGATGGTGAAACAGGTTTTCCTCAGGGAACTCCTGGAGCACATACTTTTGAGTATGTGGGGTACATGGATGTGTAGAACCTTACATCCTAGTGTAGGAAAGTGATGTAGATGTGGAATCCATCCATCCTTCACTATAGTTCCATACCGTATCAGTGGTAGGTAAACATGAAACCTCCTGATGATGAAGAAAGCACATATATCCGTATCAGTGGTAGGTAAATATGAAACCTCCTGATGACGAAGAGAGTACAGAACGCCACTGTGACTCTAGAATAGCGAAGGACCAGTTTACCCTGGTGAGCTATAGTAGTAGAGACACGAGATGTCCTACAAGTGATCCTCTTACTGACTGAGGAAGGTGAAGGTCATGAGAATCCGGCTCTCTTAATGACCTATGTATGATACTGATGCGGCTTCTCAGCGATCAGTTGGAGTATGAGTGGTAAGCCTCATCTCCACAGGGCATAATGTTGTTTGTAAAACATAATCAACCATGTAGTATAACTGGTTAGATATGACTCCAAGTTAGTTGATTGATGTTACATTGCAATAGTGTTTATATTCTCCATATCTCCTAAATTGTAGAGATCTTATTATATCTGCAACTGTTATAGAATGCTTTGAAGGCTTTACTGCTTAAAATAATCTTTGATGTTATAATAAAGCTTCTGGCAAAGAGTTATAACTCTCGCTGGGACAATTATGTATAATTGTCTCACCCCGTAGGCTTCAACTTTTTAGGTGGACGTCGGAGACGAAGGAACCAACCTACAGGTGACCAGTCTCAGCAGCAGCAGCACCAGGGGCAGCAGTAATCTCAGGTGGAGATTTGTCCTGCCATGTGGTGTAGTTAGAGTCAGTCCTATGTGTCCTCTGTACTCTCAGGTCTTGGAGTCTTGTGTTATGTGATCTTGAGATTTTGTATCTTGATGTATATAATTACTCAAGAAGTAATTATCCTGAGATGTAAACAGTTACCTCTCTTTATGAAAGAAGTTTTATGGATACAAGTCTTATCTCGAAAAGTTTTAATTTCCCGTGATTTTTGTCTTCCGCTGATTACTGATTCGCTTCCGCTAAGTTTTAGTCGTGTTTATGTCATGGTTTGGAGATCAGAGCCCACACTTAGACCCTAGGGGACATCTTCCCAACTTTGGTTATGCTTCTTATGTCATAATCTTTCTAATCTAACCCTTGTTTTACACTTGGTTCTCATGTTCAAATGATCCTTGACCTTGATTGATCTATTATCAATCTTTTTCCCTTAGATGTACATAAGTGACACAAGCCTTGATGTAAAGATATAAAATGAATGGGACCTCAAAATGACATGGAACTTGAACCAAACCTTTGTGATGGACTATAAATCAATACAAGATCATATACGGTACTAATAACCAACCTTGAACCTAATTTGACCAAAACCCTAAAATGAAACTAACTAGGGTTAATGATGAGAATCTAATGCACGTATACAATCTTATGCTTTATCAGGTGTTTCTTTTGGCTAGATGGTCAAGGATAAGTTAAGCTGGAATCAAGTATGTGATTTAAGAATAATATGATTAAGGATTTCTTTCTTGAAATGTGATACATATGTATGCTTGTTTACTTTCTCAAATATTGCCATGTAGTACTCTAGTATTCTAATCAATGTTTGTTTCATGTCACTATTTTATAACTTGCAAACATAATATAGAAACCCCATTATACAAACCTTATGCACCCTCATGTATTCTCAGGTTCAGGATATGAGGTGGGGCGTCCTACTTGAGTTTCCAAGATAGGACAGACCATTACGATAAGAGGGTTGGCTAATATTGAGTACCCTTATGACTCTTCCATTGGGAAGTAGTCAAAGGCCTTATGATATATGATGTTGTTGATATAGCCAGAGTAAAATGATATAAACCCAGGCTCTTGCTTTGTGATGTACTTAACTTGTTTCTTCTTATTCATCTACCTCTGCAACTCCTTTTTAAATTATGCAAACCTTAAGTATATGTATCTTTTATCCCTGTACCCAACACCTCATGAATTGACCAATCTTGTTTCATGTATTTCATAGGTTCAGAGATGGCTAAAAGTTGATGGCCTTAGTGAGTTGTGTTAGGTGTACTTGTTTTAGGATCCCTAGTGTACATGAGCATACTTATACAATTTGACTCTAGAATATGTAATTGAAAGCTTGTAATGAAACAATGTTGCTTAGCATTTCTTGTTGAAATTGAGATTATGATTGGTGCTTTTATCTAGTTATCTATTCATGTATGATAAGTTTTAAACTTTTGCATTTATGCTTTTATAATACCATGCTAGGTACGGATGCCTAGATCCTATATTCATTGACTTTATAGTAATTTGGAATTAGGATATGGGTAACAAATGATTCCATGATAGATGGTATCAGAGCATGAACAATAACTACTCCAAACATTGCTCACATGAAATAGAACCTGATCATAACCTTACATATAAACCCTAGAATCTTAATAAGTTGTTCTTTGTACACTAAGTTGACTTAGACTCTAGGTTAGAACCAAGATGTTCTACAACTAGGTGCAGACTTATGTAATCCCTAGGACCCTTTTTTCTTCTCATCCTTCTATGTAGTAGTATGGGTTGTAGGTTCAGGAGGGTGAGAAAAGGAAGAGCTTAGTACAACCCTAGACATATGTTCGCAACATGTGCTTAGGGTAGATACAGAAGTGTGCACCATGGTCTTACTAATTCCCTAGGTCTCATGGTACTTGACTGCCTAATGAGTGTGGTAACTCATTTTAGTTTTGGTTTTATTCAAACAGAGTATGGTGGTTTCATCACCTATTTCAAAGTTGGAGAAAAATCTATTTCAAGTATTAGTATATGTACATATGAAAAATGTTACCACACACAGAAAGGCAGTGAGTATCCATGTAACCTAAGAGAAAGAGATGTAACATCAATCTAGATGAAAGAGTTTAGATGATAGATGTAGTCTCTAGAGTTTTCTAGAGCCATGATAAAGGTTAGGCTAGTAAGTAGCCTAGATGACCTATGATGAGGATCATATTGACGACAAAGCCAACGATGAATTTGATGATGATAATGATAATGATGGTAATGATGATGATGTCATGAGTTTCTTCATGATGATATAAGTTGATGTTGGAGGACGCAAGTACATTTGATGATATGAAATGTGTTTCACCATGCGCTAATCTAGCACCGTGTTTGATGTATATGACTTAGCTGAGGTTCTAAATATAGCTAGTGGGTTGCCATTCTTGCTTGTGCCTAACCTTGTATATGACGATATATGATGTGTGAGATATGGTTTTAGACCAACATGGGCCTCAATCTCTTTACAAATAAGGATGTTTAGCATGAGACAAACGATAAGGGTGACCTTTTGATATAAGTCCACCCGACATGGGAGAAGGTCAAAGTACCCAAACTCCAAAATATATGTGAAATGTTGAAAATTATGAATGACGATATACTAGATGATGAGTCCCTAGATAGAATACTTCTAAGTAAATGATTTGAGTCACCTAATATGTGGTTCCCTTAATAATGTTGAACCCTAGATTTCCTACCAAGGGGCCTAACCCTAGAGAATGAGGAAATCAAATATATGATGTTTGATATATAGGTGAGGGATATGTTCCAAAACACTAAGATGATGGACATGATTTTTGATAGCCATGATGGGACTCATACTCAAGTTATCAGTTGTATGCAAAGGAATGTAGTGGTTGCCCTTATTTCTTGAAATTTGGGTAGAAATGTGTTATGGTTAGATTGTTGTTGTTAGCATATCATGTTGGACATAGACAAGGTCTCAACTTGAGTTCTTGAAGCTTATGGAGATCTCTCTAGATACAAGTGAGATAATTATGAACCCAAATGTTTATGATAATGTTGTTCCTCAAACAGTGCATGATATGTGATGATAATCTCACTTAAGTTGAAAATTTGATATATGTATGATAAGCCACTGTTGCAAGCTAAACCTAACACAAAACCATAACTTGCATAAACGATATAGATTTTAAATAATAAACATGATATGATGATGCCTCTTGATCTTAGCTTGGATGGTCATGAATACAATTCTTAATTTTTGACCCTAATGAAAAGTAAAGAATCGAATTGGGGACAATTGATGATAATTGGTAGAATCTTGGGGGTAATCTAAACATGTTGAAATCTAGTGTGATTATGAAATACAAATTCAATAATAATGTTAAGTGGAAGTCATGATTATAAAAATGTCCATTTGAGAAATTGGATCTTGATATCACACCTTGAATCAACACAAAAACATGAAAACTATAATGCTATAGTGATATGGGATGTGAAACCCTAATTTTTTAAAAATGTTGTACTATGACAATAAGAAAAGTAATGCTCAAATATATGAATCTAGAGGGATACACAATTGGATGACAACCTATGTGTGCACCCTATGGTAGGGGATGCCTTGGAACCTAAGATTGGTTAATTAAACATGATGAATTTTGGCGTTGACCTTTCACAATGATCTTGGACGAATTTTAAGGATGAAATTTCATTTTAGGAGGGAAGGATGTGACAACCTGAATTTTCTCTCACATCTAGTGTACTCTTATTCCCTCATCAAGTGGCTATATCAACTAATATGATATATATTACATGCTTTTGGCTTCATTATCTGCGTATGGTCTCTTTTTCTTAGCATTTTGTTTTTCAGTTTCATGTTTCTATGCAGCGGACGTGGTTATTGGCAAGAATTTATTGAATCCATTGTTTGGGCTAATAACAAATGAAAAGTTTCTCCTGTTACTCAGCCTAGGGCCTTGAGCATTGTACAAGTACGTGTTGTAGGAGTAATCCATTACCTTCTGGGTGGAAAGGAAAACAAGCATATCTTTTTCATAATTTGGCACCCTCGGGAAGACCTCTTCTTCTACACTGAATTCCATGCTTGCCATCCTTTTGTCCTAAATGATGAGTCCCCTAAATTTGATTTCTATATGCTAGATATTCCAATTTGTGACATATTTAGCTCACATACCTATGTTTTATGGTCTTATTACAGCGTACTCTTGAAAGAAATATTGGAAATCCTATATGTGATATTCGTAATCATTATTTTTGTTTATGATGTAGAGATTTCAATTATCTTTCCAATGATTTAATAGAACACCTCAATTGGACCTTCATAGTCCAAGTTATGAGATTTCAGAAATACCTTGTTTTACTTGGATTTAATCCAAAATTTTTATCCTCTACTTCCTTTTTGGGCCAACCCAATAATGGACACGAGAGGGTGTGCGGCCCAATCACCACCATTCCCATTTCTAAACCATAATGCATCTTTGATCTTGGCCGTTGGATCATGAGACCATAGATGTAACACTCCTAAACCTACCGACTTCGTTCGTACGATGCACTAGCGCCAATGGTGCTGCACCCCCAACCACCGCCTCGGTACCACCCTAACAACCACCATATCTCATTGTGTGCAATTGAGCACTCCATTCGCTACATTTATTTTCCACTCTCTCTTTTTCCCCTTTTATATCTTCTACTTCATGCCCAAGATGCCCTTTCTTCTCCATTGTTTCTTCTCCTAGCCATGAAGGTTGCCGCCAATGGAATATTGGGGTTTTACTACCTACTCCTCCCCATCCAAATATGAGATAAAGGCTGACCTAACGATGTTGCGCTGGAGGTGGGTGACATCTTCATGGAGGTTTTCTTCCTCTCTAGCTCCATCATTGAGAGAACTGGGTTCAGGCACCACTACAACCCTAGGCTGCTGCAAGCAGTGAGCAGGACAGGAAAGAGATGAGAAACCACCCTTTGATCAGTCAAATGGTCAAAGCTGACTGAGGGAATGGACAATCCATAAGTGAATGTATCAACTTCTCAACCTCTCCTCTCTCTCTCCCTCTCTCTCTCATGGGGTCGGTTAACAAATGATTGACCTCATCCAACCTATGGCCTGAGGCCACTTGGGTAGGGACACAAAGACTCGAATGTAGGAAATAGTGGCTAGAATCCCACAATTGCCCATGACAGTGAAATTATCATCCAAGTGGCTAAGTCAGCAGTTGCAAAGAGGGTGGGCATGGCCACTAGATCCCTATCAAATGTCTGTCGTTGTTGCATATTGGAAATTAATGCCTCCCACCCTTTTCCATATAGTTTTCATGCTAAACATTTAAAAATGCATAACTACCAAGACCCTTGACCAAAAAGAATGATCCAATATATCACATTGATCAGATCAAAGATCCCTACACAAAAATAATAATTTTGGACCCTGAATCTTCTTATAGGTCCCTTATATTTATAAATATATGATCTTTGACTACTTTGACCATAATTAATCCATGATTATGATTAAATATTGAATCTTGATGCTAAATATACATTTTCACTCTCAAATTAGTAACTTATATGAATCTTGAGCATTATGAGAATCCTAAGCACCCTTCTTGCTCAATGATGAACTCTAATGCACTCATGTGACTTGTTTTGAATGTAATTGATGGACTTTATCTGAGATTGCTTATCTTATTTCTTTGTGCAATCTAGGATTACCTAACCTGGAAAATTAGGAGTTATATGAACTACATGACTTTTGTATTACGCCTGAACCCCTTATTCTCTTATCTCTTATTTAGGTAATATGCCATAATATGCATGCATATGTGCCATACCTTTTTAGGCTTGGTTATACTTGATCCAAAATGATACATTTGACCTCCTTGATGCCCCCAACTATAGTAGATCTCTTATATTAGTAATCTTGTGATGAGTTGTGATTGTAAGGTCTATGATCCACCCTCTAGCTCTATTATGGTGTTTGTGGCCCTAATTTGTCTAATGTGACCTACATGACTTGCATTGTGGTTCCTGTGCCTCAATACTTTTGTAAATCCTTTTCTTCTGATCTTTCCTCTAAGATCGGTCTTGATACTAATACCATTGAATCTTTTAATGTGGATGTCCTACTTGGATCACATGTTGAACCTAATAACATAATTCATATGTGTTGGGAAGTTGAACGCATGTTGGAAATGTTGGTTTATGATTATGAGACCCTAGGGGATATCCACCCAACTTTGGTTATGCTTCTTATGTCATAATCTTTCTGATTTAACCCATTTTTTACTTTTGGTTCTCTTGTATAGATGATCCTTAACCAAGATTGATCTATGATCAATCTTTTTCCCTCGGATATACACAAGTGACACAAACCTTGATGTAAAGATATAAAATGAATGGAACCTCATAATGACATGAAACTTGAACCTCACCTTTGAGATGGACTCTTAGCCAATAAAAGATCATCTAAGGTACTAATAAAAAACCTTGAACCTAATTTAACCAAAACCCTAACATGAATCTAACTAGGGTTAATGATGATAATCTAATGTATGTATATAATCTTGTGCTTAATCAGGTGTGGCATGTGGCTAGATGGTCAAGGCTAAGTTATGTATGAATCTCTAAATTAGGTGTGGGATTCAATAATTATATGTTTATGGATTTATTGCTTGAGATGTGATACATATGTATTCTTGTTTACTTGCTCAAATATTGTCATGTAGTACTTTAGTATTGTACTCACTATTTGTCTCGTGTCATTATTTTATAATTTGCAAACATAATATAGAAACTCCATTATACAAACCTTATGCACCTACCTATATTCTAGGGGTAAGGACACGAGGCAGGGTGTCCTACTTGAGTTGTCATGATAGGACGGACCATGTCGATAAAAGGGTTGGGTATTCTTGAGAACCCTTACAGACTCTTCATGTGGGAATTAGTCAAAGGTATTATGATATATGATGTTGTTGGTATAATTGGAGTAAAACAATATAAAATAGAAGCTCTCTCTTTACTAAATAATTAACTTGTTTCTTCTTGTTCGTCTACTTCTATAACTCTTTTTCAAATTATGTAAAGCTTATGTATATGCATCTTTTAGCTCTATACTCAACACCTCGTGTGTGGACCCTGTCTTATATCATGCATTTTATAGGTTCAGAGATGGCTAAAAGTTGATGGGCTTTGTGAGTTATGCAAGGTGTACCTGTTGTAAGATCCCTAGTGTACATAAGCATACTTGTACAATTTGACTCTTGAATAAATAATTGAAAGCTTGTAATAAAATATTGTTGCTTAATATTTCTTATTGAGTGTTGAGATTATGATTGGTTCTTTTATGAAGTAATTTGTTCATGTATGCTAAGTTTTAAGCTTTCATATTTAGGCTTTGATAATACCATGATAAGGATAGATGCCTAGGTCCTGATGTCATTAACTTTATAGTCATTTGGAGTTAGGATTTTGGTAACAAATGGTTCTGTGACATCCACATCACCACATAGTTGCATGGGATGTAGATGTCATGTATAAGCTTAACTGGGTCATCTTGAATGATCCCCAAGGGCTTTGTTATAGATGCATTGTCTAGTTGAATAGTGATAGTCGTAGACAAGAGATCGGTGAACCCTAGGCATTGGCACAAGGTGTATGGCATTATTGATATTCTTGTACCTAGATCACCAAGTCCCTTACGACATGTTTTATCTCCTAAGAAATAATCCATCCCGAATGATCCGAGATCCTTTTACTTTTGAGGCATCTGATTCTAGACTATACCATAAATAGTCTGTGCTAGCTTCATAATTTCACATTCCTCAGTCATGTATTTTCTGGATAGAAGGGTCTTGAGATATTTGCACCAAGTCGGCATTTTAGCTAGTGCATCAAGGAATGGTATGTCAACATGGAGATTTTTCATGGTGTCTTTGAACTTCATGAATATGTCTCCGAACTTAGTCTACTTGAGATGACCCAAATAGGGTACATGAGATTTATATATAGGTACACGTCTGGTGCTATTGATCGTCCAGAGTTGACTATTAGTGTTACCATGGATGAATTCTCACTAGTATCTAGTTGAGCTGGCATAGCAGGAGGGTCTAGTGTCTAAATGTTTGCTAACACAACTGTCAGATGGTCATCTGAATGACTTAGAGTCCTGATTGGAGTGCTTCCATTTTTACAAGGAGGGGTTGGTGCAACAACAGTGGTCGTGGGTGTAGAGTATACATTCCCAGACGGCGTTGCTACAACATTCAACTGTTGTGGATGTTTGGGGTTGTTCTCTGGTCGACCTACCATTATTCCTACTGTAGGCTCTTGGATAGCTACTAGTCAAGATATCTGTGACTCCAACACTTTTTGATTGGCTATGGCATTGGCTAGTTAAGTCTAGTATGTCGCCATCATCTTCTAGACCATCTTTACTAGATCTTATGTCGACTTTGGATTTATTTGTAGTGGCGGTGCCTGATTCAAATTTTGAGACTTCTACTAATGCTGGAAGTTTCTTCTTGGGAAATTAAATGTATAATTTCCTTGATTGCATGAACCAGTGTAGTTTGATGGTGCTATAGATTGAGTAGCTTGGGGTGAGGTCTGCTGAGTGGGAATCTTTGCTCTAGGTGGGTTCCCCATCTAGAAAACTAGGTGGTTGTGAGCCTGATTTAGATTGTAGTATTCTTGCCCTGGAATAGTATGGATAGAATTTACATATTTGGCTTGGGTGACTATGTATTGTTTATAAACTTCATGGTCGTGGAATGCAACATACAATTGCTAGAAATGAATCATGTTGTGATCTACTACATGGAAGAACTCACAAGATGGCATGCTTATGTGCACTTGGGGTGTCTGATTCTTTCTTTTGTATGCACTAAATGATTTTTCAACATTTTCCTGGTTGAGAGAGAGAGCCTTTAGTGATTATGATATGAACTTGAGTTCTGAGAAATCTTCCACCACAACTATCTTTAGAACACCTCTACCTGAGGGTTTTCCCCAATGAGTCTGATTTTTGGTAACGAGATTAACGATCTTCAGTGTGTTGTCGAAACTGTGATGCATAATCTGTTAGTGGAGGAGTCAAGATGCTTCTTATCTCATCATTGACACCCCGATAGTAAAATTCCATGATTTGATTTTTGGGTATGCTGTGATATGGGAATTTATGAAGAAGATCATTGAATTGTTCCCATGCTTCATAAAGGGATTCCTCGGGAACCTGATTGAACCTTGTAATTTGACCTCTGATCCAATATGTCATCAAGGGTGGATATAATTTCTCTATAATTTGATTCTCCAGAGCTTCCCATGTTGTGATTGGGTCACCTTGAAGGGCGTTGTAATATGCTCTAGCTTTTATCAGTCAAGGAGTATTTGAAGAGTTGCAATCACATGGTGGCATAAGTGGCACATGTTGGACTCGTCATTGAGAAAAGGTCAATGAATTTGAGAAGGTCCCTGAAAATCATCTCCAATACTTCCAATGAAGGAAGTGTTTTGTAAAAGGTTAAATCATTGGGCCCTAATCTTGATCGGATCACCTGGAGGTTGGATTGGATGAGTCAATTCAACACCTTTATGGGTAGAAAAGACCCTCAATTACTTAGAATGCTTTACATCTTGGGAAGATTCTAAACTCATCTTTAATTTGGATTCATGTTTTGTCTTGGCTTCTACAACGAGTATTTCTCATTGGGCTATGATGGACTACTCCATTCATGCTTGAATAGCTACCTCCACCATTGTTATGTCCACCATGTTTTTCTCCTTACGAAGTCTCTTGAGAGTTCTCTCAATTTCATGATCGAATATCTATCCCAAATCAAGACTTTGGATCTTAGCATATTCTAGGAACCTAAAAGGAAACAAAATTTCCACTACTAGAAGAGTAGAGTTCCATAGGATTTTTTAATGATATTAAGTGTAGAAAGAAAAACCCTAATTATACATAAATTTCTAAAATATATATAGCTACCATTGTCCCTAGAAATGACACCAATTTTTGATGGGGATCCAAATGTCACACAACAAAAACCCTATGAGAAACTTCACTTAGGTTTAACCAAAAGTTGTACTCTAATTTGCCAATCCACACGAATGGTAGCCTTGTTGCAGTATACTTAAGGATAAAACCCAAAGGACAATTTTTTTAAGTACTTATATATATTCCAAAATATTTATGAGTAATATTTATCATTGAGAAAGTTGACAGATTGATTAAACTAAATTGTTTTCGATAAGCAACAAGGATTAATGAAATAATTACAGGATGATAAAAGAATAAGGGCATGGGGCTTCACTTACTAAAGCCTATGTATTTATCCTAGAAAGTTCTAACTCTTAAATAACAATTTAGTAAATAGAGGTTTAGTTGATGCACCCTCACAGGATATAGATCATTCATAGATCAAAATCCCTTGGAACTGACCAGACTCAATACCCAAGTTCCCAGTACATCCAATCAGACCCCCTGACTACGACTGACCAATCTTGGCATGTTAACAAATTGTAACCCAATGTCCCCACTATCCCTTGCTGACACTTTAGGGGGATAACAAGATCATTTCCAAGTTCTAATCACGATTGTCACTGCCTACACATTCACGATTATAATGTACATGCAAGTGATCAATTAGAAAGGCAAGAAGATTAGTAGAACAATACTTTATTTAGCAAAAACATTGATGAGTATAGATACAACATAGGATAAAATATGAGTTGTTGGGGATAATCCCCATACCCCAGCAAAAACATTTACTCGCTTGTAGCGAGAAACAACAACAGAAATATTGAAAGAATGATAAAGGGGGGCATGACGCCAGGTGCAGGAAGACCAGTCTCTCCTGTGCGGCCGACGTCCCCTTGCTCCTCACTAGGATTCACACTATACAGAAGTGGCTTCTAATAACTGATTCAAGACCCTTAGAATGTATGACAATGGTTCCCTTTTATATATGCATTCTTGGCTACTAAAACCCTAATGTTAGATACTTGTAGTCAAAGGAAGCTAATTTCATGGCATGTACTCAGTCCAATAGGCGACTCGCATGGGCTACTCACTCTGGACCTTATACCTAGTTCTTTGGTAGATCAATGTGGGTTGAACCTGGGTAGGCTGGATGCAGAGAGTGCACTTCAGTGTGGAAGAATTTGGGGGACTCTAGGTAGAGAGAGGCTTGATTTAGGTCACTAGAAATGCCCTGCTGACTGGGTGGTTCGAAGGTGAACACTGGAATGCTTCTGGGGCCTTCCTTCCCTTGAGGAATGACATCTTGACGACTTGATTGTCCTTCTAGGGAATGAAGTGTATATTTGTCTATTTTTGGATAAAAAGTATATAAAATGCATTGAAGTCTAAAAAAGGGGAAGATAATTGGATTTAAGTAAATCTAAGACTAAAAATAAGAAATAAAAACACAACACCCCCATAAAAGTATATAAAATTGTATGAAAAGATGGGTATAAATATACTCATAAGTTGGTGTTGGAGCACGGGTTAGGGTTCATGAGGTAGGGTGAATGGTAATCTCTAGAAGAGAGAGGTTTAAGGGATGTGGCATCTAAAGGGTACTAGGGGAGCTAGAAGTTAAGAGGGAGATAATATAGAAGTTAGGTCTAGATTGGGGGTAGAAGATGAAGTTTCTAAAGAGATATGTGGGGAGTGAGTGGTAGCATTACTTTATTTATGGAGTCAAATAGCTTTGTAAAAGCTATATCCCCTACGTTTTCATGGATCATATGCATAATAACACATCCCTTATTTTGACTACAAGCTTCAAAAATGGAAACAAGACCCATAATGAAATAGCCACCACTTTTAAAATGTTGACCCATCAATTATATTTGTATAGGGAGAACATTAAGGTGGGATGTCACTAAACAAATGATTGGTCCCAAATATTTTGGTTCTGATTTTTTTACCTAGCCACATCCAGTATGCCACTGTGATTTCTAATTTCATCCGCCCTCACTTCCTTGATTTCTCCCATGATTTTTCATTCTGCAACCCTCATTCATCTCACTTCCTCAATGTATCTCCTTTGTGTGATCCCCTTGTCATCTATCATTTCTCATCATGTCTCCTCCATGTGATTCCCTGCTCCACCATCACACTTTATCATCGTCTCGTGCGATCCCTTACTCACATGTCTATCTTCCTCATCAGGTCTCCTTCACATTATCCCCTCCCTTGATTCATGGTGGCATCCCCTGCTCCATGTGTGTGGTTCCCGACCTTGTTTTCTCACTACATCCTAATTGCTTATAGTATGTTGGGTTCTGGTAGCAATTTGAGGACAACTGTGAAGATACGAGAAGCCTAGAAAAAAAAGCAACTAGATGCTCAAAGCTGATCCACATGTGATTCTCATTATACTTTCTTGATTAATAGTACATCTTCTGTGGACTTCTACATTTGTATTTTCCCATCCATCCAGTTTGTATCATATGGCATGTGAGACATGTTAGTATATTTTGCTTCTCCTTCTACCTAATGGTGCTAGTCAGAACTATACCTGTAATGACCCCGCTTCTCGGTAGCTCCCAATTAAGGGAGACCAAGAAGTCAGATGCATTATCCCAAAATAGGATCGGTGGTTTTGCAAATAATAAAAAATAATTAATAAATTCTACTAAAGACTAAACTGTAAACTAGAATAAAAAAATTCTTTTAACATACCCTCAAAATTAAATAACTGGGACTTCTACCCGAAGTAGGATTCTATGTACCTAAATCCTTCTTTAGTATCTTAACTTTAATCTTTACAGAAGGCACTTTACTATTGTCCAACTTCAGATATTACCTAAAATGTCAGAAAACAAAACGGCAGTCAGTATAATGAATTATATTGTATGTGGGGGAATCAATAATCTTGCAATTAATTATAACAACATATTGCAAACAATTATGATTTAACAGAACAAACTTTACATTTTAAACATAACTACTCAATCCTTACATACCCTAGCCTCTATGTTGTCCCTACAATGGACATGGATACTAACTCTCATATGGTAGATCTCAACTAACCCCCATGATCCTACCTTACAGGTAGATTAATACATTGGGTCGTGGAGTCGTATGGTCCTACCCAAGGGTAGACCTACACATTGACTCATGATAACCAGATGATCCTACCTCACAGGTAGACCATGTACTAGGTCATCTATCTCGTCATCATCAGAGCTATAGAGGAGGACCATGATCTGAGCTAGACATGTGAATATAATTATAATGATAATCATAGTCACTTTATAGTTGCATGAAATAAAAGACAATCAAGAAATTATTTCCAAGCAACTGATAAAACTTCAGGAATCACCGTGAAACAAAGCGGTTTAACCATAAGAGTAACCACATAGCTGATTTGGAGTCTCAAAGAAGCAATATATCCAAATCCAACTAGATGTCCAATCAAGCAAGCCAATCAATAAATCAAACAAACATTGATCCTAAAAACAGGTATAACACCTAGTTGTTACCATGACATTCAAACAACTCTTAATTGACTTGGGACACCTTTCTAAGGTTTCTAAGTCTCATTAGTATTCATTAGGGTTTCTTAGATCAATTTCTCAAACTTTATCATTTTTAGGTCAACAAACCCTAAAACAACGTTTCTACTCATAAAAGCACTAATTACTCAAACTATCCACATTACAGATCTTTTATACTCAAATTGGTTTGTATCAATGTATCTCTATCTTATTCGTGGAATTGCACAATTAAAACCATTAAAAGTCATCATCACCTAAATTAGGGTTTCTAAGCACATTAATGCATATTTATGTACATGGAACCCCAAATTGATCCAAATATGTATAAAGATCATTCTTTTACATCTAAATGATCCCTTTATTAACAACAAGTTAATTTATACTTTAAACATCCATATAACCCTTCCCAAATCGTTAACCATCAAAATCTAGGGTTTTTCATTAATAACAATATTAAAGGTGACAACTTGAACCACTTTTCAAATTGAAAGCAGAATCAGGTTTCAAATATAATTTCTTTGGGTTCCTCTCATTCTGAGGATCAATTTTCTTATAGGATTTGTCTCAATCCAAGTTTCCTAGAATTAGTTAGGATTTACGCAAAATAATCTTACCTTGGCCAATAACCGGGCGTCACATGTCTTTTTCAATTTTTTTCTTGCTATTCCCCTTTTTTTCCTTTGGCTCACGGATCCTATCCAGGGATCTGGCTCCTTCCTAACCCGGTTGACCTATTCTCAGTGTTGTCGTCTCTGCATAGACATCGCTCTTGTAGGCTCAGCCTGCTACTGCTGCCTGGGTGGTTCCCGACAAGCAAAGTTTGTCCCGGTCTCCCTGTCCTCTCTGGTTTCTGACTGCAGCCCTCACGGATCCAAAAGCAGCCACCCGTAGGGGCAAGGAGGCTCCAGACCATCTACCCATCACTAGTTTGCATCCCCTATTTCTCCGTAGGAACAGGGAACCTGTGCGGGAACTCTACGCCTAAGACGGCTCGTAAGAGTACCAGGCAGAGAAATTCCTACATGAATCTGGGAGTGCAATCATCTCGTTGGTTTTTGGGTTGGGGCTGGAATGCCTTATATAGGCATGTCCATGATAGGTTGGCTTCCATAGAGTCCCATCCTTTCTAGGATTTGGGGAAAACCTCAAAATGGCACGAAAAAGGAGGAAGGAAGGGATGGTTTGGTTAACCTTACTCTCCTAGATTTAATGGGAATAACTGCAAAAGTTCACATCGATCACAGAGAGAGGGAATCAAAGAAGGAGAGGAGGGCTACTATTCGTGACTTTCCCGATCTGATCAAGGTTGGTGATAAGTGTCTCACTTTAAGGAAATTCCAATGTGAATGTGAATGGTGACATTTAGTTATATTCTCTCACTTTAAGGATCCTTTTGATCCCAAATTTTAGGGCAAATTCCATGATGACTTAATCTACTTGTGTGCCAATTTTGGGACTCAAACTCAAAAGTATGAGAGACTTTTCTTCATGTGCAAGTTATCTCTTTTTAAGGCATATTATATGCATATTTTCTCTCTCCTATTCTTTTTATATTCTTTATTTGGATTCCTTTTACCAATGGAAACATTATGGATTCGAAATTTCTTCCATGATGAGTCAATCACCCATCTTTCCACATATTTCTCATATTTTCATCATCATCTCAAATTTTCTTCTTAATAATGCATTATTTGATTTCTTCTTTTTCTTTTTTAATCATATTAGACTCATTAACATCTTATGGTCCACAAAATCACATGCACGAATAAAATATTGCAAAGGGAATCCATTCAATACATATAATTCATACAATTCCCATAATCATACATTTATTGGGGAAATAGCATTTCCAACCATATGAACCAAAAAGTTGGGGTTGTAACAATACCTGAAGGTGTCTTGTGAAAAAATGAAAAAGTACAATTTTTTTTAATTTATATCCACAAATGGTGGCATCGCTTCCCATATTCAAGTTATTTCATTTTTTTCATTCACCTTTTTCTTTTTGATCTCCTTATACATATATGTATACCTTCACGGTAGTATCTTTTAGTTTTCATTATTTCCCTTCATCTGCCCTGTTGAGGATTTCTTTCTTCTTGTTGAATCATAAGCATAGAAGCATACACTAACTTTATTCTTTAGAATCATCTTATGTACCCAAAAATTAGCAATGTTGTTATATACTTTCTGATGCACCAAGACATAACTCTATAATACCATCAGGGAATTTTGATTTGATGGTAGTCTCCCTTGTTGTTAATAATTGAGAGAGACATGTGAGAGGGAAGCATGCACCTCTCTTCATTGATTCTGTAACACCATATTGATGTCTAAAGTTGGGCTCAATGTAGTCTTTGTTTATGTATTTTTGTTTGGTAGATATGACCAAACCAATAGCAATTTTAGGATATATACATGTATCCATCAACAATCATGATCAATTTTATGAATTATGAGTAAGAAAGTCAAAAATTTGAAAAGAAGGCTCCAACTATACATATGTGGCATTATGAAAGTTTTATTTTGTACAAGTGAATACAATTATTTTGAATAGTCACTCTATCATAGGAAATTTTATAATCTAATAATTTAAGACCTTTTGTGGGATTGTGTTAGCCCATTTACATGGTCATATCAAGACACAAATGCCCCTAAAGTTATGCATGATTTTCTTTTCATTTTTCTCTTGGATTTAGTCATTAGTTTGCATACTAAGGAGAACCACACCCCTGACTATGTTCAAGTTGTAGGTGTAATTGATTGATTTAGCATCATATTGTTTGTTTTAACTATTTTTATATGAGTCTATTCTTTAAGAGCATTAACGTGACATCCCATTCTCATATTAGAGATAGTTTGGTACTTTAATTGTTATTTTTAGTGTATAACTAAAGGGGGACAATATTTATTCCTACCACATTACATGTTTCCTTCAATTGAGATGGAAAAATCATTCAACTCTTGCTAATATAATTTTTATGTTGTTATTACTACAAACTTGATTATTTTTATGTATCTTTGTTATATGTATTCCATAATGTTTTCAAGAATACTTTAATGTGGGACTAGGATTTTTTCTTTCTATTAGAGGAGGACCTTTAATTGTTAAGTGTATTATGTATCTAGGCCATCAATTAAAACAAATGTCCATAATATTACCTTTGAATAACACATATTAATAATTTCTTTTTTATTCTTAGGAATAAAGTTTCTACTAACTTGAAACAAAAATGGTTGTTCTCATGTTTGATGTTGAAGATCTCAACTTAGACAATGGAAGCTTCAATTATAGTTACCATTCCATACCACCCACCTCTCTTTGACATGGGAAAAACCTGAGTTCTTAAAAGAAAATTGGATCATCATATATTGTCTTAGAGCTCTCATATATTTTACTATAAAAATCTCCACAGTCCATGCCCTTGGAAGCTTAGTTCAATTTATTTCATGTTAAGTATTGCAAAAAAAACTTAAATATAAATTTTCTACTATATAGCTATGGTAGTACTTTTACAATTAAAAATTATTGTACATTTTTTGCAAATGTGGACCAGAGTTTTATGGTTGAATGATGCCTATTTAGGATCAATACAAGTTTAATTTTTTCCATTTGGGAATATGAGTGAAAATTAGGACAAGTGGTTCTAATTACATTTGGTTTCGATTTAAGAATGTCAATTTTGAAGCAATTGGATCATCTGATATTGTATTAGGACATTGACGACCTTACCATCCTCCGATGAAGTCATTTTAAGGGTGAATAAACATAGTTGAGCTATTATTTGAATGCTTTAGGTCATTTTCTGGTTAAATGATGTCTAATTTAGCTGAATTTTCGTCCAATTGGATTAAGGTAAGACTGATAGGGTCAATGTAGGATTAGTTTTTCTCCATTTACATCTAATCAGGGTTAATGAATGTTTATTTTTTATACATATATGACATATTAGGAAAAATTATGTAAAGTGAGTTTAAATTAGGTCTAATGTTGAATTAAGTATAGGAAGTTAAGTCCAATTAGGTCAAGTTAGGTCTAATAGAGGACATATTAGGTGTGTTTTTAACATGCATACATTTGGTCAACCATATAAGAAAGTGTGATTCCCCACCCCTCAATATATGTTACTATTGATCTTTCATATAACCAAACCAATAGGTGATGCCCCTTTTTGCCTTAGTGGGAGCGCCTTATCATGTTCTTGGAGGAAAATTTTGCTTCTCATAGAAGTGAAGAAACTCACTTCTACTCTTCAAGGAGACAAACATTATTATATATTTTTTTAGTGATTGTTGGTGCTGCTCATTGTTGTTGTGCCATTCATAACTGATATTTCTTTTCTTCCCATCAACAATGTTGGATATCACTTTGGTGTTTTCCAGTGCTCATTGATAGAGCAATGAAGGAACAAAGTGGAATGTGTCAACAACTCATCACACTTACTAGCAACCTATAAGATTTTCAATTGACACACTGATCTACATTATCTTTAGAAGAATTACATCATTCATTTCCCCACTATTTATCACTCTTGCCATACGATTCAATCAATGTTATGAATAGTGTCAAGAAATACAACCCATTGCCAAAGAAACAAATTTGTTGGAACTGATAACTAAAATCTTTTAGTCAACAATTGACATTACATCAACAACATGACAAAAACAATACTTTACATCTATCTCGAGATCCACCACATTGATTCACACTAAAAATGACCTTTTTCCATCTTCTGCCAAACCAACATCAACACCTACATGCAATATATCATCAAACTTCATAGTTGACTTTAGTAGAAAGACTCCACCTAAAGGTTTCTCCTACAACTCCTCTAAATACATAGACAACCTATGTTCCTATAATGCTACCTTATATGGATCTTTTACTATCACGGAGACTATGGACATTGCATTCCCTCATGGTAGGATGTAAATAGTCCAGTAGGCACACATAGAGGATTTCTAAAGGAACGAATACAACAAGTGAGGAGTAAATCAAGTTGGTGACGGGTGTTGAGAATGAATGAGAAAGCCTTGAAGAGGATGAAGATGTTGTAATGACCTCACTTTTCATCAACCCCAAATTGATGAAGGCAAAAAAGATGAGAGCCATTACCTACAAATTTTACCCAAGGATCCAGATTTTAATCAAACAATATAAAATAGTAGAAAATTCATTATCTTCAAAAGATTGTTTACAAGATGATTACATGAACTTTTTATCCTCATAACTGTACATTTGAGAAGAGATAACTAGCAAATCCTCCTTAAAATTCTTTAATTCCTTCATATGATTTCCATCTTTATCTTCATGTCCTTTATAATATATGTCAGTTTATACCTAAAATGGCATGAAACAAATACACAATCAATATGTTTCCGCACTGGTATGTGGGGTACATCTAAAATGTGTAAGTAAATAACAACATATATTCCAACAAATACTTGCAAATATAAACTGACATTTTCTTCTCAAAACCTCTCTTTTATGCTATTATCGGATTTTGTGGACTAGAATGGTAGTCTAACATGTTTACAATCATGAGAAATTAGGATTTCAGAATGGAAAAAATTATGTAATGAGTCTCAACTTTTTGGCCTTCCTTAATCGGGGGTTGCTGAGAAGTGAGGTTGTTACCAATGTAGGCACAAACTTTAAGTGTGTCAACCATGTACGTTTCTAGAATTTAATTGGGTATGGTTTTGTTATTATTATATAACTAATTTGAGATTTTAAAATATGATTTCGGGAAGAGAGGATGGATAATATTTTCATTGATCTACTTCATATAAATGTAGAACTTTCAATATGTTTTCTAGGCATATTCTTGAATACAAGTTGATCATCAAAATCATAAAAGTGTCGGATGGTTTATGTTGAAGAGTGTCATCTTGTGGAAATATGGATTTAGACCATCATAAACATCATACATTTTATGTCCTTCTATGAGAGACATCAATGTGGATATCTGTCAAACATGGCCATTGTATGGCATAACTGACTTAATCGTAAGTAAAGTTGATTAGGAATCATTGTAAAGTTGGTGTATATTGTTATGAATTATTGATCTGACTTATAAACATTCAGTAATGTTGTTCAAATGTTACGTTAGTATTTAGTATGAAGAGGGAATATATAATATTTTTATAAATTACACCTGAATCTGGGTTCACATTGTAGATTATAATGAATCATTTAATTTTTTTGTATGCATGTGATTGAGATTATATCATAGAGTATGATGAACTGGAAAGATTGGTCTTGTTGGTCATACTAATATGGTGTATAGCTACGTGTTCGGCACAAATTTACACATAACTGAAGTTTAACTTCCAATAACTATGTTGAAGTTATGTTTGCTACATGTATCCTGTTCTCTACAAGCTTCTCTATAGTAGTAAAAAATGACTATGAAGGCAATGACTACCAATAACCCGCTACAAGTTTTCAGTTTTCTACAGACTTTATTATAGCTCATATTGAATTGGCTATAAGTTTTCACACAATGTTTTTTTCTAGTGTTGACATGGTGACCTCAGAAGCTACTATTGCTGAACATAAATCCTCAATATAATATAAAGAGTGTTGAAAGAAAAAAAATATTACTTACAGTGATTTAATAAAAATGTATCCTCTCAGCTAGCTATTTTTATATGTAATAACTACAAAGACAAGTGATTGGTGCAATTTTTTTCAGAATCATAGTAGGTATTCTATCACCCCATCCTTGTGGGTAATTACAACTAGATGGTAAATTCTAGAAATATGACAACCTTTGAGGCAAACTAGTTGGAACCGGCCAGAATTTGGCTAAATACCTAAAATACTTTGTTATGCCTTCTTCTTTATTAATGTAACGATTCACACATTTAATGCCTACCAGGATGCATCACATTCATTTTACCATGAGATGCTAATTATGTTGATCCCTAGCATGAAATAATAGTCCTGCTGAGGGAAAAAACACTAATATCTAACTAGTTGGTCCTCCTGTAGTTTCTCCTAATCTCCCCTTGTGACCTAGTGAGTAGGCTGATATTGCCCATCTTTACCATTGTGGCAGCAAAGTCAATTGTGAATGATAATGGCTTCAAGGCATAGCTCCAACAAGCACATCATGTGTGTCATTGCTGAAGAGCTCCTAGCCTGGTCAGAGTGCAGTAGGCTGTGGTGGGACAAGAGGTTCCCATGGCACATGTTGTCAAAGAAATTGGGGGTCTGCACGTCTAGAGGGGAGAGGACACTTTCATTATTGTTTATCAACCAGTTAGGATGCAACGAGGTGAAAGAAATAAGTTGATGTGGGGGAGGGGCTACCAACCATCATGGTCCCCCCATCCCCACCTCCACTCATTCACTCTCTTTCTTAAACAACTATTTTTTATATTTATTCTTTTATTTTGCATATGACTTTTGATCCATGATGAGTTTTTTCACCAAATAAATATCATTAGAATCCTTAGAAAAAAATACTTTCCAATAAGACCAATATTTTCATATTTTGGAAAAATAAATAAAATAGAGAGAAATAAAAGGGGTATAGAAGGAGAGAGGAGGGAAGTAAAAATGGAATAAAATGCGTGAGGAGGGAAGTTTGACATGTATCACACCCACAATTAATTTAACACATCTATTATGGACTTGAATGTGCCCAGTTCATACTTGAGCCCAATTCAGACTTGATTGCACCTAGTTTGGACTTGAATGCGCCCAATCCAAACTTGATTGTGCCAGTTTCGACTTGAATGTGCCCAATTTCGACTTGAATATGTCTAGTTCAATCGTGATGATACCCAATTAGCATTGTATCGATGCACCTCTTATTTGGACTTGATTGGGCCCAGTTTGGACTTGAATGCACCCGGTTCGGACTTGATTTTGCCCAATTTGGATTGGAATGTGCCCATTTTTGACTTGAATGTGTTCTGTTCAGACGTGATTGCTCCCAGCTAGTGATGTATCAATGCACTTATTATTTAGACTTGATTGCACTCTATTTGGACTCAAATGTGCATAGTTTAGATGTGATTATGCCTAGTTTGGACTTGAATCTACCCATTTTGGCCTTGAAATGGCCCAATTTTGACTTGAATGCACCCAGTTTGGACGTGATTGTGCCTAGTTAGTGTTGTATCGATGCATCTATTGTTTGGACTTGATTGTTCCCAATTTGGACTTGAATACACACAGTTTATACTGGATTGTGCCTAGTTTGGACCTGAATGCGCACACCAATTTTATGCACCATATTAATTCTGTCAAAATCCATGTGCATTATTTTTTTGAAAAATATATTAATATTGGTCTTGTTGGATGTATTTTTTTATAACAAATCTGATAATTTTCATTTCGTCAAAAAATTGATAAAAGGTTTTATACAAAACAAAATTTCTTTTTATTTTTCTCTTAGTCTCTCTCCGCAGACCTATCAAATTAATATGCATGTCCCCTTTACCTACCCCATGCCACCTCACCCTCCAAAACAACATGCCCCTCCCCAAGACCACCCTACCCTGAGTTCCATGCCATCAAAACCATCCACAAGGGACATGTGAAACACATGTAACCCTTGTGGCACATTCCACACTCATTTCCTGAGGTGAAATAACTCGCGTCGATGCTAGTGTCATTGGTGAGGCGGGCGTGGAAGGTTGTGCATCAGGCTTGACCGATGATATGGGGCCTAGATAGAGCCATCATGTCACGAGTAGTGAGACCTTTCTTGCCGAATGCATCTATGAGATCGGAGAGGGACAACGATAGAGCTGTGAGGTCATTGTTAGTGTTGTTTTAACTAGCAGTGTGGGCATCACAAAGGCCAAGGGGCATCGACCACAATGGACCTCCTAAGTGCAACACACAACGACATTCTAGACTTCAAACGATGACAATAGGAATAGGAAGAAGAGAAGGAGATCCCATTAGCGGCAACCAAGGACTAAAGAAGAGTAGAGAAGGATTGCGGGGATGGTCCCTCATACTTGGGATTGCAGAAACACATCTTCTCAAATTCGCGAGACGGCCCTAAGCCATATATATAGGTAGGGGGTTGTCTACCCATCTCTAAAAGAGTTCTGAGTCCATAGTGAAATTGGGGAAAGTCTCGATCCCTTACTAGAATAGGGTCTTATAGGGATGGTTGGGTCCATTTTTATCTCTCAAATCTTTTGGGAGTCTCCTTAGGAGATATCATGACCTAGAGAAAGAGAAGTAATAAAGGGTGAGTCTTTTTCAGGGAGGAGGTGGAAGACATCATGATCATTGTTGATCATTGATCCTACGGCCACTTGGGTGAATTACACACTAAAGGAGACATGACTTGTATCCGCTAAAGTCTGATTATTTAAATCATTTTCCCAAAACAAAAACACATTTAATTATTACAAAAAGGTCCCTATTTCTTCTCTATTTTCTATAGGCCACTAGGAACATTGTTTTTCTATGAAACTTAGAGAGAAACTCACTAATAACTTTTCCAACTTATATTCAATTTATAAGATTTATTGGAATAACTCTTTATCTGAAACTTTCACTTTGAGTATATTCTTAAATTAACTACCATCATCATATGGAAAGTCCTTTTTCTTTGAAATTCTAGAAGTTTCTTAATTTTGTTATTATCGTCAAGTATACCAAAAGTCAAATTGAAATATTCTTATTTTATGACTCAAACATTATGTTGCCATTCATAGTTATATAATTACTCCATTAGTTATCTAAGTTACACATTATCTTAGAATTTCTTGGAAACTTTCCCATTTTCCCATATTTCTATTATTCAACAACTCATAAAGACACTAAGATTTATTTATGCATGAATTTCTTCCATTTCTTAAACTTGTGTCACAAGGATCTATCTGTAAAGCAAATAGTCTTATGGGCCTCACTTATGCCATGAGTTGCACCCTTTTGACAAAGTGGATAGCTTTACTATTCCATAAATTATAGTTAAGGATCTTCTTATTCAAAATAAAGCTTTATATTTTTACAATTCAAATTTACCAAATTTGACACATAATCTCTTGATGCGATTTTATGATCCTTCATCCTTCTGATCGACACCCGTTTTATGGCTAAACAGATAATATTATTGTTGAGATGTCAATATCTCGGGTCTCAACAAGAACGAACACGTAATCTTTAGACACAATTACCTAATTTAGAATATGATCTTTTTACCTGGTTATCTTTGTTCTATGACATATGGTGACACAATCACCTGATCCATAGGTTCAAACATCTGAATGGGAATCACATATTCTTGATGCGATCAACTAATAGATTTGTGTTGGATGGTTGGATGAGGATCCTCAAACGTCGTGACCTCATGTTTGAGACAAGTTTGGCCTACGTGTAATTTGTGCTCCAATGGGACACAGATGCACATAATCCTAATTCATACATTAAAATAAAGAGTTGGATCGGTTATTGTAGTAACATGATTTTTGGTGCTGATCCTCCAGACCACCAATACCCTTTATCATTTGATTAGTTAAGTTTTATTTCATCATTTTTACTTTCTATTCTTAGAATAATCAAACTCTCACTAAATTTCCTCTTCTTGTTCTAATGATTGATTTGGAATTTCAACCCTCTTTTGTTGTCCCTTTGATCAATACCTTACTTCTAGAAAGTTGACTCATTGCTTGCAACAAGTTGACTGCCTTTTTAGAAGGTTAAACTCTACGACTTTTCCTGGTGATTTGGTGTGCAAATGACACACAACACTAACCTAAACCTAATCAATTAGACTAGAGGATAGTATTTGGTTGATAGACTGTAAAATTTAAACCTAAAACTAATAAAGTAATCAAGACAATTGTGTGAAATTAGAGAGATGAATTCTATAAGATAACTCATTCTCTATGAGGTAATTAATACTTGATGGAATTCTATAGAAGAAATCATTTCTTAAAAGAATTAGAATTGATAGCCTTCATAACCTTCTTCCAAGAGTAACAAAGTATTTAATCTAATAAAAAACGTGCTTTCAGAGTGTTTCAATAAAAGACTAAAAGATTAATGATCTCTCTTTGGATACTTAAACCTCACAATTGTTAGCCCTCTTATGAAATTTTTTATTGATTGTGTTAAATGATAAATTTTCCAACAACTAAACCATTAAAAGTAAAATATCACAGGAAACATGAATAGGGTGATCAATAATGAACATGACATAATAAAGAATATTATCATTAAAATTTTCAAGGCTAAA
This sequence comes from Alisma plantago-aquatica, assembly GCA_963693085.1. Taxonomy (NCBI): domain Eukaryota; kingdom Viridiplantae; phylum Streptophyta; class Magnoliopsida; order Alismatales; family Alismataceae; genus Alisma; species Alisma plantago-aquatica. The sequence goes on from OY856409.1 coordinate 1,250,134,481, forward strand.
ATTTATTTATAGATAAACATTGTCAAGTACAAATTAGCGCTAGGCTACTATGGGTCCTGGAGGAGACATGGGAGTATCCCAATATATAATTTGGTATCTCTATAGGTTTTAGAGGAGAAAGGAAACATAAGAATTACTACATAGAACCGATAAATAGTGTATAATGACAATCTCCTCTGAAGACGAGCGTGAAAAAATGACGTTTTGGCTCCAAAACACTCCTCTAAGGTACATGAATGATCTTTTCCCCATGGATTTACCTTTTCCTCTCTCATCCTTCTAGTATAGGGTTAACTATGTGATATTCTATGATGTTTTCTTGACAGTTATCATGACTTGGGTTTTGAACCCTAAGTAATCAATTAATTGATTTAAGGTCAAATTGTTTGTTAATCCATACTTCTAGGTCAGTGGCAATGACTTCTCTAATTCCATACCCAGTTATAAGTGTATCACTACCACTGAAATGGGTATCAATGGTTTTGATTTAATAGTATGAATCTTTGGAGTCATCTCTCAATGACTACGAGAAGGGTCTCGGTGCTCTTTACATTGCTTTGAACTTTCCAATTCTTTATGCACATATATGGTATCAAGATGTATCTCAGTGGTTTTGACATGTTGAATATATCCAAAATATCTAAAATGTAAGGGGCTTTCATTAGGTTGAGGTATAAACTGATAATTTTGTGTAAAAGAATGTGTAAATATGTTTAGTTGGTGGATGAGCATCACATTCAATTATTATTTAATATGAGGTGAAAACACAAATCTTTGGGAATAAAAATCATGAAAAATTGCATGAAATAGCCTATGCAAAATAATGAGGATTACATTTATCACCATATTAGGCCATATGAGAATATTGATTGATGGTTGAGTGTTATATGTAGGGTTTCTTGGGTTAGGTTAAGAGTTTCTTATAGGAGAGTATATGGAAGCATTATGAAAGTTATAGTGGTTGTTTCAGTTGTAATGCAAAGAACTTGTAAGGGTGGAAAAGACAAACTTTATGCTGATGAACAAGGAGATTTTGGCTCCACCAAGGAAGGATCTTGAGATTTATATATGAAATGAGCACATGGAGGCAAGAATGAAATTACCATCATCTCATTTGGAGGCATACATGGAATTTCTTATGCAATTTTTTCATCATGATGATCGTGGCTAGGTAATCGCAAAAACCATCCATGCATGCAACATGTTCCTTTATATTTAGGTGGAGGATAATAGGTCAAATATATTTGGTAGGTGTAAAAGTATTAGTGGAATTTGTGGAGGTTGATGTGTTAGTCTGGTATGAGATTCAAATAAGGTAGAAAAGGGTTTTGCATGGGTTTTTGTCCATGGATTCTTATATTTACGAAGCTAATCATTTAGATTTATTGTACTTGAGGAATATGGTTCAGATATAGGTTCCTTAGGGAATGCTTGTACAACAATGAGAAGGGAAGCAAGTGGTTGGATTTAGATTTCATTTCTTAAAAGAATATATACGATGAGGGGATGGGTTTTCAAAGGAGGTTTTGGGAATTGGAAGATCTATAAGGCCCCAGGTACTATCATCATAGGGGAAGGGTGTAATGGTTTGTAAAAATGGAAAAGAGTCTCATTATAGTGACCCTCTAGGCCCAAGACATATAGGGAGTATGAAGCATCCCCAAAATGATGTTGTAAGTTTGTGGGCATGAGAAGTTTAAGGAGGCAAGGATAGAAATCTTGGTCTTGTGAAAGTAAGATGGGCTAGAGATGTCCTCATCGACATGCATAAGGATAGTATCCTGATTTGTGGGTGATTTTTTGTAAAATGCCGCATGTCCATAAATGTGTAGGAAGTCCCAAAATGACAAGGTCATTGATGCATCCCTATTTTAGGGCTTCATCTTGTGTCTTTTTGAACTTCAGCCACATCTAAACATAGTCGAATGCAAGTCAAATTTCCCAATATGCATATTATTGTCAAATGCAGTTATGGATGTTCTTTGCATACTTTTTAGGTACTTAGACCATGCTTTGGATGGATGAAAGAGAAGGAAGGAATTCTAGGGTTCCTCCACTCATGGAGGGGTCCAAGGAAGACCCCAAAGATCCCTCAACCTACCCCTAATGGCCAAGGGTCGACATCAAGCAAAGAAGTCCATGGATCATGAACTTGCAAAGTGAAATTGCCACTGAAGACACTAGCACGGCCGTGGTGCCAAGGAACGACTGTGTTGGGAAATGCCAAAGTTACAATACAAACATGAAAAATTGCAAGCTACAACAACTTGGCCAAAACAGCCGTGCTACCCAGCATGGTCGTGTTGTGCATCCCCCAAAACGGTTGTGCCAGCCAGTTCGGCCATGCTACCAATGATGAGAACGAGCATGCTATCCAGAACGACCTCCATTTCACCTCCCCCACCATGGTCATGCTACCCAACATAGATGTTCTACCTAGCCCTCACCACAGCTATGCTGGTTGTGCTACCATCCATCATTTCACCAAAATTATTCTGACATTTTCCACTTCCTAGAATGACCATTCCCACCCACCATGACCTTTCCTACCCATACCCACTACGGCTGTGCTACCACCTAAACCCTAGCATTTTCTGTACTATTTTTCCAACTATACCCCTACTTACCCTAGTTCTTGCACAACCACCTATATATACATTGGTGGCAGCCACAACACTAGGTTAACTGCCATTACTCCCCCCTACCTATTCTAGAGCATTCATTGCATCCTTCCTTGCATTCAAGCCATCCACACACCATCTTCACATCATTTCCACCATAGAAACCTAATTTTCTAGGTTTTATACAATAATACCCTTCATTTCCATGCCCTCCACCCACCTTGGAGGAGGGAGGTCATTCTATAGAAACTATGAGGTGAAGAAGAAGAAGATACTTCGAGATCCATGGACTCCTATCCCTTTCTTCTCATTTCTTTTATCTTTTCTTTGAGCATGTCTAGATAAGCCCCTAGTGGTGGGTTGTTTGGGATTAAAATGTGACTTTGATACCATGTTGAGGGTAAATAACTTGTATTGAACATAATTGCATTCTATGATGATTGCCACTTACTTCTATCTCATTTCCCAAGATATTGTATGTGGTTTGTGCTTATAAACATAAATTGCTTATTTTGTGATGCTTGATGACACTTAGTTTCTAGGGGAAAATGGAATGTATGTGGCAATCTAAGGAATTGGTCCTAAGTCTAATTAGTGGATCCCTAGATCACCACCTTTGTTCCTACATACATCTCCCTTCTTCTACAAGTGTGAGATCTAAGTAGCTAGTGTAAGTGTGATTAGTGCAATTGCCATGAGTTTCCTAAAGGCTAGATGGAAAGTAACATGAGGTGAAACACCCTCATATCTACTCCCATTCCTACCCTTGGCTCTCAATTTACCTAATACCACTTACCCTAGAAACCTAGACTTGCCAAGTCCTATTATAATTACATGCACTTGCCTTGTTGTTTGGTTCGGTAATCTAGTTTGAAATATGAGATTTCCATTCTATGTTAACCTTCCCCCAACTAATATCAAGTTGCATTCCCAAACGGGCCACCTATCCATCATATTTCTTAAAATCCACCCTTGCCTTCTTAGCTTGTTAATGTTAGTGTAGTCAAATTCCTCTATTAATTCTTAGCTAATTGCCTAGTTCTAGATAGTTAGTTCTTGCTCAAGTAGTTAGGGCTCCTTTGAGCTTGCTTGTGTTAATTTGTCTAATTACTGATAACTTAGGATCTTTCTTGTCTCATTTCTTAGCTTACATCTTTGTTGACAACTTGGTTTGCTAGTGTATTGTAACTCCTTTCTATAGCCTAATTGCTTCCCTTAGTTCCCTAGTCTTAACTTGCTTAGAGTAATCTAGAGTTTTTGTTAACTTTGTTTCTTTCTTGCTCTTAGTTTCTTGTAATTGTAGCATAATAAAAAAAAACAAATTTAAAACCTCAAACTCTAATCTTCTCTTTAGGAACATAGCTAAAACAAACCTAGCTGTAGTGCCCCTCTATCCCTAAGGATCGACCCTAATCTTACCACTAGCCTATACTATAGTACGACCTTGTGTGCTTGTGGGTACGTGTTATTAGTTGAATCTATGTGTTGGACTAGGTCCATATACAAATTTTGAGAGATCTGTGTGTTTTCCCTTTGGGTTGCATGTAGCCACCTTTAGTTGGTTAGTGTGTGGCCTTGAGAAGATCGTATCAAGCTTTCTGGTGCCATTGTTGGGGATAGAGGTGCTCGACCTAGCTAGTTAGTGTAGCTTAGCCTTTCCTACTTCCCTCACCATTACTGTTCTTCATTCTTTGTTTACTTTTACATACTATCATTCTAACTTGGCTTGTTTGTTTGTGTAGTTTGCAAGTGACAACTGTGCATGCATAATACGCATTTGACTTGTATCAACTTGGTGTTATACGACCCCAAGATAGGTATAAGGAGAAGCCAAAGCCATCACAAATAGCACTGAGAAGATGAGATGGGTGACCATGAAGCTAAAATACTTCATAGAGATGCTCAACCACAACCCAACTGCCCTCTCCATGAATACTTCACCCCAAGGAACTACAACACCCCAATTGATACCCTAGTTCCCTAAATGTGAGGTCAACAATTCTCCATTCCATCCGCACTTCATGGACTCCTTCCTACTTTCTATGGGATGGAGAATGAGAACCCCTACCTCCATATCGATGCCTTCCTTGAAACTTATTCCACTTTCCGCACACCCGCTGCCACTGATGATTCAATCCGCAGAACCCTTTTCCCCTTCTCACTGAAAGAAAAATCCAAGAAATGGTATATCTTGACGCTTGAGTTGGGGACATGGAACACAATAAAGAATGAGTTTCTCAAGAAGTTCTTCCCGATTTACAAGCTGACCTAGATGCAAAGATATATTACCGCCTTCTCACAGAAAGAAAATGAACCCTTCCACGAGGCGTGGGAAAGGTTCCAAAAGATCATGCGTGACTGCCCCCACGATGAGGTACCCTTGTGACAGTTGGTTCAAGCTTTCTACACCAAGTGAGTGGAGTTAAGACAAAACAATGTTGATTCATTATGTGGAGGCACTTTACGACAAAGCTACCTGAGGAGTCATGGCCCTTGTTTGAGCACTTTGCAGAGAATTCTCACCATGGGCTTCTACTAAAGGGGAACATTATGACCAGAACTACATCCCTCCACCTCTTCCCGTAGTTTCAGACCGAATTGCAGCCAATCCCAACATGATGAAAATGATGGCAGATATGATGAATATGATGAAGAACAAGTGGTTCTTCTAGCCAATCCACTATGGCAATTGATGCTAAGGACGAAGAAGTGAACATTTTGCATGCCTTTGGTAATCGAAACAACCAAGGCCCAATGTCCAACTCCTATACTCCCAAGTCAAGGAATCATCCAAACTTCTCATGGAAACAACAAAATGAGGAAGGGAAAGGGAAGCCAAGAAAACACCAAGGACCCATGTATAGCTCTAAGTTTGAGGAAGATGTCCTAGGAAGTCTAAGGAACCCCAATGAAGTGAAGAAAGAGGTGTCATTTCAAGGAAAAACATTAGTCTCCTTAAACAAAGACTTGATCAAATCACTCTTTCACTTGCCCACTGTGAATAGGGGAGGCTCCCATATCAACCCATGGCCAACCCAAACAATGATGGCGGTTATGTGAGCACTACTTAAGGTGCTTATGTCCCACCACAAGGCCAAGTACCCCCAATTCACCAGTACCAAGGACCACCACATACATATGCTCCTCCATCTCAACAACCCCCTTACAACTATCAATATTCTCCACCTCACCCATACCAACAACCCCCTCCACAATATCACCCCCATCCACCACAACAACCACAACCCCAACCTAAATCCACCACATTCAAGGCCACCACCACCTCAACAACCACAACCAATTCCACAACTTCCTCTTCCACTACCCATGAGCATGTGAAGGCAGTGATAGTTTTGAGGAGTGGTAGGGCCTTGGAGCAGCCACATGGTACTTCTGTTGATAGCATAGCCAGTGATGATAGGGTTAATACTGTGATCATGGGTGTTGATACTGAGATTCAAGATGATGATATCATGATATCAAGAGTTGATACTATGATATTGAGAGATGATACAATGATTCTAGTGATACCTCTTGATGATACTATTGACTTGAGTCAGTTGGGAGCACAACTCCCTCCATTCCCCGATACACTTGAGAAGCCGTCCACCAAAAGAAGGAAGAAGAAACATATCGAGGACATCATGGAGATCTTTAAGCAGGTCAAGATCAACATTCTTCTGCTTTATATGATCAAGCAAGTTCCATCTTATGCTAAGTTCTTGAAAGACTTGTGCATGTTCAAGAAGAAGACCACTGGAAGGACACCAATGAAGGTCAAGCTCACTGAGCAAGTGTGCTTAATTCTACAACACACCATGCCAAGGAAGAGAAAAGATCCTGGTGCTCCCATCATCTCATGGTACATTGGTGCACATCACATAGACCAAGATCTTCTTGACTTAGTCTATAGTTTAAATCTGATGCCTTATGATGTGTTCACTGAACTACAAATGGGAAAACTAGGTCCCTCTCATTGTACCTTGCAGTTGCCTGATAGATTTGTCAAAATGCCTAAAGGGCGTGTTGATGATGTGTTGGTCAGACTTGATGATGATACCTCTGCATTCTATCCTATTGATTTTATTATCTTGGACATGGAAAAAAACTCAAGAAAATGCCTATTATCTTGGGGAGACCGTTATTGTCCATAGCTGACACATTGATTCATGTGAGGAGTGGCACCATGTATGTAACTTTCATGCACATGAAGATTGGATTGAATATCTTCAAGTCTTCTACTAAAGCCCAGGTGATAGATGATATAGAAGAGGGTTGTTATCTAATTGAGTATCTTGATGAGATACTAGGAGAGTGTCTACTTTCATGGATTCAAACTACCACACAAGGTAGAGGTTTAGAGCTCATTGCGGAATTTCTAGAAGTTGATGATGATGAGGATGAGAAAGAAGATTTGCCCTTAGTGGCTGCAAGTGAAGACCTCCCATCCATTTCTAAACCATTGAAGAATTCTCTTGAAGAGCCTCCCATTCTTGAGCTCAAGTCTCTTCCTAAAGGGTTAAAATATGCATTCTTAGGCTCCAATGACACTATCTTGGTGATCATTTCTTCTATTCTTTCTACGGAGCAAGAAGATGCATTGATGGCAGTTTTAAAGAAAACATTCAGGCCATCAGATGTTCTATGGATGATTTGAGGGGTATTGACCCTTCTATTTGTTTCCATAGAATCTACCTTGAGGATGATGCTAGACCAACCCATCAAATTCAAAGATGATTGAATCCCAAGTTGAAAGAGGTGGTAGAAAAAGAGGTCATGAAGCTACTTGATGCCAGAATCATGTATCCCATTTCTGACATCCCATGGGTGAGTCCCATCCATGTTGTACCCAAAAAGGGTGAGATCACAGTCGCCGAGAATGAAGATGGGGAATTGATGTCCGTGAGAGAGCAATCAAGTGAAGGATGTGCGTGGATTACAAAAAGTTGAATGAAAAGACCAAGAAAGATCATTACCCTCTCCCATTCCTTGATTAGATCTTGGAGAGATTATCTAGATAGAGTTTCTATTGTTTTCTCGATGGGTACTCTAGTTACTTCCAAATAGGTGTTCACCCAATTGATTAAGAGAAGATGACGTTCACTTATCCAAGTGGTACCTTTTCTTATAGGAGGATGCCATTTGGATTGTGAAATGCACCTTCGACATTCCAAAGATGTGTGACGTCCATATTTGCTTATATGCTTGATTCATCACTTGAAGTATTCACAGATGACTTTTCTATGTATGGTAAGACATTTGATGAGTGTTTTCTTCACCTAGAAGTTGTTCTCAAAAGGTGTGTCAAGGTTTGGTATCCTACTACCAAGTTCTTCCCAAATCACACTTGTTCTTAGAATCTCAAAATATTGTAGACCTAAGAGGGTATCTAGAATACTCTAGGGTGCTGATTTGTTTTCCTCGAGAGAGGTTTCATATCATTGATGGGTTTTAGCCACACTACGCAAAAGTGAGTGGGATGACCCCACAAGAACATCGGTATGTACCATGTTTGGATGTAGGTTGCTTGCTGGGGTGTTCGAGGGTTGTCTATGCTTGAGAATGGGTTCATAGACTGCCCAATTTGTGGTTACATATCCAGGAACTCCTTCTCTCTGATTAGTAGAATCTAACGAACTCTGTTTTGTTTTGTTTTCTTTGTTTTGTTTTATTTTGTGACAATCTACTGGACTAGTTCTAGCTCTATACTTTTATCGACTATCAGATTGGCTTATTTCACTTAAGAACGGTATCTTAAGCTTCCTAAATGTCCACACGTCCCTGTGTTTGACCCCATACATCTACTTCGACATCGTAATAAAGTTTTGGGGATCCTATAAGGTTTCGGGTTATAAATTTAAAGTTCAATCCTTTTGAGTCTGCCTCCTTTCAGTCACGTGATTCTGGATGCATCAACCCCCAAACTTAGGATCTAGCCTGTCCTCAGGCTAAGGGTAGGCATAAAATCATAGAGATATGAGCAAAGTGTGACATTTGTTTTGCAAAAAAGCTTAACATTACTGATTTATCTCATTCTTACAACAAAACTCTTGTGGTATGTTCATTCAATCCTAATATCCTATTTCTCCCCCTTCATAACTAGAGTTGCACGACTTCAAATTCTTTCCACTACCTTTTGGTAGTAAAGGTCTCTCTGTCTCAACCACTTACCTCTTTCTGTGTTAGGTTGCTAGCCATACTGGTACAACATCTACTTGAGGGGTAGCTTTCACACCCTTCCTTTATTTTCAGTTGGCCCTATGATGGTGTGCTCGGGTAAGATTTGACTTTAAGTGTTTTCCTATTCTCCTAAATTTCCCTCACCCACAAGCTGTCGTAAGGACAGTGTCACCCCAAGGGCTCTTGATGTTTCGTTTGGTGGTTGTGTGAGGGTCGTTTAGGATTTTAGGTGGATGAATTTGGCTTCAAGATTCCACTTATAGGCACGACAAGTCTGCATTCATGAGTGCAACAATACAATGACTATGTGGGACCCTTCAACATATTTTGGGCACAACTCTCATTATATATTATTTTTTTTCTCTTTTTTTCTTTTATTTTTGGCTTTTCATATCTCCTCTCATGTTTGGGTGAAGGAGTTTTTATATGGTCTTCTAGGCGGCCAAGCCTCTTTTCGTCCCAAAATGGGGATAATTAAACTTGAAAGGGGTAGTTGTTTCCTTCTTGAGGGAGGCGAGGATTTTCTAGATGGAACCGTCAGGTCAGGGTGGTTGGTTGGGAGTATGTCTTGGTGAAAGTCTTCTAGTTTCCAGGGGTTGCATAAGCTTAGGATTGTTACACACACAATATTTTTATTGTAAGAATGAGATAAAAATGTATTGTTATACTTTTTATTTTATTGTTATATGTGTTAGTTGCTCATTTATTCCTCTCTAGAAACAGTAGCACTACATCATTTAGAAGGGGAACTGACTTATAACAAAATTCAAGAGGCAACTAAGAAAAAATGTGACTTATAAAAAAATTTCCTTAAAGTATAAATTTTAGCAAAATTAGTTTGGCTGAAACGAGACTATGTACAAGTAAATTTTTTAAAATTTGAGATGAAATTGTTCCTCTTATGCCCGTTTATGACTCCTCCCCCAACCTAATCATTCACCCTGATTTGGGGTGTCAAAATTATAGTTATATGTATAAACAAACTTTCTTTACTTCTACTAATTGGTTTTGGTGGCCACTTCGACTCGAGGAGCATGCTGGCGTACACTCTACGTAGTGAGTGGTATTTCTCATATTGCATACCCTCCACCTTTGTGTTTATCGTAGCTAGGGCCATCATCCATGCCAGATAATAGAAGCCACATTTGTTTGATAGATGCACCTATTGAGGGCTTCTATTGTAGAACTACGTCTTCTTGAAGTCTTTGCCTTCTTTATGCTTGTACATTTTCAATGACTCTTGAGCATCCCTACAATTGCCTCGGCACATGTGTCTACTTTTTCTTGTATAGGTTTATTTGCAGTAGTCATGTATGTTCTTATATTCAGTATGAAGGCTACATCCGATCTGTTGTAAACAAAATGCAATCCTTGTTATAACACTGACTACTAAAAAATTCAAATGACCATCATGTAGAATAGGAAGGAATATGTAATTTGGAATACATGTCGCCAGGCGTTGTTGCAGGCATTCCTTTTCCCCCGACCTTTTATCTTTTAGGATGTCATCCATCAGAAGGAAGTAGGCCATATGTATGTTCGGCATGTTGTCATTTAGAAAAGCTTGGTAAGTTGACATGGTGCTGACTGAGAGGTACCCTCCTATTTTTAATGTATCTCGGAGGTCATCTTTCAATACGCAGATGCCATCCCTTTCAAAGATTTCCTCAGTCACTTTGTCATCTTCCTTCAAAGATTTCATTATTAAATGCAGGGATTCTAGTGGTGGGCTCTCATAGCTCCACCTATCAAAGTCTTTGAAGGTTGGCTCTATTTCTCTGACCGACCCATCTCTTTTAATCTCTGGAAGATCCTCTTTCTCCATTTCTCCTTCTTATAGATGGCTTGCTTTAGGTTGTTTGTTCTTATCTACTACCACTAGAGGCTACTCTTATGTCTATTGTCTACCATTTGTATAGCTCGTTGCAGACATAGTGGCACCTTTAAGATATCCCGTGATTCCTTATTTTTGTAGACCAGGGAGGTGTTGTCCAATTTAGCTACACATTAGTTGAACATTGTTGTCCATCTCTCATATAAGTTGACTACAATCAATGCCCAGTGCTTTATAGTCCTTATGGGTAGGACTACAAATTTCATTTATTCCCTGCTCACTGCACATTGTAGCTCTATCACATCAGCAGCTTTGTCATTGTTATCGAATAGGAGCCCTGCTAGATGCATGTTATCATTGAATACTGGTTGTACTTTGTCGTATGTAAGAATTCTTCCAAGAAGAGTTGTTGAATAGCTTCTTATGTATGTGTGCTCATTTTAGAAAAATCCCTCTAAAGTGATCTTTGTTAAGTGACATGCCCTTGTTGTAATAGACAATATCAGTTCTGGGAAGGTTGTCATCTAGTATGCATACTAGGATATAAACATCTCTGTATGTGATTCTTGATAATGTGGTCATGTCCATACCCTCCATCTTGCAGGGTAGAGGAGGAGACACACCTAATTGTACTTCATTGACTGGCGTGCTATGCTTTCTAACTGGCTAATTTGTGAAGAAAGAGGCGAGTTCACCTTCTTCATCTTCTGAGGTGTTGTCTCCTGCTTCCTGCATTGTTGTGGGTGGTGCTTCTGTGGTTGGAGGCTGAACCTTTGTTTCCATTGGTGTTTGGGTTGTTGCCTTGCCTTCATCCTTCATGGATATCTATATAGTTATGTCTTTCATTGGCTAATTCACTTCTGACAGTTTCTCTAGTTCTGCAGCATTGAGCGTGGCTAACGTCGCGGCCATTTTCCTGCCATAAAAGGAATCGTCCTATTCATACTGCTCTGGATCTTCGAGGAAGTCATTGCAGATATCCATCCCGAACGTCAGATCATCTAAGAATTTATTGAGATCGCTTATTTCTTGTGATGTGAGATCTTCTGTCACAATGCTTTTGGCTCTAACGACAACTTATTAGGGGTATTATGACATAAACTTATCTTCTTCTAGGCTGCTGTTTAGGTCGAATGCCCTTAACAACACATTTGTTTTCTATGTTTCATTGTCCTGATGAGTTTCTAACTGTGGTAGTGCTTCCTTTACCTACGATTCTGCCCTTGGGGAAGTTTTCACATTGAAACTTTTGTCTTTAGAGGCTGCTCCTCCATCAGTTCCTTCCACATCGTCATCATATTTGTTTGGGCTCGAAGGGATCGAGGAAGCATGAGATGTGGAAGTGCTTATCAGATGCTTTGTCTTCTTTCTCTGCCACCAACTGTCTATTTCTTGGTGTTCAACATCCAACTGTCAGCATTCTTCATCTAGGCGCTGATGTTCCTTCTTTAGGTCATCTAACGCTTCCTTGTACCCCTTCCGCGTTAGCTCTTTGTCCTCTCTCATGGCGTCTCACTCCTTCTTGAGGTCTGCCATCTTTTCGATTAGAGTCTTTAGAGCTCGTGAGACAAATCAATCAACTGGAGGACCGAGGAGGCTAGATGATAGGAGGAATAAATGATTGACTAGTGTCCCAACCAATCAGATGGAGGTGTCCTGACACTGGTTGGACCTGAGAACCAAACAATTGTTTTAGAAGAGCCGAACAGAGCGATCAAGAGGTGAGCCGACCAGTTCAAGAGTTGAACCGATCAATCCATATTGGTTGGAGCACAGATCCTCACTAATAATAGGTTTCATATAATGTGGACCATAGGTGGTAGTAATTCCTTATGGCTCCAAGGAATTACATTAGTATGGCCATAACCACTGCTTGTGTGTTTTATTTATTAAATGTTCTCATTTGTGGTTATAGCATGTATATGATATGTACTATATATGTGGTGAATGGATAAAGTATATGTATTTATACATATTCCCTCATTAAAATATTAAGTCTTAGATGATTTCCATAAGCAGAACACATGAAACGCTTGATTGGCTAAGCATTGGCATGCCCTAGCGTGATGCACCGTCTATCTCGTAGAAGTGTGATGGTAGATATGTGGGTCTTCCCTAGCAGGGTGCATATTTATCGTCTTGACTTTTGGTTCAGGCTTAATTGGATTAAGAACTTATAGGCATGCAGATGATCATGGCTAGGATTTGCACATATCATCTATCCAAAAGTTGCATATGATGCAATTGGCATGATTGCCTACCTGATAGAATCAAGTTGTGGGTGACAGCCCTAGTTGGCTCATGATTTGATGAAATTAGGATCTTGGCCAACTAGAATATTGTACACTACAATATTCCTAAATTATATTAAGGGATATCAATTTGAATAAATTTGTGGGAGCAATAATAATTAAAGACCTAATTAATATCATAAAAATTATCAAATCAAACCAAATCAAAAATATTTTGCAAATGTTGCAATATTATTTGTAGAATCAAATGTCAAACACAAACACGTTCAAATTGCAATCAGTTCTAAAGAAGGACAAAATTGGATAAAGTTCCACAATTAGTTAAGGACTTTGAGAAATGTTCTCATCAACGAGCAAAAGCTCTATGTCGTTAATAGACCAATGCTAGAGGATCCCACTCCAAAAGTGCCTAAGGATAAATGGATGGTTTTTGGAAGCATTCTAATGAATCCAAAGACATTTGAATACCTAATGCTTTGTTGTATGAACTATGAGTTGCATGGACAACATGAATACATGGACATTCTCAAGATGGTAAAACATCTCAAGAATCATGTAAAGAAAAGAAGGTATAATGTCTCCAAAGTGCTAATTTAGTGCAAACTGACAAAGGGAAGTCCAGTAGAACCCCATGTGCTCAATGTGATTGGACATGTGGAATGACTGGGATTTCTCTTAGGTCAATAGTTGACCATGAATATGTTTATGCAAGCATTGCATGAATCACATAGTCAGTTTATTAAATATTTGGTATGTTGATGCCAAATCAAGGACTAACAAGGACAAATCTATAATGGTGATCAGTGGAAGTGAGTCCTAGGGAAAAAGAAAGGCCATGAAGTGTTCTGAGGCTAAACTGAAGCCCAAGTCTTTGACACTCAATATATGGAGAAGGGTAAGTGTAAAAGAAATCTATGCTTTTCACTTAAAGGATAAAGAAAACAAAGTGCTACCATTGTCACTTGTTTGAACATTACAAATGAATTATCCTCTTCATGGAGCAAGGGTTGCTACCACTATAGTTAAAGGTTGTCATTCATGGGTAGATAATAGATATAGTGAATTGCTATTGTGTACTTGCCAAACATCATATGTTTTGTATGAAATGATCATTATGATCTTTTATGGTGATGTCATATGTCTCATAAACTATACTTGATAGTTGTAATGACAAATGTGTATGACATATATATTGAATGACTTGATAACTCAAACAATGAATACCTATAGCACTGTCATCTAGAGCGCATAAATGAGAAATGCATATCTAGAATCCATATGATGGTTATCTAGACTCTTTTGGTTAATGAACCAATATAGACATGCATTTCTTATTTGTTGTGAAATATGACAAAAGGATCTTCACTAGATGTAATGGGAGATTGACTATTCCATTTGGACTAGTAGATACTGATGTACATAGACCTTTTAGAATGAATACTAAAGGTAGTTACAAGTACCTCATTATATTTACTTATACGATCAGTAGATAATGAAAATTGTATTTAATGAAATACATGTTTGAATCTCTTGTAGTGTACAAGGAGATCATAAATGAAGTACATAACAAAATTGTTAAAATTATTAAGATACCTTGATATAATCGATGTTAAATATTTAAAACCAAGAGTTTAAGGACCTTCTGGGAGATCATGATAGTGTATCATAATGAGCTTCACCTGAAACATACTGATATGTTAGAGAGAAGGTATCACACCCTATTAAGTCATGGTGTGATTATCAATTAAAATCTAGCTATCTTCCAATATTGCCTTTAGGCACATGCATTACAGAAAAACAATGTACCATCTAAAATGGTTCATTAGACATCATATGAGATATGGATCTTTCATAGTGATGAAGATTGAAAGCTTGTATAAGAAAATAGTTTCTTAACGGGCTCTATCCACAAATTACATGAATGTTATCTTGTTGAATACTACTTACATTCCAACCAGACAAAAAAGTGTGTGTTTCTAGGGTGGATGAATTCCTAAAGGAATCAATGGGAGTGAAAGTAGAATTTGAAATTTTTGAGAAAAATAAGAAAACATTGAACCTAAAGAGGTACAACAAGGAACAAGGATAATCACAAACTATTGTGGAATCTCAAGTTCCTTATTTAAACACAAAACTCATAGTTTTAGTAGAACTCCTTGAGTTTGAAAGATTATGAAAACTCAAAAAGGTAGTAAGTATATCATACCTAGAAATTATTGAGGAACCTGATTCTGAGAAATGGCTTTATGCCATAAGATCAATGATGGACTCCATGTAAACCAACAAGGTATGACCTTGGTGGATCCACCTGAAGTGGTAAAACCTATAGGGTGAATTTGGGTCTTTGTAAGAAGACCAACATAGAAGGGTAGATTGGTTGCAAAGTGTTTCAGACTAGTTCAAATAGTTGAACGTGATGAAGCCTTTCACCAATTACCATGGTTTAATCCATCTGCATCGTGTTTGTTGTAACAACTTATTATGACTATGAGATTTGGTATATGAATGTTAATACCACATTCTTTAATTTGAATAATTAATAGGATGTGTATGTGACACAACCTAATGGTTTTATATATCCATTAATGCAAACAAAGTATATAAGCTACAAAGTTCAATATGAGGATTGAAGCAAGAATCTCAGAGTTGGAATCTTCTATTTGATAAGATAGTCAAAGGGTTTGATTTGAGTTAGAATGAATATGGAATATGTAATTGCAAAACGATTTAGTGGGAGCATATTTAAAATTGCACATTATAATGGAGAATAATTTCCTTATCCTACATGTGTTAAAACCTGCCAAGAAAAGTACCTTCTATATGAAGGATTTAGGTGAAGCAACCTATGTGATAGAGATTGAGGTCTATAGATATAGATCTGGAAATCTTCTTGACCTAAGTAAAAGCACATACATTGGCAAGATATTGAAGGGTTCAACATGCAAGACTCAATGAGAGAAAACATGACCATGTTCCATGGAGTTAGTTTCTCAGGATCCTAGTGTCTCAATTCTTATGAAGAATAGGGGCACATGGATAGATGACATTGGACCTATCTTTAATGCAATTATATGGACTTATCCTATTATCTTGTATGTATTGGACATGATGAGAATAAATCTAGTAATCTTGTATGTTTTGGACACGATGAGATGATATCCAGTCATCTCATTTGTATTGACATGATGAGAGGATGTATATATACCTAACTAGCAATCTCATAAGAATTGGACATGAGGAGAGGGAATATGTTAGATTCTGATGAGAGTCACTGAACTACCATAATGAACATTCTTAGGTGCTTGTAAATCACTTAAAGGATTGGTTACTTGGTTATGGTAATAAGGAAGAGTTGGATGTAAAGGGTTACACCCATGCAAGCTTCTAGACTGACAAAATGATCACAATAGTGTTTGGCATTAAATGAGAACTATAAGCTAGAAAGGGTTCTGAGCTAATGACAGTTATCCTAATCTACAAAAGAAGACGAGTATCTCTATGTTATAAGAACAATAGAGGATACTGTATGGATCAAGAAGTTCATATGGGTGAACTTGTGTGAGGTTCCAAACCATTGATGACACTGTAGAAATACTGATGACAACAATGGAGCTACTAGTTAGGCCGGGAATCTTAGATAACATACTATGGCACTTCCATCTCATACTAGTACTCATACAATGAAGAGAAGTGAAAAATGCAAAATACTGACTTAAGGCAAATGTTGCTAAACCCTCTATAAAAGCACTTGCACAACAGAAGCATGAAGGTTTGTTAGGTCACTCGGGATGAGATACGTGGGTGATTGGCTCTAAGTGCAAGTGGGAGTCTATTGGTATGTATGCCCAGAGAGCCAATGATATGATGATTGGGATATGGCATTAGATACCTGATTTGATGATAAGAAAGGCAAGCTTCCAATTTATTTTGTATATTTAGTTATGAGATAATTAATTACAAAATAAATGTCTAGATAGTAATTTTACTCAATGATGTTTGTCTTGAGGTTGAGGACCTGAGAAATGAGATCATACTGATGTTAATAGTACATATATATATATATATATATATATATATATATATATATGTATGTATATATATGTATATATATATATATTCTCATTATGTCCTTGATTGGTTTTTATTGTGGAAGGTTTATAGACAATAATAACTCATAAGATAAGAGTGTGAGTTGGTTGATGACTAAGTCTCATTGGTCATGATATAGTGTAAACCAATCATACACATATGTGTTAGAGAACATTGTATCAGACTGACCCACCATGAGACCGACACATGGAAGCCATCAACATGGAAGTCATAGTCGGCTCTCATAGTGATGGTGGTGGTTGTTTTTCTTAAACCTAAAATCATTGCACTCATTACATGTGGTTGGGTACACTTTGACATCATCAAACACAGTCATGAAACATGGGTTGTTATAACAGTGATGATTGGGTGACTTTGACACATGGGGTATGACTGTGAGGGTTATATATGGGATTTTTCCCTCCGATAGAAGTATGATATCCAACACCTCTTGATTAGCGAGACTGAGAAAAGTATGGACATATGCGTGTGAGTCAATATGTGATATTGAGATTACATATATCTCATGCATTCTACTCTGGTTCAAGAAACAAGATTCAATAATGATGAGGATGACTACTCCATGCCTCTAGTTCAATCTGGATATCAATGACAAAGGAACTATACAAACACTGTAACACTATACAAAAATTGTAGGTTGAAGTTTCTCCACAACTTTCCATTCACTTGGGTAGCAATGATGTGCGACTAGGCACCACTTTTTACTTGTGATGTCATAAACTAGTTGTGACATTCACTGCCAACGTGATATGGGACCTATAGGGTCACACACATAGGAACTCATCTAGAAGAGGAATTTGATATTGAATGATAAGTAAAGTGATTACTAAAGTGTTTAGGTATTTCAATTCACGCAACGATCAGCTGACTAGACTGCCAAATGATCGGTTCAAGTGTTGATATTGTTGTTTGGAGTGTTAGGCTGATTGTATTGTACATTGGTTGGAATTTTGCCTGACCTAGACTGCAAGATTCCCGTCTTGCTTGTAAGAAATGACCATATAGTTTAGTGCGATATGCCCATCTCATTTGCACCAAACGACTGTTTGGTTTGGTGTGAGACGTCCGTCTCAGTTGCACCAAATGCTTATTTTGGGGGTACGCCAAGTTGAGTACTAATTGGAATCAAATTGCTAACATATGTGCATAATTGAAAGGTGCAAAATAACCATCTCTCGTATGAGATGACTGTCGTTTTGGGCGGATGATCATTTTGTCACACGCATGTTGTGAAACTTCCAGAAAAGTTGCAAAAATTCATGATCTTCTTGTCCTTTCCACTCCTGCTTTAGTCTCATATTGTCCGGGGACTGGGAAACCTAACCCTTACCCCTCCTATATATAGAGGGGTATTGGGGGCATCCAAGAGAACAACTACTACATAGAAAATGGAGAATCGGTTGCTCTGACAAGTGTTGCCCTCTCTTGTTGTGGTAACCACTAGAGCCTAGGCAAGTCCTACCCAACTAGGGAGGGATAGCCATGGGAGTGAAACAACTGAGGATCATTATTGTGGGAGAGCATGTTGGTGACTAGTACACCAACGGGAGGGATAACTCCTTCTTTTCCATTCATGTAGGATGACAAGAGTTCTAGTCATTCCATGTGGACTACTCTAGAGGCATGAGTCTGTTGGATTCTACTAGGAGGGCAACGTCAACTCATAGTCTGTGGCTAGATCTGAGGAGCTCCGATAGAAGTTGTCCAAGTCTGACATTCGTGGAGGAGTATTCAGATGAGTCTGAGTGTGACTAGGAGCTGCACAACCACCGTTCAAGATAGAGTGCCCATCTACATCAACGAGGATTGTCGTTGGACTTTCTCCAGGACCAGATATATCTTCGTCAAACCAACCTTCCCATTGCATAGTTATTGAGGCGATCTACTGGTTAATGGAAAATATGTCAGTATTTTTTTTGTTTTCACTTCCTATCTAATGTCGTACTTTCCTACAGTCCCAAGTTGATATTATAATGGTGATGATCTCATGAGTGGAAATGGACAATACCTTGCGGTGATATGAAAAGTTTTATGGTTAAAACATTTTGTATCCTCTGAAGTTGCCCTCTATCGATGATTTGTAGAATTATTTTAAGGGTTAATTGTAACTTGAATGATGTAATAAAGGACACTAAATTGGGTTTAACTAATCAAGTGGAACCATAATCATGTAGTTGACCTAGCCATAGGTCCATTCCAATGTCAACACTTGTTGTATTGTGAAACGAGTATTCTTAAGGGGAACTCTGTGCGCATATTGTTGAGAATGTGAGGTGCAATTGACTATGGGTCCTTGTCATCCTGATCCTATGTGTGTGGAGGATGGATGTTGTTACACCCCGATCTCACAATTACCATTAATCATGAGATTAGGGCATAAATAGAGGATTTAACGTAATGCAAAGATCACCCTTAACTTTTTCTTCTCTTTCAAACTCTTTGTTTTCTCGCATTGAACCACATAAACTAACTTTACAAGGGAATCTAAATATTGATTTCCCTAATATGATTTCAATAGTAAAAATACATGTATGAACATTCATTATGTTTCTCATACTTTTAAGCACATAAGACTTGCTGATTTGCATATATTGCTAAATGAGGAATAACGTTATACATCATCATTTACAACTCTTTCTTATTTCTTTACAAGGACCAACTGAACTTAACTATACTCAGACTTAACTTATGTGACTGATCTACTCTAATGTAATGATATCTTCAAGTCCACGTGTTTTCCCTAAAAATTGTGATTAAAGGGGTGAGCCTACTCGCACAGTGAATGAGTACTTCAAAGAAACAGTCTAAAGTACTGATATAATTATAGATATACTTTGAGAAACTAATATCAATTATAGCAGCAATAAGATTTAAAGAGATTGATCATTTACAATCATAAATATGGTACGATACTCTAGATATCAACAAGAGTAAATAAATATATGAGCATGCTTGATTAATTTCAAAGAGAACTAATCATTCAAAAACATACAAAGAATATTTGTTGGGAAACTATACTCAAATATTTCTTAGACTTTCTTACTTATAAGAAACTCTTTAAAAAGTATATTATCATATTTTAGCTTATGCCCTGATCATATGCAGTGTACTCTACATATGAAGACTTGTAGCGAACTATGATCTCACTGTAAAAGACTTTGCTAACACACCCAGGAATTCTAAGTATGACTACTCTCTGGTCTACAATAGTAAAATGGCTCTCTGGCCTCAGCACATCTATTATGCCATAAAAACTGGACTCCTCATGTAACATGAGCACACAGGCGGAGAGTCAAGCCACCTATTAGCTTTTTTCTATAGTCTAGTGCCACTGGGATCTCTGGTTAATGTTGCACACTACACTCTGTAATTTAAGGAGACTTCCACTAGGGCTTCGTCCCCCGTACTACCTTTTGGTACATTCCGACCCCCTTATACTGGAGGCACCGCCAGGGTTAGTTCATTTCATCCCTAAGGTGCATACCTCTCATAGGGATTCTACGGTGTTCAGGGATCTTAAGTCTATTATTTTATTATTCCTAGAAATATCTTTCTACATTGTACCTTTCTCTTACTTATACTTGACTCTGGTATCTCTATTGTGTCACATCTACTTATTTGAAGTTATAATACAACATGTATATCATTCTAAACTTGGCAGAGTAGTATATTCAAAACACTATAATATACTGAGTAATCAACATACTATACATGCACACAGACTAAAATTTTTAAATAACCAGATTACATGTCCACTTGATACTTTATACACTAGAATCATGCAATTGAACTTCTTAATACACTGATAACAGTTAATTACTTGACATACAAATAATCATCATTTTCACTTGTAAATAATTTTTACTTTCTTGGAAAATGTGAACCTCAACCCAAATCATGAGTTGTGCATCACCACATCTTATACTGAGAACATTGATATCAAAATACTTGATTCATTGAACACCCTATCCTTAGGATTTCATTTACCTCATTCTCTTATCACATGGCTCTCATAAGGATTTCATGCTACATAAACATTCACTGATTAAAGACTACTATCAACAAATCATATAAAATCAATATGTGTATGAAACCTTGGAACTGAGCTGAATGTGGGTTTCCATGCCATTCATTGAGATAACATGCATCAATAATAAAATTGAATAAAAAAAAGTCCATCATGTCAAGAAAATCCGTTCAAATGGGTTTCACGATATCTATTCACAAATATCCAACTTTCCTCACATCTAGGATTTCACCCTCTTTATTTAGATATCAAACAAACACTATTCACCTTAAATAAAATCCAAGATAGTATCTTATATATATGTAATATGAATTCAGATAAACAATCATTCATAACTAAGGGGATCCAGATAAACAAATTTCTCTATTTAATTATACAGCAATTTCAGTCATAGACAAATTCCCTATATTTCAGTTTACTCTTATAACCTCTACAAATACTTAGGGAAATCTCATTAGGATGTATTGTATACATTTCTAATATGATTTTATCATATGAAATTCATCCAAACAGAGGAAGAATCTATTTCATATCATTTTGCAACAACTTAGATCAAACACACAATTTAGGGTTTGTAGTCGCATACTAAGAAATTAAATATTATGGATGATTTAACCAATTTTCGTGCAATATAATTTTTAAAGGAAGTTCCCACTCACCCTAAGGTGTGAAAACACATTAAAAATGCAACTCATCCCTGAAAATTTCGATCTCATATCAAATCCCTAGCAATTCACCTGATTCTTCTTCCTTTCAACCTAGAAACCCTAAAAATGAGGGATTATTAAGAAAGAGTGAGAAAAGGGGAAGTTTTGATACCATTTTGTATCAAATTAGATGAGGGACAGAGTCTTGACATGTGAGAGAAGATTGACCATAAAACTATATCCAAAGAAGCTAAACTTATATGATTTCATCATTCCTCGGATCGCAAAATCCTAGGTTAGCATCTCCATCAGTTTCTCCTCTCAAAACCTAACTCTCCCTCTCTCTCTCTAGGATTTTATTTCTCTGGATTGAATCTTGAATTATGAGAGCTCCTTGTATGTTACGTTGACCATATAGAGAATTGAGCTATTGGGTCAATTGCACATTGACCCCTCACTATACTTTCTCTTATTTCAGCTGAATTTTCTATCATAAAAATATTACTATAATTCATCTACTGATAAGGTCTAAACGCATCCAAAAATTATGCAAATTTTACATGTTGTTTATTATTGAGTTTTAGATCCCCAAACAAAATTTTAGATCATTGGGAATTACCAATAAATAAATAAAAATAAAACACTACACTTCTGAAAAACACTCTGTTAGCATTTTGGTCGAAGTATAGTTCGATCGAGAACCACATTCAAATAACACTCAAATATTCTGAATTTTTTCTCCAATATGCATGGTTTAGTTGTCCATATCATATACACAATTCAATTAAATACAAACTTTTTAGAAAATATGATAAATCATTTACCACACTCCTATCCTGATCAAATTCCATATTCATGTACTATCAAAACCCTAATTTTTGCCTATTAGGGTTTACATTTCTCAAACCCTAATTCTTCAAAATAAAATCACAGTTAGAGTTTCTTCTTAGGTTTGAAACATCACAATTGATCTACTATCATTAATCAAGTCTAAATGATGTTCAATCTAATCAAGCATGTAATCATTTAGGTAAACCCTAGTTTACCAATTAAGCACAAATGTAGTCATTACAATTCTCACCCCCTTAAAAAGTTTCGTCCCCAAAACATAAATATGCAAATAAAGTATTTTCAAAGTTTATTTTAAGCTTCTAAAATATTACATGTCATTACATTCTTGTATTTTATACTTGAATGTAGTTTTCAACGTTAAGTCCTTTATTTCTTTTCTAATCACAACATGTTAAAACAGTTCTCAATGATAACAAACAAATTTTCTATGCCACAATCAATCATAGAGTAGATAGAGAAGCAACCATTTCAATATTTTCATACTCTTGAGGTGTTACCTCAACATTGATAATCTGATCCAAATATCTCAATTCATACGACTCAATATGTACTATTGTTTGATATTACCTCTGAGTCATAAAAGAGAGTTCACTATGCTGTTTTGAATATTACTATTGGGCTACTCAAATAGCAAAGCAGTCATGAGTTGGAAGACTAGATTCAACAACAATTGTACAATACTACTCACATCATCCCCATTGCATCATGGATGCATAAGGTGAAGCATTACCATCACATTCCATATTATTCTCAAGTATGAAACCATCAAGGTGTAACCATTGAGTTATATCATACTAGGGTTTCAACAACAGTAACAAAGTGCTCCATGATTGTATTAGTCATTCAAGGACTATTCATATCCAATTACCATCACTTAGTTATATTAAAGTTTGGTATAACAAGCTATACCTCATTAGGGTTACATATCATTACAATATGGTTATCATCCCTTCTATTGAAATGAGTGAATAGGTAAGACTACCTTATTCAAGGTAACCCTTCATTTGTTCCATCATTATTCAACCCATATCACCATACCACAGTTGTACAATACTAAGATGGATTACTGGTATGAATGACTATAACTATCAGACACCTTTAATTAACATATTGCTTGCACATGTACACTGAAATCATACGTAGAATCAATTTACATCCCTTAATATACCTTCGACAAATTATACTTCTAAAAACAAATTCACATATTACTATAAGCCATTGTTTTCTCTTATCTCTCTCCTCATTCACTACTACCTACTTTTTTCCACTTATCCTTCCCATTTTAATTATGTATATTAAACATTCCTAAAATTGAAACATACAAGGTACAAATAGATTATTCATCATTCTTGCTATCACTGCAAGAATTTATCTCATATAACACTTCACTCATATTGTATTTCTCCTTTTATTCAAAACACGCTTGTTACATTTCAAATTTATATCTTACTCTTTATTTCAAATCATTTCCATATTGTTTATCTACCTTTCAGATTAGCTATCTTTAAACCATGGATTACTATCAGTGGTAGTTTACTTCTCATAGTGAAAATCTCATGATCTTATTTTATAGAGATGCTAGTATTCAAGGTCAAATCACTAGTGACATCCCTTGAGCTACTACAACTCTAAACATTCTAGGGTTTGGTCCTTATCAATAGCATGACGTTATTGTGATGTGACTTTTCTCCCTTAATTTGAAATTTAGACTTTGGATCTCACAAGTTTTACTAAAGTCTTCTTTATCTTATCGATTAAATTTCCTTTCTCTTACTTGGCCATTTAAATATATTACATTCTCAATTACCTTGCTAGGATTTCATCATCATATTGTGTGTCATTATTGAATTCACTAGATGTCTCTACCATGGTGATTATGTATCATATATGATTCATTTTCTTATCACTTCATTCCCACATTTCTCTCATTAAGGAATATATGGAAGAGAAGATGATTTTGAGACTTAGAATTCTTATCTTCAAACATTCAATAATACATTTCTGATATGTAGGTTTAATTAATTATCAACAAGGATACTTGACTAATTTGCACTTTCTTGAATCTCGCAACCTCTTTCTTTTATAATCTATATTACTCCATTATGTTTCTAACCCTTCTTTACTTTCCATAATCCCCTTACCATATACTACTATTCCACATGTCATCTTTAACTTCTAGTTTTCTCTTATGATCATGTTGCTTCTTTTATGTGTATGATCATGTATACCATGTTGCACATATTTCTTTTTATCCTTCTACTAATGTGAAGTTGAAATTCTAAATCAATAATATATCTACTAGTATCACCTCATGTTTAATACATTACATATCCTTCATTTTAAATCAAACGACTCATACATGGGTGAAACATAGTTTCTCTTTCAATCAAAATTTTCCTTCCTGAATATAGTCTACCTTTATATGACTTATTCATATATTTGGCTACACTTTTGTTCTTCTTTTAGAAACTAGTTTGTTGTTCTATAGAGACTTAGAATCCAAAGACAGTAAGGATGAATCTATTAAACTTATTAATAAAGGTATACATTCCATGCTCTCAATTATATCATAACCCTCATTCCTTAATCAAGCTCATTATTTCCAACATTTCTCTTTGTTTCAACTAAGTTTCTTATCCTAGTTTTATGATTTACATGCTCATTTAGTTCTCTTCACTTTAACTCTTCTGAAGACTCTTCACTTCTATGTACTTATTGTATACTTAGCTCTTTTCTTCTATTTTCCTTTTTCTTTGGAGTACATAAAAACATTATACTCGATTCTATAATCCATTCCTCATGATTGATTCTTACTATCTTGGACCCTCACATACTTTTCTCATATCTTTTCCATATTTCATGTTTAGAGTTCATATAATACTAATAATTAAACTTAATCTGAACCTTATGTCGTGTTCCTTTATTCCCAATTAACGGTTTCTCATATGAGGCCCCAAAGTTGGATATCAGATATCATTTCCAACTGATTCCTAGTTATCCCAGTCTTTCCCTTATACTTCAAAATCTTAGAGTATATACATTCATACTAGAATTTGGATCTAATCTATCCAAAATTTACTCTTGTTATGTTACTAATCAGAGTCATTAGATCCCAGTAATGCATCCTTCCAGCCAGACTAGGCTGAACTTGTAGTCCTGAAGCCAAGAGCTACTCAGGATTACTCACTGTATACCTAGCCAGGGTATACATGAAATAATAGACATAGTAGCTTGATACTGGTTGATCCAAGTACTCAGATACCGAGCTAGGATATCCAAATACTCAAATCCCCAGAGCTAACATCATAACATCTCCTATCTGCCACTCTTATGACTCTAACATACTAACTTAATGGTCCCTGACAACTCAGCCTAAGCTCTGATACCAAGTTGTTACACCATGATCTCACAATTACCATTAATCATGGGATTACGACATAAATTGAGGATTTAAAGTAATACAAAGATCACCCTTTACTTTTTCTTCTTTTTCAAACTCTTTGTTTTCTTGCATTGAACCACATAAACTAACTTTATAAGGGAATCTAAACATTGATTTCTCTATTCTGATTTGAACAGTAAAAATACATGTACGAACATTCATTATGTTTCTCATACTTTTAAGAAGATAAGACTTGTTGATTCTCATATATTTCTAAAAGAGGAATAATGGTATACATCATCATTTGCAACTCTCTCTTATTTCTTTACAAGGACCTAGAGTGAGAAGGACCAATTAAACTTAACTATACTCAGACTTAACTCTTGTGGTAGATCTACTCTGATGCAATGATATCTTCAAGTCCACGTGATTTCCCAAACAATTATGAGTAGAGGGGTGAGCCTACTCGCTCAGTGAATGAGTACTTCAAAGAAACAATCTAAAGCACTGATATAATTATAGATATACTTTTGAGCAACTGATATCAATTATAGCAACAGTAAGCTTTAATGAGATTGATCATTTACAATCATAAATATGGCAGGATACTCTAGATTTCAAAAAGAGTAAATCAATATATGAGCATGCTTGATTAATTTCAAAGAGAACTAATAATTCAGAAACATACAAAGAATATTTTTTGGGAAACTATACTCTAATCTTTCTTAGACTTTCTTACTTATAAGAAACTCTTTAAAACTTATATTATCGTATTTTAGCTTATGCCCTGATCATATGTAGTGTACTCTACATATGAAGACTCATAGAGAACTATGGTCTCACCGTACAAGACTTAGCTGACACACCCGAGAATGCTATATCTGATTACTCTCTAGTCTACTATAGCAAAATGGCTCTATGGCCTCGGCACATCTATTGTTCCATAAAAACTAGACTCCTCCTCTAACCTAAGCACACAGGCAGAGAGTCAAGCCACCTATTGGCTTTTTTTTGTACTCTAGTGCCACCAGGATCTCTAGTTGATGTTGGAAACTACATTCTGTAATTTAAGGAGACTTCCACTAGGGCTTCATCCCCCGTACCACCTATTGATACATTCAGACCCACGTATATTGGATGCACCGCCAGGGTTAGCTCATTTCATCCCTAGGGCGCAGACCTCTCATAGGAATTCTACGCTGTTTAGGACTCTTAAGTCTATTATTTTATTATTCCTAGAAAGCTCTTTCTACATTGTACCTTTCTCTTACTTATACTTGACTCTGGTATCTCTATGGTGTTGCATCTACTTATTTGAAGTTATAATACAACATGTATATCATTCAAAATTTGGCAGAGCAGTATATTCAAAACACTGTAATATATTGAGTAATCAACATACTATACATGTAGGTAGACTAAAATTCTTAAATAACCAGATTACATGTCCACTTGATACTTTATATACTAGAATCATGCAATTGAAGTTCTTAATACACTGATCAGAGTTAATTACTTGACATACGAATAATCATCATTTGCACCTATAAATAATTTGTACTTTCTTGGAAAATGTGCACCTCAACCCGAATCTTGAGTTGTGCATCACCACATCTCATACTGAGAACATTGATATCAAAATACTTGATTTACTAAACACCCTATCCTTAGGGTTTCATTTACCTCATTCACTTATAACATGGCTCTCATAAGGATTTCATGCGACATAAACATTCACTCATTAAAACTACTATCAACAAATCATATATAATCAATATATGTATGAAACCTTGGAACTCAGTTGAATTTGGGTTTCCATGCCATTCACAGAGATAACAAGCATCAGTAATAAAATTGAATAAAAAAAGTCTATCATGTCAAGAAAATCCATTCAAATGGCTTTCACGATATCTATTCATAAATATCCAACTTTCCTCGCATCTAGGGTTTCACCCTCTTTACTAAGATATCAAACAAACACTATTCACCTTAAATGAAACCCAAGATAGTATCTGACATATATGTACTATGAATTTAGACAAAAAATCATTCATAACCAAGGGGATACAAATAAACAAATTTCTCTATTTAATTACACATCAATTTCAGTCATAGACAAATTCCCTATATTTCAGTTTACTCTTATAACCTCTGCGAATACATAGAGAATTCTCATTAGGATGTGTTGTATACATTTCTAATATGATTTTATCATATGAAATTCATCCAAATAGAGGAAGAATCCATTTCATATCATTTTGCAACAACTTAGATCAAACACACAATTCAGGGTTTATAGTCGCATACTAAGTAATTAAAGATTATGGATGATTTATCTAATTTTCGTGCAATATACTATTTAAAGGAAGTTTCCACTCACCCTAAGGTGTGAAAAACACCTTAAAAATGCAACTCATCCCTCAAAATCTCGATCTCATATCAAATCCCTTGTAATTCACCCGATTCTTCTTCCTTTCAACTCAGAAACCCTAAAAATGAGGGATCATGAAGAAAGAGTGAGAAAAGGGGACGTTTTGATACCATTTTGGATCAAATTAGAGGAGGGACTGAATCTTGACATGTGAGATAAGATTCACCATAAAACTATATCCAAATAAGCTAAACTTACATGATTCTATCATTCCTCAGACCACAAAACCCTAGGTCAGCATCTCCATCACATTCTCCTCTCAAACCCTAACTCTCCCTCTCTCTCTAGGATTTTGTTTCTCTAGATTGAATCACAAATTATGAGAGCTCCTTGTGTGTTAGGTTGACCCTATAGAGAAATTGAGTTGCTTAGGTCAATTGCACATAGACCCCTCACTATACTTTCTCTTATTTCAGCTGAATTTTCTATCATAACAAAT
The DNA here is from genome assembly GCA_963693085.1 of Alisma plantago-aquatica. Lineage (NCBI taxonomy): Eukaryota > Viridiplantae > Streptophyta > Magnoliopsida > Alismatales > Alismataceae > Alisma > Alisma plantago-aquatica. The sequence continues at coordinate 1,250,163,256 of OY856409.1, forward strand.
ATTATTGTAATTCATCTACTAATAAGGTCTAAACACATCCAAAAATTATTAAAATTTGTCATGTTGTGTGTGATTGAGTTTTAGATCTCCAGTTAAATTTAAGATAATTTGGAGTTACCAATAAATAATTAAAAATAAAACACTATACTGAAAAGCACTTTGTCAGCATTTTAGTCAAAATATAGTTCGACCGAGAACCACATTCAATGAACACACAAATATTCTGAAATTTTTGTCCAATATGCAAGATTGAGTTATACATATCATATCCAAAATTAAATTAAATACAAAATTTGTAGAAATTTGAAAAATCACTTGCCACACTGCTATCCTGATCAAATTCCATATTCATGTACTATCAAAACCCTAATTTTTTCCGATTAGGGTTTACATTTCTCAAACCCTAATTCTTCAAACTAAAATCATAGTTAGAGTTTCTTCTTAGGTTTGAAACATCACAATTGATATACTATCATTAATCAAGTCTAAACAATGTTCAATCTAATCAAGCATGTAATCATTCAAGTAAACCCTAATTTACCAATTAAGCACAAATGTGGTCATTACAGATGTGGTCATGCCTTGGTGTGACTATAGCTACGATCGTATATTGGATTTGTGCATATGATATTTTGAGGGCAGTGATGATTGTACCTCAGAGGCATGGATCCATACCCTAGTGCCTTGCATTGTGACCTATATACCAAGCCAGGATAGGTGATTCAAAGTTTGGCTTTATATGTCATTATGGTGGACTTGTACGAACCAAGAGTGTGGGAGATCATAGGAGTCTGACTCTCCTAAATCTTGTATGGCATTGATTTCAACTTAACAATAGTGAGTTGGAATTTAGTGATATACCTCAATTCTTCATGGAATTATTAAAAGATGTAATGCATACATGTAATATATCTTTGTAGTGTTAAATATGCTTCACATTGGATGTTTACCCTTACCTTGTTTATTATAATGCTCAGTTGTTATATAACATGGTTAGTGAAATCAACAATTTAAGTAGGTGATGTTTATACATGTTCTTCATATTCCTTACAATCATGTATAGTTCTTTGCTTATTTTTTGTAGTTGGTCAACCTTCTTAACATGTATAATCATTTTAATTTGTCATCTATCTGAATCTTCTCATCCTTCTTAATAATGATATATCCTACTACTACAATAATCGTTGGTTGAGAGTTATATCTCTTGATGGGAAATGGTTCTCGTCTTGTGGGTTACCACATGTTCTTAGGTGGTCACCAGCGGAGTGGGCAAGATCGTACGATTGAGGAAGAGCAGCTTGGAAGATCAGTAGCCTCAGAAGGTGGGAAGCTACTAGTGTTGTTGTTAGTAGTATATTCCTAGTGTTGTTCTTATACTCTCTGGTCCGGAAGGGATGTTTTTTGTAGATTATTTGTATAATGAAACATGATTTTTTCAGTGTGCCTATGTTTGTATATGTGTGGCTTGTATATGTGAAAAAGGTCTTTTGTATACAGGTGGTGGTTGATGCCACTGAACAAATGTAAATACTTGATATGGTATGTGATATGATACCTATTATTGGACCTTTGCGTACTATGTTTCCACAAAGTGATATAAATCAGTTTTAATTTACCTATTTTTTCATAATGTGATGTTTTATAGTTGATCATGCTCTTTGTTTTTGAGTTATCTCATTTATGAGGCATTGGGTCATCACATATAAAGGTTAGTATCAAATCTCTAGGTTTGTTGAGTCTACAGGGACATAGACTAGGGTTGGTGTATGCTATTGTGTCATACAACATATCTAATTATAGCCTATGCTTATGTAGATATGTCTGGAGAGCATGAAGAGCATGCTAAGAGTAGCTTTGTTGTGCCAAAATGTGGCACAAGGAGGCATGCACATGAAGATAGAGTGTGAAAGATAGGGCAGAGAAGCCCACGACGCCTTAGTTGACCCAACAACCATGGCCAGTCCCATTTTCCAATCCATGTTTGGACTATTGATGGCTAGGATTTCACATTTGGCAAACAGAGATCTTGTACCCCAGCCGAGAGCAGCTATCCTCAATGCATAATCCTAGGGTTCTGGGAAGATATTTGAGTGTCTGAGACACATTAGAGCAATTGATTATGCAGGTATGGAAGACCCGATAGATGTGGACATGTGGTTGATGGAGCTTGATAAGGCTTTCAAGATCCTAAATATCCTACAAGAGGATAAGGTGAAGCATGTAGTGTATCTATTGAAGAGATGTGCTAGCCATTGGTAGGCCATAGAGGAGGAGAAGAGACCTGGAGTGGTGATCCATTGGAAGGAGTTTTGGAAAGAGTTTGTAAGTCCATGCTTCCCATAGACGTATCTTAATGATAAGATATCATAGTTTGAGAAGATCCATCAGGGATCGATCAAGATCAATGAGTATGAAGCCAAGCTCATGGAGTTGTTGAGGTTATGTCCTCACATCAAAGCAACAAATAAGGAAATAATTCACAGGTTTGAGAAAGGTTTGAATATAGAGGTGATGATGACAATATCTTCTCTAGAGAATAGGGAGAGGTTTGGTACCTTCATGGAGTCTCCGAGTAGAATCGAGCGGTCGACTATTGAGAAAACTGAAGCCAACACTAAGAAGAGGCCAACTTAGTTTCAGGGGCAGTCTTCGGGTGGCTTTATGAAGTTGAGGTTTTCTTTACCACGATTATATTTTTCTAAGCAACAGTCAGTGGTGTCATCTCATTGTTCCTTTAGCAAGGGTAGAGGCCATAGTTTCCCACCTACTGGAGCACGCAACTAAACATCATTATCAGTGACAAGGAAATCTAGGGCTTGGTGTGAGTCTAAGACCTTTTATAGGTGTGGAAAGATTGAGAATATGAGGTTGTTTTGCCCAATGAAGGATGATAAGGTGACACAAAAACCAAGGCAGAGTCATTGGGGTTCTTAGCAGCAACAATTAAGCAGTGGTGGTGGTAGAAGATGTGGCCAAGCATTGCAAGAAGGATCCTCTAGACCTAGTAGACGACATGGACGACAACATGTGACAACTCGATTCTACATCATGAATCAGCCAGAGGGAGTGGTCAATCCAAGGGTCGTGGAACGTCAGATGGAACTTTTTCATTCTAATTACTCTACTTCTTCTTTTGTATCTATTTTGGTTGACCCAGGCACTACACACTCTTTTATCACCAGAGAGGTAATACATGGTTGTTATTTTCCTACTATTAGTAGATTTGAAAGACTTTGGTAGAAACCCCTCTTGTTGGTTCTGCTGAGTTGTGGGAGGTGCGTTCTTTCTTTATCATGATGTAACATTCAAGTGGATCTTATGCCAGTTGACATGCATGGATTTGATGTGATCCTTGTAATGGATATTACTGGGTGGTCTTGGACTGTAGCTCCAAGGTGGCGATGTTCTATGATAGTGATGTTTCATGGTTCTTACAAGAAGATAAGAATATTCTTCGACATTCTTGGTGTCAGCTACGACAATGGAGAGGATGATGAGAAAAGGGTGTCAGGCTTTCTTGGCACATGTGGTGGATACCAAGGTGAGGAGTCCTAGTATTCAGGAGGTGCATGTTGTTCGAGAGTTCGAGGATGTTTTCCTGAGAAGTTTCCTAGTGTTCCCCCTCCTAGAGAGATTGATTTTGAGATCAATCATGTACCCTGAACACATCCGATAGCGTAGTCACCGTATAAGATGACTTTGCTAGAGATGCAGGAGTTTGAGAAGAAATTGTAGGAGTTGCTCGAGAAGGGCTTTATCAGGCTGAGCACTTCCCCTTGGGGTGCTCCTATGTTGTTCGTGAAGAAGAAGGATGGAACCATGAGGCTAAACCATAACGTATTTAAGAAAAACGTGTTCATCTACTTAACTTTCTCATATAGAACACAATAAAAGACACCTAACCCATATATATCATTTCAAACTTGCTACATAAAAATGAATTCATCTTGTTTACTACAACCATATCAGAACCATAAAGAATAATACTATCAACATACATACATAAAATGAAGATTCCACAAACTTTATTAGTTTTTAGTAAATAACTTTTCTACAATGATAAGAAATGAAGCCAAAATATTTCATCATAGTATCAAATCTCTTAGGATGTTGTTTAGGATCTTGTTTTACGATAAAAAACAAGCATACACACTTGAGACTCATTTCCACATCCTATACAATCTTCATGTAATACCACTTATATTTTCTCATTAATATCACTATGTACGTGACGACTAGATGCAAATAATTCACCCACATATCATTATCAAACCCCACAAGATTTTCCAAAATGATGTGCTACAAATAATATCTTAAGTTTTTTTTAACAAAATACAATTTAAAAACTTTTACATCCAAAATAGTGCTAAGAAATAGGACTTACTATAATTCTACAATGTGGAAAGTAAACTACCAGAATCTACAATGCTCACCTAGTGATCTTCTCAAAAGTTCTAATCTGATTTTGTCCTCAAAACACTGGAGTGAGAGTTGATGCATTCCACTAAGAAACAAATTTGCATGGAAAATATGAAGGAATAATTCAGGCTATAAGATTAACACAAACTGTAATTAAGTATAGCTAAATAAATATGTATTATCTATTCAGAACATAGTAAAATAGTATACAATGAATTGTTACATGTAGGTAAGTACCTAAAAAATAACACTAAAAGTTTCTCATATTTATATAACAAATTAGAAAATTTTGAAGAAGATGTAACTAGTGAGGCACTTGATATATCATGTGTGTATAGGTGGTTGTATGTTCCCATAATTACAATTAGAGAAGCCACATTAAGCCAAATTTCTAGTTCAACAGGTCACTGTACTCCCTATGTCTGTGTGGTGAATAAAAGGGTAATTATACTAGACTTAAATGTTGCATGTCAATCAACAATGATATAACTTTATTTAACAATATATGATTTTCATATATGATTCAAGAGCAATCACTGAAACAATAACCATGCCCTTTCCTAAACACAAATGGAATCAGAATTGTAAGTATGAGCTTGGATTTTTTTTTGGCTTTTGACTCTTACAATATCTTTCTCCTCCGCAATATGGGTTGATATTATTAGTCTACATGTCATCTTTGTTACCAATTTAGGATTTGCATTTTAATTATTTATCATAAAATAATGTTCACCATATTTAATATTCCAACATCCAAGGTTTCATAACCTGAGTTGATTAAAATGTAATACCAAAAAAAATGGTCAAGGTGGAAATAATACTTTAGCCTACACTATATGAACTCTATAAAGTATGAGAATAATGAAATATATAGGAATTAATATGCCATTGTCTATGTATGAATTATATCAAGACAAGGTTCAACTATATGAAATATTGTTTCATTTTATAAGAATATACGACTATGAATAAAACTATTATAATTATTTAAAGATATCAATGCATTTATTTGTCAAATAAGTATGGTATAATAACATTTAACTTTTTTACACTTTTCTTATGCCCACACATAATAATGAAGATAAAAGGATGTTTTACATTAATTTAAATATGCTACATAGTTAGAGATGACATTGTATCAAATTACAAATTATACCATAAATCCATTTCTAATCGCCTATAAGAAGAATTATTTACTAACACATAAACATAATCCAAATCACCTTAAACAAAATATTATGGAAAAATATTATTGATAATACATCAGCTACATAGGCAAAAATACATGAATTATATACATGTACGAATTAAGGCATCTATTATTTATCACACATATGTCAATATATATAGACAAATGAATCATCATACCAATGAAATGTAAAATCACATTAATATGTACTTAAGTATGAGGTTTAGATACTTCAATCATTTAATAAAGTGGGCATCAACATATCTTATCATATTCATATAATACCTACAAGTACATATATCTAAATAACACATCGTATATGATACAACTACCTTTTTAAGTGTACTCATCTAAATAAATTGAGTATATGTCCCAATACAAAAACTTACATGTATTAACTACCCATTTCAATACATGGAAGGAATATACATTTAAACAAACACTAATGCTTCTAGGATTACTTAATTATAAAGATATTATACTATGCCATCATATTAATATAGATTATTTATTAAACACTCACAATTATGAGTAGGAATATAAATAATAGAGACAAACACATATTCATTTGTATATTGCATACACACACCATGTTGTGTACAGACCTGTTGTATCTTTTATTGGCGAGACCTACATGTATGTTTCATAATTAGATATATACATATGGTTCTCAGTATGATACTACTATCAACTACCAATATTTTAATTTATTTGTATAATATTAATGTGACTTACATAATCCATAATATAAATTTACTTAGTTATGTAGGTATCATATTAACTGAACACAATGTACATGTTCTAATTACTATGATACAATAATAATGATTTTTTCTCAGAGAAATTAGAAGGATAAGAACACTTGATCAGAAAGAAGGACGATAATGAACTAAAGAAAGGATTATTATTTTATTATGAAAATTACCATGGTTAAAGACAATGGTGATGCCAGACAGGTTGGAGACAACTATATAAAGAGGAAAACAAATGAAGAAGATGGACGACATAGGAGATATGAGTGATGGGGAATGCAAATCAAGTTAGGGCCAGGTGATTGGAGGTTAAAGGATGAGTTGAGGGCACTTGGTGTTCCTCCTTATCCTTGGAAACAACACCCTTTAGAGGTGGTCTCTTACCATGTATTATGTTTGGAAAATAAAATCTTGAATCCAAGTGTTGTAGAATGATGTTCAAGGTACAATAGAGGCAATGGAATTATTTCAAGGAATGTAACTGCCTATATTATCCTACAATAGGTGGTAACACATCCAAGGTGAGGGAATTAAACAGACACACCTTCTAGCCAAGATTTTCTAGTTTGGGAGAATGTTCTCAAAATTCAAATTGAGGAATACCTTTTGAAATAAGACTTTACTTAGAATAAATGAAGGTAAATGTGACCTTAGAGATTGTCTATCCTTACCATTCCATATTCAATTAGAATTCTAGAGTTAGAATAAGATAAGATACCACAAATCATCTGGGTTATTTTTTTTCCTTTGAGTGGCCAAAAGTACATATTAATAAGTTTTCTACTTTTGATAAGAGACTTCAATTCAAATTTAAATTAACAACGATTCCCACAATTTCATTTGAGAACTTTAGAAAAAATCTTACAAGGGTCATGCATGGTTTCTACCAAAGTGTAATCCTTCATTATTGTGTTCATGTACCTGATCAATATGCTTTATCAGACCCTCGTGGAGGATGTAATATCATCAATTTTTCTATAATTAAATTATATAAATATAAGGCATGAATCGATATATAATTTCCAAATGATATTATTTGATAGAATAATGAGGTCACCCACTTTGCGGCGTGGGTGCAACCCATGGCCCATGTGAAGCCTATGAGACTATTTTAATTGCAAATAGGTCCTTGGGCAACAAGACAATGAAATAAGAGATTTTGTGCAAAAATAAATAACAATGGTTTTATGAATTATTGAATAATAGAAATATGAGGCATTAAGCAAGTCTCCAAAATGAAGTAAGGTATGTGGTGTTTTAGATAATTAATGGAGTAATTATCTAACCCAATTTGGAAACACAATATTTGAGGAATCATATAATGTTATTTCAGTCTGACTTTTTGTATACTTGAAAATAATAAGGAAAATAAGAGGATTCTAGAAATTGGGGAGGAAAAGGACGTTCAATGAGATAATGGTAACTATTTTAATGAAATGTTTGCAAAAAGAAGTTTTGGTATAAGAAAGACATCAAAATAAATCCCAAAAACTAAATATAAATTAGGAAAGACATCTGTGAATTTCCATGAAATAAGAATAATTCATTCGTCAAAGAAATAGTTAAAGAATAAATCTAGATCCTAGACTATAAAGTGTTTCCTAAAAAGATCAATTATCCAATGTGTGCCGTAAAGTTATGTGCATCCCTTAATGGCATTTGGGTTTTCCCGATCCAAGTCTCAATGGGAATGTTTTGGATCTATAAGAATAAAATACAAGAGTTTTAATATAAGGGGAATATATTTAATTACTTCCTAAATGAGATGCCTTGTCTTTCTCCTATTTTTAGTTGGAGAAAAATTGTCAAAAAAAGAGACATCTTTATAATACTTAGGAAAGGAGGAAGTTCTATGTTTATAGAAGGTCATAATGCTAAGGAGAAATGGAGAAGAGAAATGAGAAAGGGAAAGTGCAAGGCATTATCTATATATATCTGATTCCCATCAGGATCGCATCCTTGCACAATTGCAAATAAAAGGACCCTAAAGTTGGACTATACAGAGAGGGGGAGAACTACCCATCTTCTAAAATGTGCATATACCCTAGACCACACCCCTCTTTTCTGATGACCTTCACCCTGACCTTATCATTGTCAAGTGATCAAGGCTATTGTCTCATACTCAAGAGAGGAAAGGAGTTGACAAAGGGTCCTAGATCACCAAGGATCGTTGAAGAAGCCTGAATCTCAACTATGACCTTCGGCTCTGTAGCTATAAGATACACACCCACCTTCACATTGGGATGTATTAAAATTTACCTCCATGTGCAAGGAGGAGCACCAAGGTGTGAGCTCTAACCATGTCAATAAGCTCAAACACCTTGGAGGCTTCGTTGACACGGACGTAACAAACCTCGGTCAGTGCACATGATTTTGTGCCTGGACCAGAATGTGTGGATGATGGATATAGAGAAGCTCAGTGGGCTCATTTTACTTCCACAACGGGACAATCCCTGCCTCTCATGGTATAGTTTGGGTTGTTGACATTCAGCCCTCTAGAGTCCAAGAAGGGTGACTCATCCTCTGCGGTTGTCTAGGCCATGGCGGGGCTAGGTATCACTACCATTGTCACGAGAAAGAGATAGATATGGGATCACATGACCTAGATATCCCTAGAGTAGACGAGTTAAGAAAATGGAAGAGGGTGTTACCCTTACCCAAACCATCCTAGTAAATAAGAAAATAAAAGCTTATATCCTCTGATGTGGCATCACCCTATTGGCTCAAAGGTAAATATCTTATAATAATTCTAGTAAATTACTGGTAACTAGAAGTATAATTAAATTATGTATCATTTTAATCTAAAAAATGAGAGGAATGTGAATAAAATATATTTGAGGCCTAATTCTAATCCCAATTCCAAAAGTGGTGCTAATATGTGTTAAAAAGGTGATTAATGCATAAAAACCCTAGTTTTCATGAATAGGTTTTTAATCATGTTAAATGTGTTTCCTTGATAATGTGGAATATATGGGTAATATAACATGATTATGACCATAATGATGATACTTAGAGTTGCTAATTTGAATAATCATGAATATGAAGAAATAGGGTTAAAGGTCATAACTTGCTATGTCATTCAGGAACATAATGAATTTAAAGTGATTGTAATGAAAGGGTATATTTGATATAGTAATTAGGGTTTTTCCTAATGGTCAATATGTGTTGGAATTGGGGTTTGTACCCTTATTCCTTATCCAAATCGGAGACAACCCTAAACCTTAGACTAGGATATGAATAAGGTTTAATATGAATAGTGTGATGGTTACACTTTAGGATTTATGTACATGAGGATTAAATGTTGAATGTCTTGGATCTATAGATTGTATAGATTGAATATACTTGAAATATATATTACATGATCTGTATGGTTCACCACTGAGGTATTATTATGATTATGACTTTCGATAATATCAATTGTTGAGGTTTTTTTAGTGTTTCTCAAAGATTGTTCAAGTAAATTATTGGTTGTTCATTTAGATTTTCTTCAATTATAATTCCACAATTACTTTCACATAAAGATGAGAAAGTGTGAAGAAAATGGAAATTCTTATTTGAAAATAGTTAATTGATTATATGTTGTTATATCCCTTACAGACTTTTGCATGCACCCTGCATGCACAATATATTTTGATATTACTGATACGCTCTTTTTCATGCCATTTTAGGTAGATGCAATATATGAAGATATTGAGACTTGATGAATCAGATGAAATCTACTTGAAGGTATTAAAGCTAAATAAAGGAGGATTATTTAGATACTTCTTCTCAAATGTAATAGTTCTCATGTTCGAAATTCATGTAACTCTTTCAGGAGCATCTTGTATATAATATTTGAGCTAAGGGAAATAATTTACTATTGTTTGTTATTTTCTAAATTTGTATCCATGGGAATTTTAGGCAATGACTCTCAACTTTTTGAGTCTTCCCTTCATTGGGGTATGATGAAAAGTGAGGTCGTTACATTTGGTATCAGAGCCCCAAAATTTTCAAATAATATTTAATAGTTTATAAAATCAAGTAATATGTATAATTATAAGGAAACTTATTAAGGAATGTCTAGAAGGGTTCATGGCTTTGGTAGCTGGAAATTTTTTCCTCTACACCATTAAGTTGGTTCTGAGGACTATCTTAGCCAATATGATACCGGATTGGTAAAAACCTAGGCTTTGTGTGAAGTAATGCTTCCACTAAGTCTTCTCATCTCTAAATTAATCTACTTCTCATCCTTTTACTTAATAAACCCTAAAAGATACTTCCATCCTCAACTCAAGTTAGGATGTTTGAGGAGAAGTAGGATTAAGGCATCCTCCACCAATTAATGTACATGTAATGTGAAAATAATGATAAATTAAAGAAAAATGTTTTATGGGTTTTCCTTGTTGGGGTAAACCCTAGGGTTGGGTTAGGTAAACCCTAGTGGGTCAAGGGATATAAAACCCTAAGATGCAGGGTGTGGATTGTGTAGTCCCTAACCTGAACCCCAACCATAATCCTGAGAAATGGGAGTAGTGTGGGTAACAAAGTAACCCTACCCATATGAACCCTAATTAGGGTGAAAAAGGATTAAATAGAAAATCCAAGTGAGTTAGGTAACCCAATCTCCCATGCATGTGTGTATGTTAGAGAAAGGCATTAATGTGAAATGTTTTAAGAAACATATGAAACCAATGGTTAAATAGAAGTGAAAATATGAAAACCTTAATTAAACTTTTAGTGTTGTTGTCCCAACCTCGGGTGGGTCATCCCAAGAGTGGGAAAAGGACCTATGGGGGAGGTAAAAACCTAAACCAATGGGGTATTATAAGGCCCCTAAACGTGCTTAATGAGTTTAATAAGCTAAATTATCATAATTGAATTTTTATAACCCTAGTATAAACTTTTTATATTCTTTGAAATCATAATATAAGCTTAAGTTTCAAATTTGGTCCAATTTGGACACTGTTTGAGTAAATTATGCAATTTTATGCACATTTGGGACTTTTCTACAATTTGTCCAATTGAGAGGTTTTTTTTTTGCAATTTATCACTTGCATTATGTTCCTTGTATATTCTATAATCATTCTTGAGATTATTGATCCATGGGACACCTATTTAATCATTGGTTTGAAGGTGTTTTCTCCAAGGGTATTTTAGGGTTTATCCCTTCATGGACGATCTACCTTTAGCAGCTATCAACTAATGAATTATTTGTTTTTCTTGGAAATTCAAGAAACGAGGGATAAGCATGTCTCTATGGATGGTGGGGGAGCTGCTGTTTTGTGTGCTTGTATATTCTTACTAGTTTAAGGCCATGGACACTTGGAAAGATACTATAACTTCAACGTTTTCTTTTTCTTTATCATAAAGTTTCATATACTTATCCCTAAGAAACAAAATGAGCCATTTTCTCTCCACCAATTTCCTCCTTCTATGAACCTCATTCTCCCTATGTGCTGCTATGAATTTCCTGTCCAAGGAAGAAGAAATAGGGGATCTTCTTGGAAAAAGAATCTAGGGTTGCAATTGACTTCCTTTTAGGGTTTGAAAAGCTTTCTTCTAGTGATCTTAACCTAAAAGAGTAAGAATCCCATTCTTTCCTATGTTTATATATTTTTTATCCTTCCTCCTAACTTTCTCCAGGTCGGAACCTTGCTGTTCCATGTTATAAGTTGCTCTAAAGCTCTAAAATCCTACCTTTCTTGCTCCTTGTGCTTAAGGTTTGCTCATTTGATGAAGAAAGGTGCTAGATGGACGAGTTCACACCTTATTATTGAATTTCCTACACTACCTTCTCATGTTTTCTTATGTTTAGGAGTTTATCTTCTAATTAGAGGCAAGTTTAATAACTTGCTCCACGTTTATTTCTTACCATAAGCTTGCTAGCTCATGTTCTTGCTTGAAAATGATGATCCATGCACTAAAAAGCTATGCTTGACTTGGATTTCGATTTTTATAATGTTCCCTGTTCTGATTTCAGTTCTATATGAACCTGTGATCATGTGTATGTTATTTATAAGGTATAATATGACTTTAATAAGGTTGTTTTGACAACCTATGTTTCTAAGAACCTATCAACCAATGGTCAATTTTAGGGTTTTAAGCTAATTTCTTCTATAAACCCTTGACCCAATGATGGTACCATTGCAACAACCCTATGGTGTTGTCTTCATGACAATGGATGGTGGTAACCAAGGGTGTCAACTGACTTTCACACCTTAGGCCATGTTTTGACCTATTTAGAAGCCTAGTGTTTAACAACTAAGTACCCTAATGATGCCATCAATCAATGGTGATATTAGTTTGATAGTTGATGCTGATTAATGAATATAGTGCTAATCTAACAACCTATGGTGACTTTATGGTCACTAATAATGGTGGATCATGTCTCCAAAACCTTTGGTGAGTTAATCATATAGTTGTAGCATCAATTAAGACTTAGACCAATGGTTTCTTGGGTCACTTGAAGCAATGGTCAGATCTATACTATAATTGATGGTTTTAACATATGAACTTGACCCAATGGTCAAGATATAATGTTTATTCCTCCAATAAAGTGGAATGATGGCTAATTTAATATGTTGGTCCTAATAATGTTATTTCTATGTTTTCCTTTATATGATCAACTTAAGGAGCTTATTGACAATGGATGGCTTGTTTTAAATGAATAGTTTATTGTGGGTTTTACCCTACTCTTAATGGAGCTTTTTGTATTGTTAATCAAGGGATGTCTAGGGTTAGTTTGTGAATCTTTCTAGAGAACAAATCAAGGACTTCATATGTGGTTTATCCAAGGTGTTTACTTTTGTAAACAACCAATGGTCTTACCTTTTAAACATCCAATGGTTCTGGGTGACATTGTGGTATGGTGATATGGGTTGAATAATGATGGAACAAATGGAGGGCTACCCTTAATAAGGTAGTCTTGCCTATTCACTCATATGAATAGAAGGGATGATGACCATATTGTGTTGATATGTAACCCTAATGAGGTATATCTTGTTATACCTAGATTTAATATAACTAAATGATGGTAATTGGGTATGAATAGTCCTTGAATGATTAATACAATCATGAAGTACTCTCTTATTGTTGTTGAAACCCAAGTATGCTATTACCCGATGATTACACCTTGATTTATGTGTGGGTTAATACATGACAATAGTATGGAATGTGATGGTGATGCTTCACCTTATGCATCCATGATCCAATGGGGATGTTGTGAGTTAGGGTTAGGGTATAAGTGTTGATTAGTAACGTTGATATAATTTATCATGTTGGACCTAACTCTAATGCAAATAGATAAAGATGAGTATTCATGTTTAACATTCTTATATGATGGAATGATGGTGGAATAACCTCCGTAATATGATCATAACCTCACTATGTTAATTGGTGGTTATCAAAGCCACATGGTTGATACTTTGTCATGCTAAACATGTGCATTATGAACATAATGAGGGTTAATCATATCAAGATTCCTTGCATGTTGATGTAATAAAGGAATATTCTTAATGTTAATATAACCCTGCTATGATTATTTATGAATATTTCCTAACTCATTAATGCAATATTGTGCTGATCTGGTGTATTGTATGTAAGTGATGTTGTTGACCCTTGTTATAAGGCATGGAAAGATAATGATGATCTTATAGGGAATAGTATGATGGTCTTAATGACCTTTCGGCATGGTTGAGCCCTGAATGAGATGTAATCCTCTTGTGTTGATAAGGGTTGATACCCTATAATATTGTGAAAAGGATTTATATCTTGTGATAGTATGATGGTCTTAATGACCTTTGGACATGGTTGAGCCCTGAATGAGGTGTAATCCTCTTGTGTTGATAAGGGTTGATACCCTGTGATATTGTGAAAAGAATTTTTATCTTATGATAGTATGATGACTAGTATGGTCTCATGAATGGAAAGTGAATAGTACCATATGAGATGAGAAATTATGTTTCACACATTTTATATCTTTTAAAAGTTGTGATATTTATATGCTTTCTAGAAGTGAATTAGGGTTTGTATGTCCACTTGTTTGATGCAGACTTGATTCACCCAATTAGCATAACTAATCAAGTGAAACTCTAATCATGTAGTTCCCTGTGCCATAGAGCCATGCCAGTGTCAGAACTTGCCAGATGGTGGAATGAGTATTCCAAAGCGAAACTCAGAGCACATAATGTTGATTATGTGGGGGTGGCAAGTTGAGGATATATCCTTGTCATCCACAATGTAGGTTGTGGAGGATGGCTATGGTCATGCCACAAACATATGATGGGATTGAGAATGGCTGCGGTCGTTTCTCGGTGATTATATATGTGATGATATTGGAGGACAACTGTGGTTGTACCTCGGATGGTAGGGTATGCGTACCCACCTCCTTTCACTAGTGTCGTGACCTGTACCAAGGACAAACTAGGTTGTTAGTGGCTTGACCTTATGTGTCATTGTGGCAGACCCATACTGACTGGGGGTGGAGAAGATCTTAGGAGTTCAGCTCTTCCTAGATCTTGTATGGCACTAATTTCAACTTAGTAGTGGTCAGTTGGCTTTTGAGTGGTATACTCAAATACCTCACGACATAATAAATGATGTAAGACAACTGTGTAGCATATCTGTTTAGGGTTATACACAATGCTTCATAATGGATGTTAACCTTTGTTTGCTTTCTTTTCACTAAGATCACTAGTACATAAATGACGTATAATGTCACATTTTATGTCGTCGGTTGTTGCAAAAAACTGACACACATAGTCTACGACGTCGACATATAAACTCAACTGACACCTATATGTGAACATCGTCTGATTTAAAAAAGACACGAGTATCACTTTTCTTTAACGTCTGTTGTTAATAAACCAAACCGACATTCAAAATGACCCACAAAATACAATTTTTCATTGAAAAAAATTTGGCTCAAAAAATTTTAAATCCAACGTCGGTTGTGAAAAATCAGAAGACACATGTTCTGCACCAAGCCCCGTGAAACTTTTCATCCCCTCATATGTCGTCGGTTTTTACTAAAGAACGGATGACTAAATACATTTCACGAGGCAAAAATTCATTGCCTTATTTGTCATCGGTTTTGGAGGAATAACCAACGCCAATAGTTAACTTTTGAGCACCGCGAGAGCCAGACTCTTCCCTTTTGCTATTTCATTCTCGATCTTCTCCCCCCATAGCTAGGTCTGGTGATTTTTCTACCACCTACCTTCTCTGCTCACCGCCTCTGCGTACGGACATGATGAGCTTGAAGCTGCTCGCCACCTCCTCACGCCACCCCGACGAGATTGAAGCTACTCACGTCGGAGCTGTTGCTGCTCTCCAGAGCTGCTGCTGTTGTACCCAGTCTCCGACCGCCACAACCTGCTCCCATCGCCACCACCACCTGCTCCAGGCAGAGCGAGGAGCCTTCTTCTAGCCACCTTCATCTGCTCCACTCACTGCCACTGACTACCGTATGTACCTCCAGCACTGACCACCTTCACCTCCAGCCCGGTCAGCCTCCTCTACCTCCGGGCACCGTCACCACAACCTACAGTTTAACCAGTGCAATGAGTGGTTTAATTAGTACAAGATTTGAACTTAGGGTTAATAATGCCACCATTGTGTAGTTGATTAATACTGAATTATGGTTTAATAATGAAT